>OX415236.1:46780673-47293173 GCA_948330725.1 Sherardia arvensis
TGGATTGAATTGGCAAAATCTGTATTACTAAATCTATATGAATTTCATCAAATTATACATTAGTGAATTGAATAACTGAACTGATCTGGTATTACTAAATCTGTAACAATTTCATCAAATTATATTTTTGCTTTTCTGAATTGAACTGAACTGGATTGAATTTAATTGGTATTATTAAATATATTTGAGTTCCATCAAATTATAATTTTATCGAACTGAATTGAATTGGAAAAACCCCTATTACTAAATCTATTTGAATTTAATCAAATAATATTTTAGTGAATTGAATTGAACCAAATCGAATGGTATAATTGAACTAAACTGAATTGAATTAAATTTGTATTACTAAATATATAAGAATTTAATCAAATTATATTTAAACTGAACTGAATTGAATTAAACTAAATTGGTATTATCTAATATATTTGAATTTCATCAAATTATATTTTTATTGAACTGAACTGAATTGGAAAAATCTGTAATAATAAATCTATATGAATTTCATCAAATTATATTTTAGTGAATTGAATTGAACTGAACTGAACTAAACTGAATTGAATAATTGAACTTAACTGAATTGAATTTGTATTGCTAAATCGACAAGAATTTCAAATTATATTTTTTCCGAACTGAACTTAATTGAACTGAACTAAACCAAATTGTAATCAATATTACTATATATATCTGAGCATCATCAAATTATACTTTGTTGAACTAATTAAATTGAGTTGAATGGAAATGAATTGAACTGAACTGATGTGGAAATAGTATTACTAAATCTATCTGAATTTCATCAAATTATGTTTGCTAAACTGAATTGAATAAATTAAAATAAATTTATTCTAGCTGAGCTGATATTAAATTAACTGAACAAGGATGGAATTAACTGAACTGAGACTAAATTACCTGAACTGAGACTAAATTACCTGAACTGAGACTAAATTACCTGATCTGAGATTATTCTACGTGAACTAAGATTTAGTAAACTAAACTGATATCAAATTAACTGAAATTACTGTTCAACAATCTGAACTTTACAGGACCATAGACACACGTTAGAGAATTGAGTGGAATTGAGTGGGAGAATGAGTTTTTTAGAAATTTATGATTAAGCACATATATATTCTTCACAACTTATTAATTTCATTCAATAAAATGTAAATCAGTTTAGTTCAGGTCAATCTAATTCACCAAGAGCTATAAATTTTGATGAAATTTACGTTAATTTAGTCTGCAATTATAATTTTAATACATATATTTTACTTTAGTTTGATTCAATTTATTTTAATGTAAACCACTTAGAAGTGGAGTGAAATTTATTAGGCTCACTACACCATAAAAAGCCAAATTAGGCCAAATTTACAATTCAAAATTGAAAGATTATTCGTCTATGTGAGATCCTTGTCCTTACCCATGTCAAAATTCACAAACATGTTAGGTCACGCCATAACAATACCCAATTCTGTCGATGAATTGACTCAATACTTGCAAGCATATTAGGGTTTGCTATGCAATACCCAATTCTGCCGACAAGCACGGGGCTTGAAACAAGAATCCCCTTCCTTGTACTTTCCCCATGTCAATTTTCACAAGCAGGTTAGGGCACGTCAAAGCGATTTCCAATTTTGCCGATGAAAAGACTTATAACTCGCAAGCATATTAGGGTTTGCTATGCAATACCCAACTCTGCCGACGAGTACGGGGAAAAGATAAGAAATAAGCACTCTATTGCATAATTGACACAGAGAGAAATAGTCTAGTCTATTACAATCCATACATCATTAGATTGAGTTTCCATGTATCCATTATATCACTGCTACAAATGTCAGCTCCATGCTCCAGCTCCATACTCTCCAAGCACCATGATTCTATAAGCACCATGGATAATTTTACAGGTTTGCTCAATACTGATAACCACCATTGTACACCTTGATCCTTGCTTGCCTTCTTGATCCTTTGTATCCAGTCCTCTTTGCTCACAGCTTCTTGCTGTAAAAATTCTTGCTTTGCAGCCACACCCTTTTCTTATATCCTGCATCACAGAAACAGAAGTAAAAATTCTTTTTTGATGTTTATCTCAGCCTAAGATAAGGCAATTCCATGCTATCCAGAGATACAAGTCCCTGAATATTCCTTGGTAAAGTTTCACTAGTGTATACATGAGAGTTATTAGTTTCTGTAGCAAGCTTGGCTAATGCATCAGCAACAACACTTGCCTCTCTATATATATATGAGTAAAAGTTGTAATTATATCACCTAATAGGCCCCATGTATTCCATATATACTTCATCAATGTCCAAGGAATTCTATAAGTTCTGTGAATGATCATCAGTAACACATGTGAGTCCATCTCAACCTGCACATGCTGAAAATTATAATAATAAGTTGTTTCCAGTCCCATAGCCAAAGCAATGGCTTCAGCCTCAAGACTGGAATATGCTTTTATCACTAAGGATTTAGCATGTAAGACTCTGCCATTGGCATCCCTAATGACAAAACCTGCTCCAGCTCTACCATTCTGCAATAAGTAACCATCAGAATTCAATTTAACCCAGTTCAGATCAGGTATTTTCCACTTTATGATCCTCTCTAGCCTATGACTAGCCAATGTATGAACAAAATTGAGTCTGAACTGGACAGGTGGCTTAAATCTAGACCAAAAAGTAGCATGAGCTTGTATAATGGAGGTGATAAAATTCTGTATGTTCGGAGCTATATATGTCTATTGGTATGACATTATCATATAGGAAAGAAGCTCTAGCACACCAAATGCCCCAAATCACAACAACTGGGATCAGTCTAGCTATATTAGTCTTAAAACTAGTATCTTTCAAATTCCAGTAATAGAACAGGATATCCCATAAAGACTCAGAATAAACATGAATAAGATCAAATGATATGCTTATAGTCTCCCATATCCATCTTATATTCCTGAAACTATGAAAAATATGATGTAACTCATCTGAATCAGAGTAGCAAAAACAACAAACAGATGGTTGATGTATACAGATAGATTCCAGAATAACAGCTGTGGGAATGAGTCTATTAACCAATCTCCAACACAGAATGACCATTTTTTTGGGAACATATTTTGACCATATATGCTTAAAGGAGTAAACTTTCATCTTTTTAGGTCTGATAAGTTCATAAGCAGATGAAGTTGTAAAAATTCCAAGTGAACTAGGCTTCCATATCATCACATCATATCCATCAAATAATGGAAAGTCTTTTGAAAGCATAGTAACACATAAATCTGGAAATCTATGTTTCAACAACTCTATATAGTATTCTCGATAGTTGATAAATTCAGCAACAGTCAACTCAGGAGCAATAATCTCCTGTGTATCATCCCATTGATCAATTAAAGCTTTACCTCCCATCCATTGAGCATTCCAAAAGGACACCTGTCCTTTCCAGTTTGTATATATGTATTTGAAGTTGCTGTATCCTCAACTTCCTTGATTCTGCGCCATGTTTTCGAATTCTTCTGATAATTAGGCAAGGACCACATGAATTCAGCCCATAAGCTCCTTCCTGCCTGTAATTTCCACCACAACTTTAAGGAGAAGGCTTGCATTGTTAGATGAAGATTTTTAACTCCCAATCCATTCTCATCTGTAGGATAACAAACATTAGTCCAAGACTTCCATACTTTTTTCTGACCATATTGTGAGGACCCCCACAAAAATTTCGAGAACAATACATGCAACTTATCAATCACCCCTCTTGTAGGTTTATGACAGTAAGTATATGAAGGGGTATAGCTGATAAAACATGCTTAATTAAAATTAATCTCCCAGCCTGGTTAAGCCATTTATTTTGCCATATAGCCAGTTTTGATGCCATTTTATCATAGAGGGACTGAAAATATGAGTGCTTAGTCCTACCCAAATAAATGGGACATCCCAAATAGATAAAAGGAAAGTGACCCTCTGTGATCCCTGAAATTTGTTCAACCATGGACTTAACAGATAATGGTGCATGTTTGGTGATGTAATAAGAAGATTTTTCTAGGTTAATCTTTTGACCAGTAGCAGATTCATAACACATTAAGAAACTCCTCAGATTGGTAATACTAGTTCTATTAGCTTTAAGGAACACAACAGTATCATCTGCAAAATTTAGGTGAGTTATTTTTCTTGCTGAATGTGGCAACTTGAAATAACCAATTCTTGAGTCATTAAACAATAAACCTAGGTTTCTAGAAAACACCTCAGTGAGTAATATAAACAAAAATGGAGATAAACGATCTCCTTGTTTAATTCCCCTTGAGGTACTAAAGAATCCTTTAGGTTGACCATTCACAAGAACTGAACATTTAGTTGCAGATATGTTGCCCATATCATTACTGACAAATTTGCTATGAAAACCCAATTTTAATAAAAATAATTTCAATAAACTCCATGAAACCCTGTCAAATGCCTTGACCATATCCAGTTTAAAGAAAATATTAGAGCCTCATGTTTTATTATTTAAAAAATTGGTTATTTCTTGCATGAGTAGTACATTGTCAGCTAGTTCACGCCCCTGAACAAAGGCTGAATGTTCAGGGAAAATCAAACTAGTCATTATGGCTTAAGTCTCTCTGTGTATAGTTTACTAAAGATCTTATTAACAAAATTAGAGACTAATAGGTCTAAAATCAGAGAAATGGTTAATCACTGATTTTTTAGGTATCAATGTGATGAATGTAGCAGATATGGCTTTAGGAATAGGTACTCCAGATAAAAATTCATTCACAGCATTTAGCAAATCATCACATATAATATCCCAGCATGCATGAAAAAACTTCCCTGAAAAACCATCAGGTCCCGGGGCTAAGTCACCATCCATTGAAAAGACAACCTTTTCTAGCTCCTCCATTTCAGTAAGCTTGACCAAATTCTGATTGGTCTCATCAGTAACAAGCAAAGGAATATTGTCAAGTTATAACTGAGTATTCTGATCATGATCAACCTGTTGTTCTTCAGATAATAAATTAGAGAAGAAATTAACTGCCTCTGCACCAATAAGATCAGGATTAGTCAACAAATTATTTTGGCTATCCCTGATAGCTAAAATTCTTTGTCTAGCATTTTCGGATTTGACAGTAGTGTGAAAGAACTTAGAGTTTGAGTCTCCCTCCTTCAACCACTTAACCCTTGATTTTTGTTTCCAAAAAACTTCTTGTCTAGCAAGTGCTAAAGTCAATTCAGCTTGTAACCTATTCAGTTCTGACTTATTAACATCACTGCTATCATTTTGAAATGTTACCTCACTCTGTTCAACTAGCAATTCAGCACTGGTAACTCAATCATTAACATTACCAAATATTTCCTTGTTCCATTCTCTAAGTCTCAATTTTAGTCTTCTCGGTTTCAAGGAAAATTTCATCATACCATATGTTTCATAGTTCAAATTCATTAATATCATCATGAAGCAGCCAGCAATTCTGAAATTTAAACGATTTTGGCCCTGACTGATGGTCATTATTTTCTAATGTCATCAGTAAGGGAGCATGATCTGAGGGTGACCTAGACTTGACCTTGACCCTACTATGTGGAAAAACTTCTAAAAACATATTGTTGGCTAAGCCTCTATCAAGTCTTTGCCAGACATTACCTCTACGACGGACTCCATACCAAGTAAATAAATTACCTATAGTAGGTAATTCAACCACATTATTGACCTCAATAAAGTTATTAAAATCTAGCATACGGTTATGGCTAGGTAATGACTGACCCAAGTATTCACTGACCTCCCTAACTACATTAAAGTCTCCTGCAATCATCAAAGCATTATTTCTAAATGCACTTAAATCCTGCCAGAGAGGCTCCCTATCTAGTCTGGTATGTCTTCCATAAACAAAAGCACTATTCCATGGTGTAGGTATAGACTCATGTTTAATCTCAGCTAAAATAAATTGATCATGCACAAAGTTGACTGACACATTATAAGTATCATCCCAGAATAACCATATTTTATCTCTAGGGTCTGCATAAAAATGATTATATCCTAACTGGAAAGCAGTAGACTGAATCTTGTCAGATTTTACATTGGTTCTATAATAACAAAAATGCCAATTTTATTTTTCCTTTTTATATTCATGACTCTCCTCTGAGCTGGCTTGCTCTTAATACCTCTAACATTCCAAACACAAATCTTAAGACTAATCATAATCAACTAATATTAGAGGGACCAAGTTGTGATCTAGTAGTACTGACAGTTTTAGGACCCTGCGTATAATCTTTTCTATTATATTTACGCTTCCCTTGGGTACCTACTTGCACAGACTCTGACTGACTAACAGACTTGCTAGTTATCAACTTATTGAATTTTTGTTGAGACTGAAGTAAGGTTTCAACTATAAAATCCCCTTGCCTATCACCTTTCTCATTTGACCATTTCTCAGTTGGACTTCCAGGCTCACTTAGACTCTGCACTTTATTTTTATTTATCATACCTTGGGGACTAGTATACCCATTTAGATCCGCCTCACCATCTGAGACATTATCCCTTGTGCCAAAATTATCCATATTTGTTTCCTCCTCCAGTATAGCTTGTTCCTG
Source organism: Sherardia arvensis (assembly GCA_948330725.1). NCBI lineage: Eukaryota > Viridiplantae > Streptophyta > Magnoliopsida > Gentianales > Rubiaceae > Sherardia > Sherardia arvensis. Next base: position 46,787,222 of record OX415236.1, read on the forward strand.
ATGACTGATGTCAGTATCAATTGAATTGTCCTCTGTATTCCCTTCCTGTGGTGCTATTTGTTCATCTGCATCATCTTGAGTAGAGATATTAGTAATAGAGAGCATACCAGGTGATTTATCCCTCGTAGGTATGCTGTAGAGCATTAAAAACACTGTCTTTTTCTTTGCCCTGTTTAGGCTCAATATTGGGATCATTCTCAGTTCCAGTTTCAATAGTTATATTTGCCATGAGCACATTGAAACTGTTGAGTATTAACCTTACTATCAATGTCACTGAATCAGCTAGAGCTACCTTAACCTGAGGATTTGAGACCTCATCCTTCTTGTTTGTTATAGCAACCTTAGCTTTTCCTTTGGTCTTCCATACCCGTCTATTACCTACAACATGTCCAATCTTTTCCAAGTTGGTTTCTTTAGCAGGATGGTTAGTAATAACATGTTCATCCTTTTGATGTGTTTCAGTACCAACTGTCTTAGCCATTGGCCTCCAAAAATTGGATTTTGTTTAACTGTTGTATCCATTTTACAAATAGAACTAGTATGACCAAGCTTAGAGCAGTTAAGACAATAATCAGGCAACCTTTCATACTCAATATACTGCCAGAAACCTGAAGACCTATAGCTTATCCAGATTCTTTCAAATAATGGTTTTTATACATCCAATTCAACACAAATTTTGGCCACATGGGGTATAGATCTATTTAGAGTTGCTTGGTCTATTTTCACAGGATGTCCAATTAAATTACCAATAGAGAGCATTGCAGACTCATCAAAAAGTTATTGCGGTAACCCATACAAGCTTACACATACTGGAACTACAGGTGAGTCAGCATTGGGGTTGAAATCGGGGCTCAATTTCGTAATTCTAATTGAGTAGAACCCGAAATCCCAGACCTTGTGCATCCGATAATAGTCACCTGCAAGTTGAAAATGGATAAAAACGTGACGGTTGTCTATCAGATAGATACCAAACTGGCCGGTGATCAGTCTGGAGCCAAATATCTCAGACATGATGGCATCGTGAAAGCTTTGGCAAAGCCTGGAGACTCATGGGGTTGGAGATCAGTCTTATGGGCTGCAGAATTGTTGAAGAAGAACTTAAAATGGAGAGTTGCGGATGGGAAAGACATACACATCCATGATCAATGGATTCCTACAGTCCAAAACCCAATTCAGAATACAGCAATAGTGTCCACCCACACAAATCTCAGAGTCTGCCATCTCATTGGCCAACAGAATGCATCATGGAGACTCCCTTTAATCAGGTTAATCTTTCCTCAACAACTCATACCTCATATACAATCAATCCATATGGATCTTCAAGAAAAAGATGAAGCTTAATGGGGCTGCACAAGAGATGGTAATTACACACCAAAATCTGGCTACTACAAGGCAATGGGGGACTTGGATGGCAGCCTTCACCAGACCAGGTTAAGTCCAATAGCTAGGAAATTCTGGAACACAATTTGGAAGCTTAACATCCCACAGAAACTCCTCATTTTTTTTATGGAGAATGATCACAGGAAGCCTGGCCACTGGTGCAAACAGGGAAAAAAGGAAGCTAGATGATAATGCTAATTGTTGCAGGTGCCAGAGTGCTAGAGAGGATGAACAACACCTGTTTTTGGGATGCAGATTCTCCAGACAAATCTGGACTGCTTCAAATGCCCTGCTACCCCAACCTCAAGACAAACCTTTCAACTGTTGGTTCTTCAATGAGGTAATGAGCAGACAACAAACTGATCAGGTGGTCAAGCTCATTGTTACTCTTTGGGAAATATGGAAACAGAGGAACTTGAAAATTTTTGAACGTCAAGACATCTCACCAGTCCAATGTGCCCAGAACATTCAAGCAGAATTGGAATTCATACTCAAACTTGACTACCATCAGGAGGAAGATGCAGGAGGTCAAGCTACATCGGAAACAAGGACAGCACGCAATACAAATAACCAACTTTCTGTGCAGGACATTAGGGAGGGATCATCAACTGCAGGTCTATCCCAAGCATGTGTGATCAGTTTTGACGGTTCATTCCGTCGAGATATGAACTTAGGAGCTGGTGGTTGGAGAATCTGGAAGCCAGGTTGGGACATCCATACAGACGTATCAGGCTCGGATTTCTTCACAGCACTCACGCCTTTGCAGTCTGAAGCTGAAGCCTGTTGGAGAGCCTTAAAAGCAGGAAGAAGGCATGGTATCCAACGAGTGAACCTCGTGACCGACTCAACGGAGCTTCAGAAATCAATCAAAAATCCTGAAATGGCCCCTATGGAGGTCAAAGGGATCATCAACAGTATTAGGCAAGTACTCAATTCTGTTATGGAATTTGAGGTGATTAAGGTTCACCGCTCCTTCCTTTCCGAAGAGCATAGGTTGGCCACAAGTCTTAGCAGAAATCTATGTAATAGTCTTAGACACTTACTTTAATTTTATTTAATATATGTTGGTTTTCAAAAAAAAAAAAATTAAGCAGACATTTAGTTTCACAAAGGAGCAGAATTCAGCAGGAACCGAAGAAAGGTTCAATTTCAGCACCTGATCATAGATTGGTGAAGAAAGATAATGAAATGATTGCATGTTAAATTTCAGCACTTAATATATGATTCATTTGTACTATTTATGAAAATTTGAGATGGTCACCTGACTTGCATGTTAATCATGTATTATAGCCATGTATGATCTGTAAAGAATGGTCAAAACATTTTCCAAGAAGAGGAAAGGCCAAAACAATTGATTACTCATAATAAACTCAAGAAGACCAAAATGCTACTATATTAAAAGAAAAACAGCAAAATGAGGTGGTTACCACCAGTCACCAGAGATTACATTATTTGTATCACAATTTCTGAGACCTCACACTTCACTCACAATCAAAAGCAAAAACAGAAACAAAAACACACACAAGAAACAGATGGAGTTCTTAAAAGTTGTTGCTGATGCATGGCAATCCTTCAGGACTAAAGTTTCTCACTTAAGAATACGTTTCTGAGGGACAGCAGCAGGTGCAGGTGCAGCAGTCTTGTCTGCAAGGAACTGCTTGAGCCAGGCAGCAGAGAGCTTGAGGTACCTCTTACCATCATTCTTGTAGTCCACATACACCAGCCCGAATCGAGCATGAAATCCATTGTTCCACTCGAAGTTATCCAGCAGAGACCACACAAAGTAGCCCTTAGCCTTCACTCCTTGGCTGCATGAATTTACCACCATTTATTAGCACTGATGATTTCCTCCTAAGTATAGAAGACAGAAAGAAGATAATTACCGGATAGCCTCAAGAAGGTAAGTGAGGTGGTCATGGATGTGAGTCACCCTCTTGGAATCGAAGAACGAGTTCCACAGCCTTGACGAATCATCATCGTGATCGTCGATTCCTACACCATGAATATTATTCATTCATCAAACATTGTTTGTGTGTGTTATTTAAAAAACCAGTCATATATATGCTAACCATTTTCAGTGATGTAGATGATTGGATCATTGTAGACATCCTTGATGTGGAGCAAAAGGTCCCTCATTCCTTTGGGGTATGAAATAAGCCAAGCAGAAGCACCCTGCATTTTTAGATCCATTAACAAAGATTAGTTCAGAAAAAGAAGATCAAGATAATATTTTGGTCATGAATTCTAGGCTAATTACTCACCCTATCAGTACCAATGGGAACCTCTTCCCCATCAGCAGCCTTGCGGGTCTCATAGTACATGAGCTGTTGGTCAGTGACATAGTTTCGGCCTATCGCCTTGCGCTCCGCCTCAAGGCTCTTGTGAGCCACATAGCGAGCGGTGTAGTAGTTCACACCGATGAAATCATAGCTGCCCTGTATCAACTCCCTGTCTTGAGCAGTCATTTCAGGAAGATGCTCCTTCTTCACATATTCCCTCATGCTCTTAGGGTAGTCACCATGGACCAACGGTGCCAGGTACCTGAAAAAAACACACACACAAGCAAATTAGCCAAATCCCTATAACATGAACGGTATTAGACACCGATCAAATTAAATTAAAAACCACAAACCATCCGATGAAGAAATCAACAGCGCGGAGTGCAGCTGCCTTGTCCAGGTCATTGTTAGCATCGCGAGGCTCGAACCACATCGACACCAAAGTGATCCCAATCTGCTTCTTTTTCTGGCGGTCCTGCATTCGCATTCGCCATTTGAAATCAAATCAGCAACAAAATCATCATTAAAAATGGAAAAATACATGAATTTCAATAAATGCATGTATTCTAGTACCTGATACTTCTTCTTGAAGACCTCCACGGCCTTAGCATGAGCTAGGAGAAGGTTATGAGTGACGATGTAAGGATAGGCGTACTCATCAACCACCACAGCTTCAGAAGCCCAGTCAGTGGTGGGCTGGAAGATGGTGATCTTCTTCCTCTGCTTGTCAGGGTGGACCGTTGACCGGGAAGGGTGGAAAAGAGAACCGTGATCCTTGTCCTCTGGCGGCGGTGGCTCAGCGGTGGTCTCCGCCTTGACCGTGCCCTTCTCGTTGGTGGTTCCGGTGGCAAAGAGGTGCTCATGGACGGTTCCAAGCCCTGGCGCGTGAACCTTGTCGACGTGAGCCGAGTAGGCATAGGTAAAGGGCTCGTTCAGAGTGATCCAGTTTTCCACCAGATCGCCAAACTCCTTGAAGCAAACATCAGCATAGACAGCGAAGTCATCACTAAAAATAGTAAAAAAAACACGTTAAACTGAAGATTGAGCGAATCTTATCTGAACTAAAGTGAAATGTACAATTCAATAATTGATTTATGAGAAAAAGTAGAAACAATCCAAGATCTAGCAGATTTGATCTTATCCGAACTGAAATAAAAATTGTTCAGATCATTTTAAAATCATGTTAAAAATCATGTTAATTGAAAATCTAGCATATCTAATTTGATCTGAACGGAAAATTGTACAAATTCACTATAGTTTCTAGAAAAAGAGTTGTGTTTCTTACGCAGCGCGGCGATCTAAGAAGCCGTTGTACTCCTCTTGGAGAGCATTTGGGAGATCCCAATGAAAGAGTGTGACATAGGGCTCGATCCCTATGAAAAGAATAGCATTATAATTAGTGACACTTGTTAAGGGTAAGTGGAAAATATATTAAGTGACACTTATTTCTGTCACTAGAATAAAAGGGTTACCATGGTCGCGGAGCCTGGTGATGAGTTTCTTGTAATAGTTGATCCCTTCTTGGTTTTTGGAATCGATCTTCCCAGCTGAGTTTTCAATAAGAAACAGGTTTAATGATTATTTAATGATATAAATTAAAGAAGTAGGAAATCCATATAAAGTATGTGAAAGAATAAAATAAATTACTTGGCAGAATTCTGGGCCAGGAGATGGAGAATCTGTAAGCATCAAACCCGATCTCCTTCATCAGCTTCACATCCTCCTGGAAAAAAAACATTTTTTTGGGAAGTTGGTATTCTATATTTTAGTGAAGTAAAGTCAAAGATTGTGCTGAGATTTGTATATACCTCGAATAGCTCATAATGATTGACAGCATCTTCATGGTACGGGTGAAACAGATCTGCAATTTTTGAAACATAAAAAACTGATTAGCAGACATTCTAAGTAATTTTATCCATCCAAATCATTCCAAAACCATAAAAAACAGACCATGAGCCTTGGCAAAGGTATCCCAGATGGAATCCCCTCTCCCGCCCTTGTCAGCACCTCCTTCGATCTATAAAAAGAACACAAAAACAATCAATATTCGAGAATCAGAGATTCGGACTGAATAAATGCAGATCGATCACGATCAGAACCTGATATGCAGCAGTAGCAGCACCGAACACGAAATCCTTGCCGAAGTCCGATCGCCGGATGAACGCCGGCGCACCGGCGGAGAAAAAGCTGCTCGCCATAGCTTCCATGATTGCAGAACTCTCAGAGAATGAAGAAGAAGAGAGAGGTGTGATTTGTTAGGCTTGCAAGACCACTGTATTTATAGGGAGTGAAGCTCAATGCATGTCAAGTGGCAGAGCACCTACTGAGAGTGTACTGTGTGAGTTATCACGAACGTTTGGTATGGACTGGGGTGGGGCCCTCTGGAAGGGCTTGCCGGTACATGTGTTGGTGTGCATGCAGGGAGAGTCTGCATGAATAACAGGTGTCCTGCAGGGTGCTGATAATCATGGTGGACGTTACGAATGAGGGATGGGATTTATTGTATTTTTTAGTGATTTTTTTTGGTAATATTAATTCTGAGTTAAATCAAATTTGTTCAATTAATAAGATCAATTTAGTTTGACTGGGTCCGAATCTGTTCAATGATTTGGAACCTAATTCTATTATTACACCAAAACATACATCGTTCAGTGTTATTCAAGATTTAAAAAGTTGTCTTCAAAAAAATTTAAGATTAAAAAAGTCATTCATAAATTGAAACACAGCTGAAATTAATTAAACTAAGATGAAATCAATTTAAAATTGAGATTATTGATCAATATAAGTTAAATTTAAAATTTATATTATTAAACTCAACATGATGAAATTAATTTGAAGTTGAGATCATTTATGTTCAGCTCAATTTACTTCAGTTTGATTTAGTTCATTAAACTAGCTAGGTTAATTTATTAATTAAGATCGGTCTTGATGAAATATATGATTTCATAAAATATAGATTCATTTAGTTCAATTCAATTTAGTAAGTTAGGTTCAATTCATTAAGTTGAATTATGATAAAATATCATTCGATAAAGTTTGCTAATTTAATTATATCAATGCATTCGTTTGTTAGTTCAACTTAATGAAGTTTTGTTAGGTTCAGTTGAGTATACTTAAGTTCATTTGAATTTATCAAGCGAGGTTCGATTTATAGAATTTGGTGGTGCTGATTAAATATCATTCAATAAAATATAGCTTAATTTGGTTCTATTAATGCCTTGATTTTTTCCCATCAATTTAATTCAATACAGTACAATTCAGCATACTTCAACTTAATTATGTTTAATATCTAAGGTCATTTTATTAAGTTCAGTATCGATGAAGTATGATTAGATGAAATTTAACTAATTTAGTTATATCAATGCAGTGATTTGTTTCTTCAATTCCGTTTTGATCAGTTAACTTCAATTCAATATATTTCAATGCCTTGTTTTGTAATCCCAAAATTTTGAATCTAAAATTCAAATTAGTTTCAAGTTCAGTCCAGTTCAGTATTTTCCAATTCAGTTCACTTCAGTTCAGTATTTTCCAGTACATTTCAGTTCAGTTCAGTTCACACGTAGTAAACATGCTCTTAGTTTCACTTGTATCAACTTCGGCACAAAATTTAAATGTAACTAGTGATATGTTATCCCTAATTTATTTGGATAGAACTCAACTTAAATGAAATACATGCATTGAACTAAATTAAAATTAATAGTATGCTAAAATGCATGACAGTTAAATTATAATTATAATGTTCGATGATAAAAGTGAATAAAAATAATCGTTGTGAGATCTCACAACATTGCACATATATGTATATATATACTTGTTGGTTTGCAGAAAAACATGCATATAGTTAAATAAAAATGTGTTTGATCCTAAAACATTGAAAAACTGGGTTATTCACCGATCTACAACTCAGCGACACGATAAGGAACGAGTAGTTTTAAAAGTTGGGGCGCTGATGTTAAAACATTAGGGTTTATAGGAGAACTTGTTAATAGTTATAAAACAAGGTGTTGATGTTAAAACATTAGGGTTTATTGGAAAACTTGTTCATAGTTATAAAACAAGGTGTTTTGTTTAAAATCAAGACAAATCAAACTTGATCTATAACTCAACCATACGAAAACTAACAAGTAGTTTTAAAAGATGATATTTTTATTGTAAAACACCTAGGATTACATAAAGTATATATGCACATACTAGAAACAAGTTGTTCATTCTAAAATTTAGATAAATCAGACTGAAAGCTTGATCTACCACTCAATCAGACAAAAACTAGCAAGCAGTTTTAAAATATGGGGGTTTCATGATAAACACCTAGCTAGGTTTTACATAACATGCAGTTAAAAAATAATTTGTTTAGCTTATAAATACTAAGACAAATCATAAATAGGTCCAAGGCTTAAAATTTTGGAGTGTTTATGGTAAAACACCTAAATTTTACATAAGAACATGCATACACTACCAGAAAAACGGTCATTGAAGGCACAAAATAAAGGCGTTTGTGATCAAATGATTTTTTCCGCCTTCCAATAGCGTTACGATATCGTAAGCTATACCGGCTGTATCGTAAAAAAAATATTAAAGGCGGAAAAGATACCGTTTAGGGCGGAAACATAAGTGACTTTTAAATTTGACGTTGAAGGCGTTTAAAAAGTTTCCGCATTGGGAAAATAAAGTTGTTACGATATAGCAAGATACAACGACATAAAAATATTTGAACTTACGATATAGTAACTTAGTTGTTTTCAGTGTTATATGTGACAACTTTTAGTACGATATCGTAACATGTTTCATGAAATTGTTATTATAATATATGTGATTATTACGATATCAAAACATTATCCGCCTACCAGGTCAATGGTGGTTACTATATCGCTGGTTATTAGTATGTGCTTGGTTATAATCATGTGTCTGATCATACTGTTTGTCGGTCATGTAGCTAACTAGTAACCTAAGTCAATAAAATGACCTGACGTGTAGCGATATCGTAAGTTGGGTCGGAGCGTTTACGCAAGATTGTTAATAAATACATGATAAACAAATGAGTTAACTAGATACAAAGATTGAAGTTGTGGGTTAGTTGAAATAGGTGATTGTGGAGTAGGCCATTGTCGTGGGCATTTCATCTAAGGCTTGAAAGCTGGATTCAAACCTTGGAAGGTAAGTTTGAACTTCTCTTGTGTGTTGTTTTAAAGTAAATTTGATTTTGTGTTGGTATTTGTAGAACAAGTAGAGATTGAATATGTTTGTTGGTATGTTGTTTGTAGGTTGTTGTAGAGTGTGGGATAACGGACTCAGATATATGTTTTGAAAAGGTATAGATCGAATCGTTGTTTATGAAGCATTATTGGTGCAATGGATCGTGAAAGAATTATTAGAGGGAATGCACATTTGTCAAAGGAGTTTTTGGATTTGGTGGGTGATAGGTTTTCAATTTAGGGGGAAACTACTATTTCCCCTAGCCTGTTATATATATATATATATATATATATATATATATATATATTAGTTTACGATATAGCACGCATTACATTTCTGCTTTTAAAAATTGAAGATTTTGCCTTACGATATCGTAACAAGAATTAGTTTGTAATTTTTAAAAACCAACCGAGTTAGCTATTACGATATCGTAACTATATTTTAGTTCAGAAACAAGTGATATTACCTTACGATATCGGTACTCTGTTATTATTACTTTTCCCACATCGCCTGATCACAACTCCTTTGATCAGTATATATGTTTATCGGTTTCAGAAGAGCTCGATAAGTCTCCGACTACAGCAAAATGCCCATGAAACACACGTTAATGTTGTAACACTTGTGCTATTCAGCCCACATTTACACGAGCATATCACCAGGCCCAACCATGGCCATAATGAGCCCACATGTCCCAAACACCTTTTTTAAAATATGTCATATACGTACGATATCGCTACCTCTTCGCCACATTCTTTTATGTGGGTTTGGAGGGTTTAGGGTTTTGGGTTAAGAAATATCCTCTTCATTTTATCCTATAGATTAGGCTTACGATATCATAAGTGCTAACGTAGGAAGGGGTTATGATTGCATATGCATACTTTAAATGATGAAAAATCACTTTTAAATAAGTTGATTTGTGTATACAAAATAAATAATAACTATACTAATTACTTTTCATGTTACATAAATGAAGAATCAAGACGATCGTGCACAACAGTTAGGTACAAGTAACACGATCAAACATACAAGTTCACATGCCGGGATGTATACATAATATGAAACCAAATTGTAATTACCATCCTTCATGTATACAAAATAGATAATAACTATACTAATTACTTATCATGTTACTTAACTGAAAAATCAAGACGATCGTGCACAAAAATTAAGTACAAGTAACACGATCAAACATACAAGTTCACATGCCAGGATGTATACGTAATATGAAACCAAATTATAATTACCATCCTTCATGTATACAAAATAGATAATAACTATACTAATTACTTTTCATGTTACTTAACTGAAGAATCAAGACGATCATGCACAACAGTTAGGTACAAGTAATACGATTAAACAGACAACTTCACATGCCGGAAAGTATAGGTAACATGAAACAAAATTGCATATTAGTTCTTATGCTAAAGGAAGTACGGGGTCGATAAAATACTTAATACTAAAGTTCTCATTTTACAATAAGAACAAAGCATGTAGCTAAAAGCCAGATGATAAGCAATACTAGTCAATGTTTAGCAACCAACATAGATTCGGTTATTTTCTAAAATTCGTTTCATGTTTAGCGAATAAAAAACTATATCGTTGTTTGTACATATCATATATGTTACTGTGTCGGGTATTTTGTTATTGATTTTCTCGCCATTAAATAGAAGTTAAGGATTTGAATTACCAACTTACGAAATTGCTACCTATGCCGCCAAATACATGTTTTATAAGTGGGTTTGGAGGGTTTAGGGTTGAGGGTGGGTTTTAAAAAATCTTTTAATTTTTCTCTATATCTATGGTGTTACGATTTCGTAACTAAGCCGGAAACACCTTAGCAGCATTTCTTTGAGAATTTCTTGTTATAGCGGAAGAAGTAGCGATAAAGGAAGAAGTAGATATTTTCCTGAATACAAGGTTACGATATCGCAACCTGTCCCGAACACAAAGTCAACCCAATTTTGGACCACAAAAACTAGATCTCACCAACTTAGTGATTGCGGGTTCACATCCAAAAACACATTTTCCCCTCTTCTTAGTCTAATTTCAATCGTTTCCATCTCCATACTTCAATCCACTACCAAGTTTCATCACAAACTTGAATCAATACCCTAAATCCATGAAATTGACCATATAAACCAATGCATAAGGTTGGTGTTGGTTGCGATTAATGTCATTCAACAACAAGCACGTTGTGTAGGGTTTTTTCCACTTCCTCTTCTTGTTGCTTGTGGGTACTAGGAGGAAAAACTAGTTTGAGCCATACACGTCACCACATCCAATTCTAGATCATTCATAGTATCTCTTCCAAAGGTATGCTTTTTTATACTCATGTTCATGTTGTTTTTCCATAACTATCCAATTATTAGGGATATATGTTAAACATATGTTTAAAGTTATACTATATGACATGAAATTAGGTACTTACATGCATGTGTTTAATGTGTGATTGTACAATATATGTTTGCAAACTAATTTAACATATTAAATGAAGTTTAGTGTAATGGAAAGCCCAACGACATGTTCCTCGTTCCAAACTAGCGGTGATAATGTGTCAAAAGTCGTCCCTATTAAATTAAATATGAAGAAGAGTGTTAGGCGCACTTGTACAGAAGAACAATTGAGGACGCATTGTCGCGAGTTAGAAATTAGGATTGATAACAAAATTCTAACTCATGTCAAATTTAATGACTTGGGAGTTGCTATCGAGCCCGACGATGATGCCGCTCGATGGTCTAGTTGGTGCTGAAAAATGGGAAAATCACAAGTTCCTTTAGAAATCGAGGATTGGAGACTCCTCCACCCCGACATTAAAAAAGATATTTGAAAAGAGTGCAATGTTAGAATGTTACTCACAATTTTACCCATTGTTGCTATCCTTATTTGTTGACATTGATTGACCTTTTACAAAGGTAATATGACTTACATGTTTAATGTGTAGCGGCCATTCGTAATTGAAGCTCGAGATTTGGAACAAGTCAAGAAGAAGGCTTTCCAAATTGTTTCAAAAGGCTTACCGGGAGCACAAATATATCCTAGCATGGGATTACCTAAGAGTAGGTGGCAAGAGATATGGTCAAAACCCAATGGATCGGTACAACCATATCGTAACAAAAACTTGGGACATATTCAAGAAACGATGGTTAGAGAACGATGTTAAGGTTAGTTTATTTATAATTTGTGATTCAAATAAATGAGTCCTACATTATTTCATAACTGTAATATTGTCAAAACTAACATGTGAACTACCACTTTCAAAGGGTGTTGGTCTTAAAAAGCGACTTGAATATTATTTTGTGGCATATCCTAGCATAGGAATGCTTATCTGTAAAACTATGAGCAATTTGCTTTATTCTAAGGTTTGGGGCCGGAGCCAATAAATGCCCTCCACCAATGGGGGTTTTGATTTAAAAAAAAGACTTGAATATCTAACCAAGTCCATTAGTGACAAGAGCAAGAGTATATTCTTGACCCCATATTTAGAGAAGTAAGAATACACTTTAAGTTACGTATTTATTCTAAAGGTAATTTTCACGTTACTGTCTTATATTGTGAATCGTAATTTTTGTTATTTCTCTAGCGTCCATTGGCGTTTTTTGGCAATTATCCTGTCATTAAAGCGTGTCTACTGAATTGACCCTCTCCACTTTGGTCCATCACCGGTATTTTCCGATCTATTAGAGGTTGTTATGCATTCTGTTAATGACAACACCCTCCAACCATTGGAGCTTTTTCAAATTCAGGTGTTTCTACTTAATTACGCTTCTTTTCATATATATTGGCATTATATGTAGTGTTTTTGACATTCACCATTCCATCAAACTAGCACCGCCGACAACAATCAAATTAGGAGTGTGGATACCACGTAATGATGTTTGCCCACGCATGTGTTCAATGCCTTACAGAAGATAACCTTGATGTTGCAAGTGTGAGAATTATCATCATTGCTTGTTCTATATCTACTCAATAATGTATTTCAACGACTCATACCTCATTGTTTGCTGCATTCATAGATATCCGGCGAAGATCATTCACCATACACCACAAGAGAGATGGAGGTTGAGAGAAACAATTTTGCCAAACATTTGGTCTACATAAGAATGAGGTACCTATCCAGACCTCGTAGGCCTCCTCCTCCCCCAGCTGTATCGTGACATGTTATATGCTTGCTAGAAATTATTAGGCAATGCATAGCTGTAGCATTTAAGTTCCTTGCCGGATTTGTTTTTGTTCTATTTTGTGATTGACAATGTCATGTGAGTTGCAAATGGTAGTTTAGTGGCATCATAATTTCATAATCTTATTTACTTTTAGTGGATAAATTACAAAATGTACTACTCAAATGGTTTCCTAATGGACTTGCGATATAGCAACTAGGTCAGATGACATTTTTTGCAGCTAGCGACCAACTTACGCTATCGCTAGCCAATCCGTTAATTATCTTATACAATTTACCAGTATTTGATACGACTTCGCTACTCCAGCTTCAAACAATACTTTACACCTTATGGAAACTATGCATTTACGAACTCGTAACACAAATTGCCGGTTTGGCCACTGCCTCACATGTATGAAAGGTAACTTTATCGTAACATGTGCCGCTCAAACAAGGCGAGCATGCTAGCTATCTCGTAACCAACTGGACTGACCCAATATAACCATTCACGAAACGGCGTCGTATCTTCTCAACCGATAAAACTTACGATCTCGCTACTAATACATTTAAATTAATTACTTACTATATCGTAAGAGATGGAGCTGTTTTGATTGCTTACGATATAGTGACCTTTAACCACCAAAGTTTTATTATAACCTTTCTCCAATTGCTTACGAAATCGTAACTATTATATCGCTTCATCATCTTTTGATGGCGATTTGTCCTACTAATTCGTAAGCCGGATACAACATATATCAGCGGTTAGTTAGTTACTATCGTAACTAATGTGCAAGGTGTAAAGGCGGAAGAGGAACCGCCTTTGCCGCGTTTCCGTTTACCGGCACACCCAGAGATCGGCGGATAACATCCGCCTTCGTGCCTTCACAACCAACCGCCTTTGTTGCGGTTGATTTCCAGTAGTGATAGTTAAAAATGTAAGTTGTTTATTGTAAAACCAACACAAATCATAATTAGATTTAACGTTTCAAAAATTGAGTTGTTTAGCTAAAGCATCTATGTAGAAAACTTAGGTATTTAGTTTAAAACCAAGACCAATGAACCAACTAGAAACTATCAAGTATATTTAAAAGCCGTAGTGTTTATGTTAAAAGCATGTCACTTTTATTTTCTTAACTTTATGTAATCAAAATAAAGTTTTTCAAAATTGGGTGAATAGTAAAAGTTATAGTAATGCACATGTCCGGTGAACAGTGTGGATATTGCAGTGCATGAACAATAGTCATTTTTCCAATTGCGCAAATAGTAATCATGATTAATTTGAAAATATTATAAATATATATATTGATTTATAAAATAGATTCTATAACAAAACAACTACTAAATATTTCTCATTAGACAAGTAAATAATCATGATATTTTTAAAAATATATTTATCTTATGTAAAAAATATATTAGTACTATTTAACTAATTTTAATAGAATTACTCCTAATATGGTATTTATTAAGTACAAATGTATTATAATATACTAATAAAAATAATGTTATCGGTTCAAATGAACGAAATTTTAATTTAAGCCAATTGATGTAAATTTAATGTTAATTAATTTTAAATAAATAAAAGATTTATCAAAGATAATCAAATATATTAAATTTAAATATGAAATAAAATCTGAAATTTGGTTTTAATGTTGACATAGGGCTGGATTTTTGAAGAATTGTATAACAAACAGATGTTTTACTATATCTGGGCATTCAAAGTCCAGATTTTCAAAATATATCTATACCAAATACAACCTTTAACTTTGATGAAACTTAGCAATATATGCTAATTGTGAGATGAGAAGAAGTACCCCTCTTGCACAATGCTATCACCATAGACCTTTGATGACACATTCCCCACATTTAAGTTATCTGGAAAACTAAAACTTGTATCTTCTTCACTCCCACTCCAAACTGGTAAAATTTCCACCACATACTGCTGGAACAAGTTCAGTTCAATGCCCTCCTTCAAGATTTCTCCAAAACCAGTCAAATCCCCTCTTAAATCAAGCAACACACTGCAAAATCCTTTACCTTTGCAATAGTTTAGGATTGACACCAAACTCGATTTTTCAGAAACAGAATGTGATGGTTTTGATAACACTATGGGAAAAGGTTGATTGGCTGTGGGTTCTTGTGATGCAGGAAGTGCTAAAGCATCAGATAACACAACTACATCATATTCCTGAAGCAACTTTGAGTAGTATCCACCCGATTCAAGCGCCTTGTCACCTAAGCGATTTGTGATACGGCCATTGATTGACATGGAGTACCTTAAAATTTCAAATATTTCAATCAATACTCTTTAAGAATGTGGGATTTAAATTATGTAAAATCACTCTTTATGCACTAATCATACCTCAAAGTAACAAATGGTTTCCCTGTCAGCATCTGGTGGATATAAGCCTTATTAAGTCTCTTACACAGATCCTCCTCCACGCCGACTGTCACTTCAATTCCTGCACTTCTTAGTTTATCAACGCCCTTTGATGCCACTACCGGGTTCGGATCTACCATCCCCACCACCACTTTTTTCACCCCGGCTTTGATTAAAGCCTCCGTGCATGGTGGTGTTCTCCCGAAATGGTTGCAAGGCTCCAAACTCACATAAGCCGTCCCACCCCTAACCAAATCACCTGCATCTCTGAGTGCAAAAACCTGAAATTTCCAAAAAAAATGATACAAGATTAAAAAGAAATTCTCAATGAAATATGAATGTGATGACAGCTAAAAAAGATATTTATCAATTTAACATTCTATGGAAGCAGGCCCGGTCCGGTTATGAGGCAAGTGAAATCTGCGTTTCAGGTCCCCAAAAAATGGGTTAAAATAGGGCCCAATTTTTCAAAAAAACGGGCTAAAATAGGGCCCCGTTTAAAACAAAAATCAGATGTAGTGTACTTTTAAAAATAAACCCCTTAATTTTTTAGAAATTGGCCAAATAAGGGCACAATGTTTTTTAAAAATCTATTATTTTAAATAATGTTAATTATTTTTCTTTAACCCTCCATTAGGGCCCTTTAAAAAATATTATTCGGTTTAGGCCCCCAAATAGTTAGGCCTGGCCCTGTATGGAAGTCCACAAAGTTGATAACACAACAACAGGGTGTAGCTAAATCACACCCTATATTCTTGTTACTAACGCCCTAATACGTACAAATACGTGATATATTTATCTATAGGGGAAAATTAGTGAAATATTTACAACTGATTAATACTAAATTAATTCAACACTAATTTTTTATTGAAAGGAAAGATGATCGGATCTGGCATACCCATTGCCGGAAAAGTTGTCGGTAAAGTCACCGGAAAAGTTACCGGGAAATTTTCAACCGGAAAAGTTACCGGGAAATTTTCAACCGAAAAATTAATCAACTAAAAAAATTGATGAATATTTTTTAGAAGTTGAAAATTTTCCTGTGAATTTTTCGGCTACGGGCATGCCAGATCCGATCATCTTTCCTTTTAGTAAAAAATCGGATGAGTGCTCAGAAAATCTCAACAATTTTATTATAATTAAATATGGTAAAAATTAAGAATAAGTATGATAATAATATACTAATTAAAAGTGTGAGGTAAATGTATGTATTTTTGTATAGATACAGGGCGTTAGTAAGAAAAACACAGGGCGTGAATTAGCAATTCACCAACAGAACTAGAAGAACTATGGTTAAACAGACAAGAGTTTGTACGAAATTTATGTCACTCCAATCATCCTAAAATTCCAAAACACTCGTCTAAATAAAACTTGTGTACCCAAGAAAAGCTCAAATATCAGAGATTCAAGAACATCACTACCTTATACAAACCACATTCCAGGCAATAAAGTAACCAAATTTCGAACCAGAAATACCCACTATCAATCCATACTGTTAACAATCAAATATTACAAAGTTTAAACAAGAAACCAAGAAGCAATAAGAAGAGCTAAGAGAGTTACCTCAGCATGAGGCTGGCCAGCCTTAGGATGAAATCCTTCACCCACAATCTCTCCATCCTTGACAATAACACAACCAACCATTGGGTTAGGGCTGGTGCGCCCAACCGCAGTCCTAGCCAGCTCCACACATCTTCTTATATAAAACCCATCATCACGGCTAACTTCATTGCTAACATGGTGAGGCTCGAACCACATCGACGCCCAAGTGATCCATATATGCTTCTTTTTCTGGCGGTCCTGCGTTCACAATTGCCATTTGAAATCAACTCAGCAACATAAAGCACCACAAAATGAAGGAAGAAACCATGAATTTTCAATAAATGTGTATGTTCTATACCTGGTACTTCTTCTTGAAGATCTCCACGGCCTTAGAATGAGCTAGGAGAAGGTTATGGGTGATGGTGTCTGCCTTGGCCGTGTCCTTCTCTTTGGTGGTTTCGGTGGCAAAGTGCTCGTGGACGGTCCCCGACCCCGGAAGCATGCGGACCTTGTATAAGTGTTCCATCTTGGCATAGGTGAATGGCTCATTCAGAGTGATCCAGTGTTCCACCAGATCGCCAAATTCCTTGAAGCAAACATCAGCATAGACAGCGAAATCATCCCTAAAAGTAGAGGAAAAAACATGTTAAATTGAAGATGGTGCATATCTGATCTGAACTAAAATGAGAACGTACAATTCATTATAGCTAAGAGAAAGAGTTAAGATAGTAAAAAATCATGTTAAATTGAATAGCTAGGAGATCTGATCTGAAATGAAAATTGTAGAATTCATTATAGACAATGAAGTCATTCCTAAAAACAAAGGAAATAGGGAAATACCATGCTAAACTTAAGATTGAGCGAATATGATCTGAACTAAAGTGAAAATGTACAATTCAATAATTAATTTATGAGAAAAAGTAGAAACAATCCAAGATCTCGCGGATTTGATCTAATCCGAACGGAAATAAAAAATTGTTCAGATAATTTTAAAATCATGTTAAAAATCATGTTAAATTGAAAATCTAGCATATCTACCGAACGGAAAATTGTACAAATTCACTATATTTTCTAGAAAAAGAGGTGAGTTTCTTACGCGGCGCGGCGATCTAAGAAGCCGTTGTACTCCTCTTGGAGAGCATTTGGGAGATCCCAATGGAAGAGTGTGGCATAGGGCATGATCCCTATGAAAAGAATAGCATTATAATTAGTGACACTTATTAAGGGTAACAAGAAAATATATTAAGTGACACTTATTTCTGTCAGTAGAGTAAAAGGGTTACCATTGTCGCGGAGCCTGGTGATGAGATTCTTGTAATAGTTGATCCCTTCTTGATTTTTGGACTCGATCTTCCCAGCTGAGTTTTCAATAACAAACAAGTTTAATGTTTATTTAACAATATAAATAAAAGAAGTGGAAATCCATGAAGTAAGAATAAAATGAATTACTTGGCAGAATTCTGGGCCAGGAGATGGAGAATTTGTAAGCATCAAACCCGATCTCCTTCATCCGCTTCACATCCTCCTGAAAAATAAAACATTTTTTTGGGAAATTAGTATTCTATAATATTTTTTGGGAAATTGGTAAACAATATCAGTATACCTCGAATAGCTCATAATGATTGACAGCATCTTCATGGTACGGGTGAAACAGATCTGCAATTTTTTAAACATAAAAAACTGATTAGCAGACGTTCCAAATCATTTTATCCATCCAAATCATTCCAAAATCATAAAAAAACAGACCATGAGCCTTAGCAAAGGTATCCCAGATGGAATCCCCTCTTCCGCCCTTGTCAGCACCTCCTTCGATCTATAAAAAGAACACAAATCAATATTCGAGAATCAGAGATTCGGACTGAATATATAAATGCAGATCGATCACGATCAGAACCTGATATGCAGCAGTAGCAGCACCGAACACGAAATCCTTGCCGAAGTCCGATCGCCGGATGAACGCCGGCGCACCGGCGGAGAAAAAGCTGCTCGCCATAGCCTCCATGATTGCAGAACTCTCAGAGAATATAGAAGAGAGGGGTGTGATTTATTATGCTTGGTATACCACTGTATTTATAGCAAGTGAAGTGGCAGAGCACCTACTGAGAGTGTACTGCGTGAGTTATCACGAACCTTTGGTATGGAGTGGGGTGGGGCCCTCTGGAAGGGCTTACCGGTACATGTGTTGGTGTGCATGCAGGGAGAGTCTGCATGAATAACAGGTGTCCTGCAGGGTGCTGATTATCATGGCGGACGTTACGAACGAGGGATGGGATTTATTGTATTTTTTAGTGATTTTTTTCGGTAATATCATTTCTGAGTTAAATCTAATTTGTTCAATTAATAAGATTAATTTAGTTTGACTGGGTCCAAATCTGTTCAATAATTTGCAACCTAGTTGTATTACTAGGGGATGGATATAACACTTTGTGTAATTTAACCCAGATTTAACCAAATTTTGAAATGTAATTTAGTTTTATTTTCTGAAAAAAAAGTGTCTTCGAAAAAAATCAAGATTAAAAAAGTCATTCATAAATTGAAACACACTTTTTTTTTTTTTATCCAACAAAACACATCAATAAATAGAGCCAAACCAAATCATACAGTACTACTGGTTTAGGCTATGAGCCAAACCATCAAAAGCAGACACTTACTTAATCCATAGTTAAAACAAGAATAAAAACTACATTAAAAAGTTCTCTCCCGGTACAAACTATTGCCCAAACACTGGCTGGCTCATGACAATTATTCCCCAGAGATAAAGTCTACTTGATCTTCTTCTTCACCCTCAACTGGTTGGTGTGTCCACACTTCTTCTTCCAGCAGTTGAAATTAATTTGAAGTTGAGATCATTTATGTTCAGCTCAATTTACTTCAGTTTGATTTAGTTCATTAAACTAGTTAGGTTAATTTATTAATTAAGATCGGTCTTGTTGAAATATGATTTCATAAAATAAAGATTCATTTAGTTCAATTCAATTTAGTAAGTTAGGTTCAATTCATTAAGTTCAGTTATGATAAAATATCATTCGATAAAGTTTGCTAATTTAATTATATCAATGCATTCGTTTGTTAGTTCAACTTAATGAAGTTTTGTTAGGTTCAGTTGAGTATACTTCAGTTCATTTTAATTTATCAAACTAGGTTCGATTTATAGATTTCGTGGTGCTGATTTAATATAATTCAATAAAATATAGCTTAATTTGGTTATATTAATGCCTTGATTTTTTCCCATCAATTTAATTCAATATAGTACAATTCAGTATACTTCAACTTAATTATGTTTAATATCTAAGGTCATTTTGTTAAGTTCAGTATCAATGAAGTATGATTAGATGAAATTTAACTAATTTAGTTATATCAATGCAGTGATTTGTTTCTTCAATTCAGTTTTGATCAGTTAAGTTCAATTCAATATATTTCAATGCCTTGTTTTGTAATTAAAATTTTGAATCTAAAATTCAAATTAATTTCAAGTTCAGTTCAGTTCAATATTTTCCAGTTCAGTTCACTTCAGTTTAATATTTTCCAGTACATTTCAGTTCCGTTCAAATCAATTCAGTTCAGTTCACACGTAGTAAACATGCTCTTAGTTTCACATGTATCAACTTCGGCACAAAATTTAAATGTAACTAGTATGTTATCCCTAATTTATTTGGATATAACTCAACTTAAATGAAATACATGCATTGAACTAAATTAAAATTAATAGTAGTATGTTAAAATGCATGACAGTTAAATTATAATTACAAAGTTCGATGATAAAAGTGAATAAAAATAATCCTTGTGAGATCTCACAACATTGTATATACTTGTTGGAAAATTAAATCAAATTGAATTAAAATATTATATATTAAAAAATAAAAATAGCAGTCTAAATTAAGCTAAATTTCATAAAAAAGTTATAGTTATTCATGAACTAGGTTAACCTAAACTAAACTGATTTAAATTTTATTGAACCTGAACTTAACTAGGTTAACTCAATTTTTATTCATTATTAAGTTAAAGTTACTAATTGGTAGATGGGGTGTTTATGTTAAAACATTAGGGTTACAGGAAAACTTTTTCACAGTTATAAAACAAGGCGTTCGGTTTAAAACCAAGACAAATCAAACTTGATCTATAGCTCAACCATACGAAAACTAGAAAGTAGTTTTTAAATGTGAGATTTTTATGATAAAACACCTAGATTTACATAAAGTATACATGCACATATTAAAAACAAGTTGTTCGTTGTAAAATTTAGATATGAAAACTTGATCTATCACTCAATCATATAAAAACTAGCAAGTAGTTTTAAAATATGGGGGTTTCATGATAAAACACCTAGCTAGGTTTTACGTAACACACAGTTAAAAAATAATTTGTTTAGCTTGATACTAAGACAAATCATAAACAGGTCCAAGACTTAAAAATTTGGAGTGTTATGGTAAAATACCAAGGTTTGCAGAAAAATATGCATATGGTTAAATAAAAATTTGTTTGATCCTAATACATTGAAAAACTAGGTTGAACCACCGATCTACAACTCAACGACACGATAACTAACGAGTAGTTTTAAAAGTTGAGGTGCATATGCTAAAACATTAGGGTTTATAGGAAAACTTGTTCACAGCTATTAAATAAGGTGTTTAGTTCAAAACAAAGACAAATCAAACTTGATTTATAACTCAATCATACGTAAACTAGCAAGTAATTTTAAAAGATGATATTTTTACTGTAAAATACCTAGATTTACATAAAGTATATATGCGCATACTAGAAACAAGTCGTTCATTGTAAAATTTAGTTAAATCAGGCTGAAACCTTGATTTACCACTCAATCAGACAAAAACTAGCAAACTGTTTGAAATATGGGGGTTTCATGATAAAACACCTAACTAGATTTTACATAACATGCAGTTGATAAATAACTTGTTTAGCTTAATACTAAGACAAATCATAAATAGGTCCAAGACTTAGAATTTTGGAGTGTTTATGTTAAAACACCTAGATTTTAGATAAGAACATGCATAGTTAAAAATGTAAGTTGTTTATCGTAAAACCAACACAAATCATAAATAGATTTAACGTTTCAAAAACTGAGCTATATATTTAGCTCAAGCACCTACGTAGAAAACTTAGCTATTTAGTAGAAATAAAGCCGTAGTGTTTATGTTAAAAGCGTGTCGTCACTTTTATTTACTTAACTTTATGTAATCAAATAAAATTTCCAACCTTTTAAAATATAAAAATAAAGTTTTTCAAAATTGGGTAAATAGTAAAATTGATAGTAATGCACATCTCCGGTAAATAGTGTGGATATTGCAGTGCATGAACAATAGTCATTTTTCCAAATGCGCAAATAAGGATCTCTAACTATCTTCCCTACTCTAATACAGTTTATGATCTAGACGATTACTCAAAAGATCACCTCCTATGTATATATGTTGATTAACAACAATTCTAACCAAAAATACAATAGAGGAATTTTCGTCGATTTTAAACAATTTAAAAATATTATGATATTAGATTAGATAAACTACATTTTTCATTAACATGCAAAGTATTGATAAAAACCTGAATTTGTGCTGGACTTTGGTTTATAATGTTAACAAGGCATATTCCAAAACAGAACATGATTAATTTGAAAATATATAAAAATATATATTGATTTATAAAACAGATTCTATAACAAAACAACTACTAAATATTTCTCATTAGACAAGTAAATAATCATGATAATTTTTAAACTATATTTATCTTATGTAAAAAAATATATTGGTACTATTTAACCAATTTTAATAGAATTACTCCTAATATGGTATTTATTAAGTACAAATGTATTATAATATACTAATAAAAATAATGTTATCGGTTCAAATGAACGAAATTTTAATTTAAGCCAATTGATGTAAATCTAATATTAATTAATTTTAAATTAAATAAATAAAAGATTTATCAAAGATAATCAAATATATTAAATTTAAATATGAAATAAAATCTGAAATTTGGTTTTAATGTCGACATAGGGCTGGATTTTTGAAGAATTGTATCACAAACGGATGTTTTACTATATCTGGGCATACAAAGTCTAGATTTTCAAAATCTATCTATACCAAACACAACCTTTAACTTTGATGAAACTTAGCAATATATGCTAATTGTGAGATCATAAGAAGTACCCCTCTTGCACAATGCTATCACCATAGACCTTTGATGATGCATTCCCCACTTTTAAGTTATCTGGAAAACTAAAACTTGTATCTTCTTCACTCCCACTCCAAACTGGTAAAATTTCCACCACATACTGCTGGAACAAATTCAGTTCAATGCCCTCCTTCAAGATTTCTCCAAAATCAGCCAAATCCCCTCTTAAATCAAGCAACACACTGCAAAATCCTTTACCTTTGCAGTAGTTTAGGATTGACACAAAACTCGGTTTTTCAGACACAACATTTGAAGCAACCTCGTCACCAACAGATGGAAGACTTAATGAAGGATGTGTTGGATTTGATAACACTATGGGAAAAGGTTGATTGGCGGTGGGTTCTTGTGATGCAGGAAGTGCTAGAGCGTCAGATAACACAACTACATCATATTCCTGAAGCAACTTTGAGTAGTATCCACCCGATTCAAGCGCCTTGTCACCTAAGCGATTTATGATACGGCCATTGATTGACATGGAGTACCTTAAAATTTCAAACATTTCAATCAATACTCTTTAAGAATGTGGGATTTAAAGTATGTAAAATCACTATTTATGCACCAATCATACCTCAAAGTAACAAATGGTTTCCCTGTAAGCATCCGGTGGATGTAAGCTTTATTAAGCCTCTTACACAGATCCTTCTCCACGCCGACTGTCACTTCAATTCCTTCACTTCTTAGTTTATCAACGCCCTTTGATGCCACTACAGGGTTCGGATCCACCATGCCCACCACCACTTTATTCAACCCGGCTTTGATTAAAGCCTCTGTGCATGGCGGTGTTCTCCCGAAATGGTTGCAAGGCTCCAAACTCACATATGCCGTCCCACCCCTAGCCAAAACCCCTGCATCTCTGAGTGCAAAAACCTGAAATTTCCAAAAAAAAATGATACAAGATTAAAAACAAATTCTCAATGAAATATGAATGTGATGACAACTAAAAAAGATATTTATCAATTTAACATTCTATGGAAGCAGGCCCGGTCCGGCCATGAGACAAGTGAAATCTGTATTTCAAGTCCCAAAAAAATGGGCTAAAATAGGGCCCAATGTTTTTATAAAACGGGCCAAAATAGGGCCCAATTTTTTTAAAAATGGACTAAAATAGGGCCCGTTTAAGAAAAACTCAGACGTAGTGTACTTTTAAAAATAAACCCCTTTATTTTTTAGAAATTAGCTAAATAAGGGCACACTGTTTTTAAAAAAATCTATTACTTTAAATAATGTTAATTATTTTTCTTTTAACCCTCTATTAGGGCCCTTTAAAAAATATTATTCGGTTCACGCCCCCAAATAGTTAGGGCCGGCCCTATATGTAAGTCCACAAAGTTGATAACACAACAACCTGGTGTTGCTAAATCACGGCCTGTATTCTTCTTACTAACGTCATAATACGTACAAATACGTGATATATTTATCTTGAGGGAAAAATTAGTGAAATATTTACAACTAATTAGTACTAAATTAATTCAACACTAATTTTTTATTGAAAGGAAAGATGATCGGATCTAGTATGCCCATTCCCGGAAAAGTCATCGGTAAAGTCACCGGAAAAGTTACCGGAAAATTTTCAACAGAAAAATTAATCAACTGAAAAAATTGATGAATGTTTTTTAGAAGTTGAAAATTTTCCTGTGACTTTTTCGGCAACGGGCATTGCTAGATCCGGTCATCTTTCCTTTTGGTAAAAAATTGGATGAGTGCTCAGAAAATCTCACCACTTTTATTATAATTAAATATGGTAAAAATTAAGAATAAGTATGATATTATATACTAATTAAATGTATAAGTTAAAATGTATGTTTTTTTGCATAAATACAGGGCGCTAGTAAGAAAAATACAGGGCGTGATTTAGCAATTCACCAACAGAACTAGAAGACCTATGGTTAAACAGACAAGAGTTTGTATGAAATATATGTCACTCCAATCATCCTAAAATTCCAAAGCACTCATCTAAATAAAACTTTTGTACGACAGAAAAGCTCAAATATATATCAGAGATTCAAGAACATCACTACCTTGTACAAACCATATTCCAGGCAATAAAGTAACCAAATTTCGAACCAGAAATACCCACTATCAATCCATATTGTTAACAATCAAATATTACAAAGTTTAAACTCCCTAAACAAGAAGCAATAAGAAGAGCTAAGAGAGTTACCTCAGCATGAGGCTGGCCGGCCTTAGGATGAAATCCTTCACCCACAATCTCTCCATCCTTGACAATAACACAGCCAACCATCGGATTAGGACTGGTGCGCCCAACTGCAGTCCTAGCCAGCTCCACGCATCTCCTTATATAAAACCCATCATCACGACTAACTTCATTGCTAACATGGTGAGGCTCGAACCACATCGATGCCCAAGTGATCCATATATGCTTCTTTTTCTGGCGGTCCTGCGTTCACAATTGCCATTTGAAATCAACTCAGCAACATAAAGCACCACAAAATGAAGGAAGAAACCATGAATTTTCAATAAATGTGTATGTTCTATACCTGGTACTTCTTCTTGAAGATCTCCACGGCCTTAGAATGAGCTAGAAGAAGGTTATGGGTGATGGTGTCCGCCTTGGCCGTGTCCTCCTCTTTGGTGGTTTCGGTGGTAAAGTGCTCGTGGTCGACGGTCCCCGACCCCGGCAGCATGCGGACCTCGTATAAGTGTGCCATCTTGGCATAGGTGAAGGGCTCGTTTAGAGTGATCCAGTAATCCACCAAATCACCGAACTCCTTGAAGCAAACATCAGCATAGACAGCGAAATCATCCCTGAAAACAGAGGAAATAGTGAAAAATCATGTTAAATAGTCGAGTGGATCTGATCTGATCTGAACTAAAACGAAAACGTTCAATTATGGTTATGAGAAAGAGTTGAAATAGTAAAACATTATGTTAAATCGAAGATCTAGTTTATCTGATTTGATCTGAACTAAAAATTGTACAAACTCATTGGAGTTATTAGAAAGAGGTGGGTTTCTTACACAACGCGGCGATCTAGGAAGCCGCCGTACTCCTCCTTGAGAGTACAAGGGACATCCCAACGGAAAAGCGTGGCAATTGGTTCAATCCCTATCAAAAAGAATGTAGTTATTTTAGTAACTAGCTTGTGACGAATTTTTTTCATTTAGTAACTAGCTATAGATTGGAGAGTACTGTACCATTGTTTCTGAGCCTGATGATCAGTTTCTTGTAATAGTTGATCCCTTCTAGGTTTCTGGACTCGATCTTCCCAGCTGAATTTTCAACACCAAAACACAAAAGTTTTGTGAGTTTTTTATCAGTAAATAATTAAAAGGAGTAGAAATCTGTAAAGTTTATGAAGCAATAAATTAATTACTTGGCAGAATTCTTGGCCAGGAGATGGAGAATCTATAAGCACTAAAGCCGGTGTTCTTCATTAGTTTCACATCCTCCTAAGAAACAATTTTTTGGGAAATTAATACTGTAATAGTATAAATAGTGATAAAGGATATATATAATTATTAGTGTTGTAGATTCAAAGATTTTGCTGAAATTAGTACCTCGAATAACTCATAATGACGGACATCATCTTCATGGTAAGGGTGAAACAGATCTGCAAATTAAGAACTGATTAGCAGTCATTCCAAAACATTTCACCCATTGAATTATACCTAAATCATGAAAACAGACCATGAGCCTTAGCAAAGTTATCCCAAACAGAATCTCCTCTCCTATCCTTGTTAGCATCTGCTTCGATCTGAAAAAATCACAAAAACAAAAATCCATTGATCTTCTAATTGAATCACAACTTAGATCAAGAATCAGAAATCCGTATCAAGTACAGATCTAATTATATAAATCCCTATCTGGTACAGATTTAACTAAATAAATGTAGATCACACCTGATAGGCAGCACCGAAGCCGAAGCACGATCTCCGGATGAACGCCGACGAACTGGAGGAGAAAAAGCTGCTCTCAAAATCTTCCATGATTGCAGAAAAGAAAAAGAATTCTCTAAGAAAGAAGAAGAAGAAGAAGGGAGAGAGGTGTGATTTGTTAGGCTTGCAAGAGCCCTGTATTTATAGTGAAAATGGTAGAGTACCTAGCCACCTACTGAGGGTGTACTGCGTGAGTTATCATCTAATACTTTCTAATTGTAGAAGTGTTTGGTAGAAATATTAATTAGTTGTTGGTTGTTAGATGTTACAAAATTATATTTAATAAATATAAATATTTTCAAACCTATCTGGCCTATGCATTTTAATATTATTAATATTAATAAATTACTGAATTATTTTAAAGTGATGCACATTTTATTCATTATAAATTTAAAGTTAATATGATTTAAAATATTAAATATACTAACTATATGATTCAGGGAATTTTAAATTTATATCTAGAGATTTTCCATTATTTTAATCTCCTCCTAATTATATAATATTACTCAACACTCAATCTTTTTGCAACTTATCATCTTTAAAAAGTATACGCTCCGAACAAAGCAAAACCATAATTATGGTTTGACTTTGCATACTTTTTTTTAGCTCTACAGTAACTATTTTTTAGCTCTACAGTAACTATTGAGGGCAATTAAACTACAATATATAGTTCAAGTTAAAAAAAAACATGAATTGATAAAACTTAATTTTTTGAAGCAAAAATACTAAAGAATATAAAAGTTTGATATGTGATTGGAGAGTCAAAATAAATCATGATAAATTAAATTGTAAAATATCTCAAAAAATGAAAGTCTCTTGAAAGACCAACTTTCTTAAACACTAATGAAACTACCACTGTGTCTTTAAACTTAAGTGATACGTTTTTGTGTTAAAACATCAATCATTTTAGAGTAAACATATAATAAAACATGTTTTAATATAAAAATTCAATTTTTTTTATATAAATGTTTATAATTTTTAAATAACAAAATATACATTTCAAATTAAAAGGTACACTGTATAGGTTAAAACATATAAAAACTTTCATATACAGTGTTGAAGCTATTGGTGTGTTTGGACAACTTGTTTAGCTCAAGCTCGTACTGCCTTCTCTCAATCCCAAACAGTCGAAGTTGCGATGTATTGCAATGCTGTTCAGAAAAGTTTATGTGTAACAAAATGATCTGATCTCATCAACCCTATCAAAACATCATTGCTTACAATTCTTTTAGGTCGTTTCAATATATCTAGCAAGCTGGTATTTTTCCTTTACTTGGTTACAGCTCAAGACACAAAATTGCAACAAAAATTCAAATATTAAATGATGAAAGTATGATCAAGTCGAGAAAATTGATATTTAGCCCTAGAAATTTGCTATTGGCAGGAGATTTGAGTCTGGGCCACGCAATTTTTATTTGCTTTTACGTCTCCTTTTCTTTCGCCGCATTTACACCGATCAGCAGTTATATTCATTGAGGGCTAATATTTAATCATAGGGTTAGGGTTCACTTATGTTCACTTATTATCAAGAAATCATATTCTTATCACACTCAGGATTGCAAGGCTCAGACCACTTGGATACTAATGTGATTCCAAATATTTTTGTTTGCTCAAATAAAATTATAACTATCATGGAAATAATTAGAATCTTATCGGAATTAAAACAAATTTTCATAGAAATTTTTTGATTTTTGAGAATAATTCATAATTATAACTTAATTTTCCATTTATACTCGTATCACTTTCACTTTGATTTTCAAGCAATCAACAGCGGAAGGTCGATAGTTAGGGTTCAAAAGTGTCACAAAATCAGCTGAAGGTCGATACTGGAAGAGTGTCACAAAAGGTTCTATATCAGCACACATGATCTAGCAATATCATCATCCTTTTACGATACACCAATATTTCTATTGAGTGCACCTTTTTAATTTCACTAAATTACTTAAATCGCTAAATTATGGAGTATAGTTTCATGCTGGCCCCTTTAATTTCACTAAATTATTTAAAATTAAATCAAATATATATTTGATTTAATTGAAATTTTGGAAGTACAAACTACACCTTTAATTTATTTGGAATGAACCCAACTGAAATAAAATACATGCATTGAACAAAATCAAAATTAACATATTGAAATTAATAGTAGTATGCCTAAAATGTGAGACAGTTAAATTATAATTACAAAGTTCGATGATAAAAGTGAAACAATAATCGTTATGTGATCTCACAACATTGCAGGTATATGTATGTGTACCTGTTGGTTTGTGCGGAACTAAATTTCAACAAAAAATTAAATCAAACTGAAGTAAAATATTATATATTAAAAATTAATAGTAGATCAAATTAAGCTAAATTTCATCAAAAATTATAGTTCTTAATTGAACTAAGTTACCTTGAACTAAACTAATTTATATTTTATTTGAACCTGAACTTAACTAGGGTAACACAATTTTTATTCATTATTAATTTAAAGTTAACATGATTTAAACATTTTCATTTGGCCGATTTAAAAAGAATATGATGGGTGGTTGTTTGTTGGTTGTTATATTTGGCCGGTTTGACCAAAATTTTATTTGACTTTAATTGTAAAAGTGTTTGGTAGAATTAATTGGTTGTTGGTTGGTAGACGATATTACTAAATTAGATTTTTAAAATTCAATATTTTCACAATATCCTATGAAAATGTTTAATTATCAGTATATGGTAACATTTCTAATATTATAGTATTAATATGATAAACAATTTTTATTCATTAAACATTTAAAGTTAATATTCGTTTAACTAGTCCCTCTGATTCTCTATTTTTAGCTAAATTTTCTTTTTTGAAAAATTCATTAATAATGTCACTTTCTTTTTTTTGTAAATTCATTAATAATGCCACTCTCCTTTTTTGGTAAATTTAGATTAATTTCAACCACACAATTTATTTTTTACTCTATATTCAATTTCCATCCTCATTTTCCTACTTTCTTAAAAATTGTGGCATGTAAAGGGAATCAGAAGGAGTATTTCATTATTTGGCCAATTTAAAAAGTATTTGATGGTTGTTGGTTGCTATATTTAACCGGTTTGACCAAAAGTTTGTATCAGTATTTGACTTTTATTGTAAAAATGTTCGATAGGATTTATTGATTGTTGGTTATTAGATGTTCCAAAAGTATATCTTTGAAACTTATCATATTCATTTTCTATTTGTCAATATATTAGATAAAATTTTAATAATAGATTATTAAAATGATACACAATTTTAATACATTATAAATCAAAGTTAATATGAAAAAAAAGTAAGTTCAACTGATTAGCAGATTGCATGAATAACAAGAATGAAGTAAATCAGTTCATGGAGAGACAATGCGTGTTAAACTCTCTTAATACTTATTTAAACATGTTGTTAACTAATAGATCACAGGGCTTAAAGATGAATCACAGAACAAAAATTTAACACGTGACATAATATATTTAGTATATATGTAACTTGATTTAGTATATAATTGACCGGGGCCGTGCACGTGACATTATTTCCGTGCAAATAATGACTCATGAATAGAAAATCAATACAATATATATTAGCATAGACATCCTTGATGAGAAATTAACTTGAAATGAGGAAAATGTGAATTGGGAAAGTATCAGAAGTCGAATGGGTATATGAGGAGAGTATATTAATACTTTTTTGGATAGGGAAATTCTTCCTCCTCGTTATCATTTTCTTTATTGTCTTCCTCGGTAACATCATGTTCTTCCATTCCCGGTGCTGCTTCTTCTTCTTTTATGATGGGATCATCGTAATATCCTGCATTTTGGAGAAAATGCTTAAACCACTGAGCGGAGAGTTTTGGGTACCTTTGGGAACCATCCTTGTAGTCCACATACACAAGCCCGAATCGAACTTTGAAACCACTGTCCCACTCAAAATTGTCCAACAGTGACCACACAAAATAGCCCTTCACCTGAACTCCTTTCCTGCATCAAGATCAAGTTATTAGACTCAGCTGTAATATAATAAGCATGCGAATTAATTGATCGATCATACAACTTGGCGTACGTTATTGCTTTCAAGAGGTATTTTAGGTGATCTCGAATATAAATCATCCTTTTTTGATCGCCTAGTGAGCTCCATTGCTTTGTGCATCCGTCATCTTTGTCATCAAGACCTGCAAAAAATAATGTTCATTTTTCAAAGTTTGTATGTAGAATAAGACTGAAAATATCATTTAGAGTTTAAACCTTGTCTTGAAGGCTTTGCCCTAGCCTTTGCCTCATGCTCTTGATTATAAGTTTTAAGCTATTTCTTGATTCTAAATCTTGGAAAATGTTGAATGACAAATGGAAAATAGGATATATATGCCTTGTTCTTAATAATATAGGAAGTTAATTGGTTTTTTAAAGATAAATATTATTCTAAAATGGTTTATAATATTTATAAGGAGGGGGAGATGACTCAGTACCATTTTCAGTGATATAGATAACTGGATCCATGTACTTATTTTTCATGTGAAGAAGAAGCTTCTCTATGCCCTTTGGATATGAGATAAGCCAAGCAGAAGAACCCTGGATAGACAGAATTATTTATATTAAATTATACATTATAGAGTTAAAATATATATACTGAGTGTAAATGTAGAAATATCAAGATTTGCATCAGATTGTTCACCTTTTCACCAATTGGAACCGCCTCTTTTCCATTTTTGAACACACGGGTTTCTGCAAAATACACAAATTAAATATGTAATTGACAGAGAGCCAAAAATCTGTGGAGCTTCGGTCACCCTTCTTTTGCATGACTTATAATTTTTTTTTTAAGTTTTCATGACTTATAATTTAGAAGTGCGATTAAAATCTATTAATTACATTCAATATATCAAAATCTAATTACTTTTAAGTCACTTTATTCAAAAGTAGGTGACTAAAACCCACTATTATACAGTTTAAATGTTCACAACAATAATATGTTCTCAGGTTCAAATTTATACTGTGATTCTTTTGAATCTGCACACTAACCATAATACTTGAGGTGCTGATCTGTGATATAGTTCCTGCCAACTTTTAGGTGCTTTTCTTTCGCCACTTTATAACCCACGTATCGTGCCGTGTAGTAGTTTACACCGATAAAGTCATAGCTGCCTTTGATCAGCTCTCTGTCAGTAGTTGTGATTTCAGGAAGATGTCCCGTCTTCACATACAGCTGCATGCTCTCCGGATACTCGCCGTGCACCAATGGGTCGAGGTACCTACAAAAATAGATAATAACATATGATGGGATTAGAGAGTTAGGGCTAGGGTTAGGGTTAGTGTTAACCAATGCATTAGATGGACTATTAGGTCTTCATTTCTTACCACCCAAGAAAGAAATCAAGGGCTCTGCGTGCTGCCGCCTTATCATGACCACAATCGGGATTGCGAGGCTCAAACCACATGGATACTAATGTGATTCCAATCTTTTTGTTTTCTCTTTCAGCTATCTTACTCCGCTGATATGACCTAAACTCTTTCACTGCTTGTCCGTGAGCCAGGAGCATGTTGTGGGTGACGATGTATGGAAATGCAAATGGATCAGGAAATTTTTCAGCACAAGGCGGGCAGACAACAGTCACTTTCTCTCTGGTTTTCAAGCAATCAACAGCTGAAGGTCGATGCTTAGGGACCCGAGAACCTCTAATAGTGACACTTTCAGTTGTGGCAGTAGTAGTCGAGTAAAACTGATCAGTGACGGTTCCATAGGCTGGTGCATGAACGTTGTTAACATGTGCCAGAAATGCATAACTGTATGGCTCATTCAGTGTTATCCAGTAGTTCACGTCGTCACCAAACTCCTCGAAACAGATCTTTGCATAATTGCCGAAATCTTCCCTGCAAATATAATTGGATTTAATGTATATGTTTAAAAATATATGCACGCATATAATCAATGTGTGAGTCCCTTACACTATTTCACGGCTTAAGAAACCATGGTATTTGTCTTGTAGATCCAAGGGAAGATCCCAGTGGAAGAGTGTCACAAAAGGTTCTATACCTGCAGACATGATCTTGTTGGTTAAAATTTGACTATATGTAATTTGGAATCGGAACAGTTAGACAACTAATTATTGCTAATAACTATCGTCCAAAATACCATTGAAATTATAATATCGTCCCTGTGTATCCTGTGTATTGCTAAGTTTCCCATGAACATGATAATTGAAGAAATTTTCATAAATTATACGGTATTTTAAACTACAAAAATAAAATGTGTATTACAATATATACAACTTGGCGCATTAGGGACATCAGTTGATTCAGTTCTTATTACCATTAGTCTTGAGTGTCTTGATTAGATTTTTATAAAACTCAATCCCCTCTGGACTTTTCATTCCTCTTCCACCTGAAAATCCAAACAGATGATGTAGGTATCAACTGATCAAGAACAAAACGATAGATATTATAAGCAAAACTAAATCATTTTTTGGTAACAAAATTAGTAATTTACATGGCAAAATTCGTGACCATGAGATTGAAAATCGGTAAGCATCAAATCCAATGTCCTTCATCAGCTTCACATCCTCCTCGAACTTTTCGACATGATTCACCGCATCTGGACCGTATGGCTGGAAAAGATCTGCCCATATACGCAGCACACACAAATGTACACATATCTTTTTTATTTATTATAGAGTGTTTATATAACCTATAAATGTACACAAATGAATATTAATCTGAGTGCAAAGTTACGCAGAGTACTAACCATGGTCGTTGGCAAACTTGTCCCAAGTGGTATGTCCCCTACAGTGCTTGTCGAGAGCACCTTCAATCTGTAAATTAAAGTTCAGATAATCCGTTCAATTTGATATATGTATATATTTGTAGAGAAAAAGTGTGTATGTATATATGTATGTATTTGTACCTGGAAAGCAGCAGTTGCAGAACCAAAGACAAAGTCCTTGGGAAATTCCGACCTCCTGAAAAAGGCCGGCTGTGCTCCGGGGTATAACTTATCCAGACATTCCGCCAGCGAGTTAAGAGTGTCATTGTTGCCAGAGATCTTAGGATAAGTGGCATCAGGGTTCACAACGCCCTTAACAGAATCACCAAGGCCAGATTTGACCTTCTTATCCTGTCCACCGTTAACCGGGCTGGTTATTTCGGGGTCCCCGACATCTTTATTAAGATCATCAACATTCTTAACCTGTCCACCATTACCAGAGTTGGGATTAATGGGGTCACCGGTGCTCTTATTAGGATCGCCTGAGTTGTCATTCTTATTCTGTACACCGGTTTCTTGGTTGGGGTTTTTGGAGTCACCAAGATCGCCTGAGTTGGCGTTCTTATTCTGTACGCTGGTTTCTTGGCTGGGGCTTTTGGTGTCAGCAACGTCGCCGGAGTTGGGGTTAGGCTGGGGAGAAGTATTTTGTTTAGGAGGGTGATGAGATCCCCAGCCACCCAGGCTGTTAGGGTTATACGAAGACATTTTATGAATGGAACTGAATTTGAAAGAAGCAGATGAGCTAAGAATATCAATGGTTGAAGACTTGAAGGGGTGTGGTTTGATTCTGTACTCTATTTATAATCATGCAACCATGGATGAGGCAAGGTACGTGCTAAATGACCCAATTGCCCCTGAAAACACTTTTTTTTCAAATTTTAACCCTAACTTTGTGGGGTATTTCAGACATTTAACCATATTTTTGGATATGTACAATCCATTTTGACCTGCACCAAAAATAACCATACTTATTTAATAAATTTCATTCATTTTCATTACTTACATATTTTTCTCCATTACTTTCACAAACTTAATTTCTACAATTTATATTATAAATTTTAATTTCTCAAATTTTTTTCAGGTGCAATTTAAACTGAAATGAAAGGATTGGAAGTAAATGTTAAGATCTGTATGCATGGAGAGATGATTGGTCTTGCATATAAAACTCATAAAATAACTTTAGGGGCCAAAAATCGCTCATAGACCTCGAGAATTAGAGCAAGCTAGACCAAACAAATCACTCTACATTTTAAATTGGAAATTGTTAGATATATGTCTGTATTTTTGTTTGAACTTACGTAAATGTTACTTATATTAATCAGTACAAATTTTCAATGGATATCGTATTTTAACTGAATAATTAAAAGGCAAATCTACAACTGATCATCAAACTCTTCGAAAATCCTACTTCTATCTTATCCTTTACCCAATTGAGGAATAGTTTTCAATCAAAATATTATTATTATATTATTATTTCATCAATAATATTAGTGATGGCCAATCCTCTCACCTCGAATGACATCATATCATTAGACGTTAATATACTTTTGAAAATGAAGTAAGCAATTTACATTTTCACTTATCAGTATCGGTAAATCAATAAAATAATCTTTTTACATTTTGTTTTCAAAGTAATATATATGTATCAAATGGCAGCGCAATCCACAGCGTGTGGTTGGGCGATTGTCACCGTTCAAAATTAAGATAACTTGACATATATATATATATATATAGACATTTGACAAAAACAAAAAGAATTAATTAAAAGCCAATGAATTCTAGTGCAAGAAAACGTTAGTTTTTAAATGTGGTGACACGAATAAGTGATCCGTCTCGTGAAACACGCAGTGGTGGTCACGAACGTACGTGTATAAGGAACGCAAAATTGCGGGCATGTGATAGCTACTACAACTGTTAAGCTACATGCGACAGTCCAGTATTTTACTCAATATAGTCTAAAATATCAATGAAATTACACTACCATCCCCTGCAAGTTGGTTAGTTTTTTAAAAATTAAATAAGTTGAGATCATTTTTATTTTTTTACACCAAATTTTGAAATATAAGAGTAAAATATTAGAATGCGTATAGGACGGTCCATTTCTTGCCAAGATAATTGAAGATATTGCAGTTTGTCTGCATTTTCCAAATCTTAACACCAGTGCCGACAGAAAATGTTAGATATTTTTTGATGTGGTACACGAATAAGTGGGCCGTCTCTGTGCGTGAAACACAGAATCGAGCATTGGTACCAAATTAATTAATGAAAGTCATCACGGGGCTTTGTTCAACTGCAGGTCTGAAATTTACACTGATCAACGTTAACTTAAAGTTAAGCTGATTTCAATATACATAATCTCAATCTTGATTAATCTACAGGCATTATACGGTACTGATTCAGCAGAAAAACGTGCACATAAATATATATATATATATATATATATATATATATATGATAGATCTAGATTTAAAGTAATTAGATCTAGGGTTTTATTGGAATTCGATTTTGTGCGCGAAACACAGAATTGAACATTGGTACCGAAATAGTGAAGGTTCATCATGGAGCTTTCTTCAACTGCATGCAGGTTTTTCCTTGTAAGAAGCCTAAGTTGGTAGTGGAAAAAAAGGATAGAACTATGAAGTCGACTATTTCAGTTTTGGGAAATGTTGGGCAGAAATATGAGCAACATTCAACTCAATTATGGGCAGCCTTGGACCAGCTCAATTAGAATAAATGTGGTAGCTAGTACCTTGAAGCATGTACTGGAGTTGTGTACTCTAAATAATGGTGGTCAATGGCTAGCTCTTTTTTTATATGGGCATCCAACTACTCAACTGAGATCTCGTGTGTGGGATGAAATTAGAAAGGATTAAAAGCAGAGCTACCCCTAAATTTATAGGAAAGTGTCAATATACCCCGAATAATTTAAAAGTGCTCATGTACCCCGATAATTATATTGAATAAAGAAGTGTACTTCTAAAGCCAATTTTCCAACAGTATTTTGAACTAAAAGACAAATTTACCCTCACTTGTTAGCCTATTTTTTCCCCTGCGGGCACAAAAAAAATCCAAGAAATTAATATCGTTGAATAACAGAATAAATGCACAATATTATTGAAAAAGTTAACCTTTATATCCAAAAACACAACAAATTGAAAACATTGGTGAATTTACCATAATCTCGCCAACTCTATAATTATCTCCTTTGGTAATTTGAGCTAGTCACGCAAATTATTATTAGGTGTGGCAGTTTCGGTCCCCCTGCTCACACTAATTTCAGGGCACGGTGGTTTTGGTCCCCTCGCTTTCAAACGCATTCCTCCGATGAAGTAACATTGACTGGTATGGATTTAGATTGCCTTGCTTAACTGGGTGTGAAGGTAAAAGGGAAGCGGGAATTAGATGAATAATTAAGAGGGGAAGAAGGTTTTTCGGAAGCCAATGAGCTAAATCAGATCTCGGAATTCGATTGATTTGGTTGGGGCATTTTCGTCCTAGAATTTTTCTTTTTTACCATTAAATATTAGTGAGGGTATTCTTGACATTTTACATTTGGGAAAAGAAAATTCTGCCCAAATTATGTATTTGAGGGTATATTGGCACTTTTAAAAAACATAGGGGTACATTAGCACTTATTTAAACACTTGGGGGTACAATAGCACTTTTTTCAATTAGAAACCTCCTTGCTATTCTGAATCATCCTTTGGTTATCCTTGGAGATACAAATCAAATTCTGAGCCTGGGTAATAAAGTGGGCCGGAGGCAATAGTTTTGGGACAGACAACCTTAGCTTACAATTCCCAAGGTTGAGGAGCTTATGAATGAGGGCCCTTGGATAACTTGGACAAATAACAGTAAAGGGGAAGGACTCATATTTGAAAGATTGGTCAGAGGATTTATAAACCAGTCAGGCAGGGAAATGTTTCCGACAACTTATACTAGAACCCTACCCATACTAGATTCTGATCATAGCCACGTTGTCTTGGAGCTACACCCTCAATTAGCAAAAAAGACTTACATGAAGAGATATGAAGCCTTTTGGGCAAACTCTGAAGTGCCTAATTAATTTGTTAGGCGAACTACATTGCAATTACAAGAAGAGGGGATTGCAGACACCACACCAAATCAACTGACAAGATTGCTTAGTAGTTAGTACCTCTCTTTGGCACCTGAATGAGTGGAGTAGAGTTACTTATGGGAATCTGGAGATGAAAATAAAAGAGCTGACAGAGGAGCTGCAACAGGCAAGGAAGATTGGACCTCTTGGATGTTCAAGAACGTGAGCGCAGACTGAGACATGAAATTTTGTGGGAGACAGGAACACAGGTTTTTTATCATAGATGGGCTGCCATTAGAAAGGGGAGAAATCGGGTAGTAGAAATTTAGACTCCGCTGGGACACTTGGTTGAGGATGAAGCTGGTATACAATCAGTTTTTCAGTAGCAGTTCCATGCACTTTTTGTCACACTAGAAGCCTACCCACCTCAAATGGCTGATATTATCACAATGGAGGATTTTCTAAATTATACAGGAAACAGACTACAGCATGAAGAGCTGGCTATTCTTGATATGGAGTTCAGCAAAGAAGAAATCAAAACAGCTCTTGGACAAATGAAGCCATGGAAAGCGCCGGATTTAGATGATTTTACTCGGGTTTTTATAAAAAGCACTAGATGGAGGTAGGGGATCAGGTCTCATCAGCTATTCTTCACATTTTAAATGGCCAACCTTTGCGACCAGACTGGAATCAAACTAGTTTGGCTATAATCCCAAAAAAGACTGATGCAAATAGAGTTGAGGATTATCGACCTATAGCTTTATGTAATAGTACAAGTTGGTAGCAAAGGTTTTGGCTAACATATTGGACATAGTGATCGATCCTCTGGTTGCCATGAATCAAGCAGGTTTTGTAAAGAACAGAAGTATTGGAGAAAATATTTTGTTGGCTCATGACATGATGGAAACCTTAAGAAATAAGAAGAAAGGCAAAGAGGAATTGGTAGCGGTTAAAATTGACATGAGCAAGGCATATGATATGGTCACATGATCGTTCTTAACCAAATTAAAGTCCTACAACATTTTGGATTTTCTAACCAGTGGATTCACATGATTGAACAGTGTGTCACAATAGTACAGCATACCTTGAATGTTAACGGAACACAACTGCCACTGTTCACACCAATTAGAGATTTGCACCAGGGATGCCCTCTCTCGCCATATTTATTTATTTTGACTCAGCAATTATTGTCTGGTATGATAGATTCTACAGTAGGAGTAGGGCTGGCAATCGGGTCGGGTTGACGGGTTGGCGGGTTCGTGTCGGCGGGTTGGCGGGTTGAAAATGCTAAACCCAAACCCAACCCAATAATATTTCAGGTCACAAAACCTTGACCCAAACCCGACCCAGTAAAAATTCGGGTTACCCAAACCCAACCCACGAAACCCATTTATTAATAAAGTGACTGAATATGAGACTAAATTTTAAAATTTATGCAGCTCAAATGTTCATGTCATATGGAAACTAAATCAAGAATTATAAAATTAACTCTAAATTTCATCATAAATTGGTAGGATAATTTCAATGGTTTTGGAATTAGAGGATTTGCTTGCATTTATAAAGGAAATTTCAATCATTTGCACAATTACACCTTAAATATATGGGTCAAACAGGTTACCCATTTAACCCACGGGTTTGACCTGAACCTAACCCATTTATTTTCGGGTCATTCGTGTCTAACCCAATGTAGACCTATGCCGTGTTTCGTGTCAACCCAAATCCACTAAATTCGTGTTCGGTTTAGGTCGGGTTTTCGTGTCGTGTTCCAAATTGCCAGCCCTAAGTAGGAGTGTATTGACAACATCTGCTAGGTTTCAGCTATGGGAGAGGAGTTCCAGAAATTAGCCATGTCATGTATGCTAGCGACTTTAATTTTCTTGAAATGCACACAGGAAAGAGTGTTCAGATTGGGCAAGGTTTTAGACTATTTTGCTAGGTTTTCTGAGCAGAGAATTAACTTCCGAAATCCTCACTAGTGATTAGTCCAAATGTGACGGAATCTCAGGAACAAATGGTGAGGTATATGCTCAATATTCACAATGAAAGCATTGGGGCCAAGTATCTGGGGATAAATCTTAACTTTATTGAAGGAAAGAAAAAAATATTTGGGGACATCATTAGTAGGATAAAGAGAAAGTATGATACTTGGAAGACAAAATTTCTTATCTTTGTCTGGCAGAATCACTCTAGCAAAGCACACTATGTCTAGTTTGGCCATATATCCTATGAGAATTTTTAGGTTGCCAAAGTCCATTTTGAAGAAAATTGATCAGTTGACAGCCAAATTTATTTGAAAAGGGGAGTTAGATGGCAGAAGTTTGCATTGGATGTCGTGGGGGAAGATGTGTATGACAAAGGAACGGGGATGATTAGGTCTCATGAAAGCAGAATTAATGAACAAGGCTTTTGTTAGCAAAGCATGGTTGGAAGCTAATTCAGCAGTCAGAGTCTCTTTTCGGAAAATTTTTGCTAGAAAAATAC
This sequence comes from Sherardia arvensis, assembly GCA_948330725.1. Classification (NCBI taxonomy): domain Eukaryota; kingdom Viridiplantae; phylum Streptophyta; class Magnoliopsida; order Gentianales; family Rubiaceae; genus Sherardia; species Sherardia arvensis. The sequence goes on from OX415236.1 coordinate 46,827,508, forward strand.
TGTAAAACTCGGGATTTTACAGCAGTTAAACTGAGATGTCATGACAGTTGGGGATGGAGGTCAATCCTATGGGGTGCAGAGTTGATAATACCTAAGCTCAGATGGCAGTTAGGGCGAGGAAACCATATTAGACTTTCTGACAGATGGATACCAATAGTGGATTCTCTTTTGCAACTGAACAATGTGATAGTGCATGCAGCAAACCGATATGAGAGTACTAGAAGATTTGATTGACGGGGATAAAAATTGGAGAATGCCTTTGCTCAGAATAATTTTTCCAACTGAAATAATAGCGGATATTGGGAATATTCATATACCTGAACATGAAAAATCAGGAAGATCTGAGAATCTGGGACGGCAGTGCCTTAGGCATATACCAGGTTTCGAAAGGTTATAAGTTTCTTCGCCAACAGGTGAATGCTACACCTTTAGAAGGCCAGCACTGGTCAAAGTTATGGTCATACTGAATGCCACAGAAAGTGTTGAAGTGCATTTGGAGAGCTACTCAAGATTGTTTGTTGGTATTTTGTTTAAATACCGGTTTAATTTAAGTATAATTGGATTCGAGATAGTGAACTCGAGTTGTTGTAACAAGGTTGATGGTGCGGAGTGCACACTTGTAAAAACAATCTACGAGTTCACGGTTCGAGATAAATATTTATTTATTTATCTTTGTGGTTTATATTAAATTGAAGTGTTGCATCGATCAGTATTAATTCTGAGAATAATATACTTGTATCAATTAACACAGTAATATTGGGTGCAGTTTTGTGTATGTGGTTACCAAACTGTTTTGTTATGGATTGGTACGTACACGCAGTTGGTTTTGTGCGGTTACCTGATTTGGTACGTATGCATTGCCCTGGAGTTACCGATTGGTATGAATGCACAGTTGCATGCGGATACTTGATATGTATGGAGTTACCACACGGTTCTCTGAACCGGTGTGGAACGGTATAATAATTATACCTATAAATACATGTGGTTTCTTTTCGATGCAGGATGAGGTTTACACTGAAATATATAAACGACAATGAGAAACACAGATTTCCTCATGTAATACAATCCAGAAACACTAATACTTAAAGGCATGTTCTTGATTCAATCCTAGAATCAAGAATGCAGCAATAATTTTATTTTGCGAGGAATTTCGTGCAACCCAGGGCTGATAGGGTCGAAATATTCTCAAAGGAAAGCGAGAGTGTTACGTGACTCTATCGTTATCCAGCTATTATCTCAATCACCCTATTGTCCCATTGTTTATACCCAACATTGTTTGCCAACGGGAAGAAATAGGAGCATTAGAAATTTAACAGAACTAGATGTTTGTGCATGATGTGGAATGGAAGTAGAGGATACAGTTCATCTTTTCTTACATGTCCTTGGTCACAAAGAGTATGGAGATGCTCCAAGTTAGGTTTTGACTTTCACAACCAGCAAAACTTTAATTTTAATAAATAGTTGCAAGATTGGATGAAACAAGCCCCAAAGGCTGCAGGTGTATGTCTCTCCATAGCCATCATATGGAAAATCTGAAAGATTAGAAATTGTAAGGTTTTTGAGCAAAGATATGGAGCCCCATTTAGTTGTTAGTTTAATTCAGCAGGAAGTTAATTTCATAAATAACAGAATATGACGCAAGATATTGAACGACTGCATATGCAAGATCCGCCCCTGATTGCGAGTACCGTTGACAATTTGTCCACTTCTGAGAAAGGGAAAAAGTTTTTCCAGAATCATATGTATTTGTCCACTTTGATTCATATTTCCTGAAAATGGAAAGTTACTTTTACTTTTTTGAATTTAATTAGCTATACCAGAGTTAGGGTTATGATGTACATGTGCTACTTGTTATAAAGTCATAAGAGTGATTAAAATTGAAATATTTATTACTTGTTAGAAATTCCTGATCCATACTAAATCATAATTAATGGTTTAAATTATTTATTATGTTCGCAAAGCTTAAGAATAATTTTTTTCTAGATGTCCCTAATATAATAGCTATTATACTTATATTAAAAAAGGAAAGAGAAATTAAGAAGCTGTTACAAATAATTTTGACTAGATTTTATCAAAATAATTCTTTGACTCAATTATTTTTGATAAATTATTATGTCATGCTCACAATCATGAAGTTTAATTTTATTGTCAACAGTCTAAATTAAAAATATATTATCCTATAGAAGATTGGAGAAGGCTAGAAAGCGACAGGATATATTTTTTCTCTGTCGGCGCCCTTTGATATCTTGACACAATCTTTTATTTAATTTACAGTGATACTGATGGATGTGGCGTGCGCTCTGGATCTAATGACAGCAGGTTTGTTTAATTATATAATCTTTGTTTTGCACTCTAACTCGATTAATTCATTTATAATATTTTTGAAAAATATATATAAATTAAAAAAAAACAGAGGAAAACTCACAAAATTAAACTAATGCTATAATAGGTGTATTTACAACATTTAAATGAATTTTTATAAAAATAAATATTTAAAAATGTCATTTTAATAGACTAAGAAGACGAATTAAATTGAATTAAACAAACCGAATATAAACGTTAATATAGAAAGAAAGATACAGGAGAGAAAATTGTGCCTTTTGGAAAATAATTGCAGGAAACACAAAATACACTTTATTAATCGGAAGAACAAAGCGTTGGATTACGTTTCAATACAATCATTGAAATACTTTAAACCCAAATTAACAGCAACGAATATAAAGCATCACTGGTGTCCTATCCTGTTGAGGTGCTTAAACTGTCTGCTAATTATTAAGTAAAATTATTTTAACTGCTTGTATCTGTTTGAATAGTTTGAAATTACTTAAGCTGCTTTGGTCTGTTTAGATTATTTAATTTTCATGAATTAATATTCATTTGTGGTTTAAATATAATCAGACAAATTAAAATAAACAATATTTTATTGAAATCAATTAAAATAACCTTTTCAGTATGGAAATTTCATAATATTTTATTTCTTAAGAAAAAATACAAGTCGTATGAATTCAACTGCTGAAACTACTTGACCTGTTTGGAATTGTTTGAGCTGCTAAAACTGCTTGGATATAGCTGAACTGGACAGCGCCTCAAGACTTCAACACACCAAAAAAAGAAAAAAACAGCAGATTTTGATGAACTATATATCATTCATCATTATTGTAAGACCTACATATTTAAACAACTATTCATTCCCAGCAGCAAATGGAAGACAGAGGAGATACAACCCAAACATCGAACAGTGACAGCCATCACTGCATCTATTTCCAGGCCAACAAAGTTCTCCGCAGGCACCAAGTTTGTTGATATTCAGGCTGGCCAGAACATCTCGAGCACATTCAACATCCATCTGTATCACTGTAATCAAATTGGACATGTTACATTTCACATCCTCACAACAGGTAGGTTATAATTTATTATATAATTAATTAGGTTGTGTTTGGTTGGGGGATTTTGAGAGTCTGGACTTTGACTGGGATTTTGAGAGTCTGAGATTTAGTTTGAAATTTTGTAAGTCTGAATTTACTAAAATATTGTTTGGTTGATTTGAGATTTTGTAAGTCTAAAATTAAAAATCTTGTTTGGTTGGAGAGAATTTTGGAAGTTTATAACAAAAATCTTGTTTGGACTTTGTCTTTTGCAAAAATTGGACTTTGTAAAGTAAAACTTGAATTTTGTAAGGAAAACCCTGGACTTTCCAAATAGCGAACCAAATAAGATTTTGCAAAACTAAACTTGGATAGTCAAAGTTTTGCAAAATCTTGCCCAACCGAATGGACCCTTAATTACTTACTTGAGGCAGCGAGGAAGAAGAGAACCAAGTAGGCAGCAAACTTTGCCATGCTTTCGCTTTGTAAAGAGATGCAGGCTTGTGTGTGGTTTGAGACTCCACATTTGAACTTCTATTTATAGTGCAAAAAACATAAGTGCTGCTACATATACGAATAAAATAAAGGAGCAATAATTCAATAATAGTAACATTATTATGTTTTTTCATCCTTTTAAAAGTCAAACACTTGCACAAATTTGTTCCTAAAATTTTGCAAACAACTTTTCAACATCCTATACCATGAAATTAGTCACCTCTATCTCGATCACTTAACGTATTGGTTTAGTAAAATAGAATAATATAAAATTAAATTAAGATAATTGTAGAATTCATGTATTAGATTAGGTGTAGAGTATATGAAAAAAAGTAAAAATAAACAAAAACTTAACGATTACGGTTATATTTTGTTATCGCGTTTCATTTTCTATCTAAAATCTACCTTATCCGGATGAATTCTTCATCACATGCTTCAGTAAAGCTTCGGTATTAATGAAAAATAGAGAGAAACAGGGTGTTATGGGTCCAATATCTATTAATGTATTCACAAAGATCATATAAAATTAGTGCAGTCAGTTCTGAATCAAACCGATTAAACCGACCAAATCAAATGGTACCGAATCGATTCGAACCGAATTTAATTTGAGAAAAAATTACCTGAAACCGAAATCGATCCGAACCAAATTAACCCGAAAACGTATCTGATCCGAGAATCTTGATCCGAACCCGATCGATAACCGAATTTCCTCGCACCGAACCTGATTTAAACCGATCCAAAATCAACCAAAACCGAACCAAAATGCTTAATAGTAAGTTAAATAAGGATTGATCTTTGATTAGATAAAACTCATTTTAGTTGATGTCCATAAAAAGTCATACAAGAGATTTTCTCCTAGGATATTTTCTAGCTCAATTAAATTTAGCTTAGTTTAGTTATTTCACTTTGATTAAATTTAGCTTAGCTTAGATTAAGTTGGATAGTTTGAGTGTGTAAAATGAGCCAAAAATAATTTAGATACCTTAAATGATACTTTTACATAGCATGGGTATCTTTTTTGCAATTCACTATATTAAATAATCATACTATATAATATAGAGTGAATTGCAAAACAATATATCCAAACTATGCAAAATCTCATTTAAGGTACCTAAACTATTTTTATTCAAACTATCCAAAATTTTCATCTAAACTATCTAAAATATTTTTGTTTTATTTTACATAATCAAACTTTAATTTTATTTTAAATTTGATACATCCATTATTACTGTCCTTCTAAAAAATGATTGACGGCAAATTATTTACCCAAATTATTTTTGTAAAAGGTTCAGAGCACGCAAGGGTAATTTTATAATTGGATTATCATATTAACGAAGATTAGATAGCATGTGGAATCATTTATAGTTCATGCTTGCAAATCGAATCAAATATTCCTTGCTTGCTTGCAAATCGAATCAAAGATTATAATCACATTATATATGAAAATGTAGCAGTAGGCTCTGCATTATTTTTTTTTGTATTTTAAAGTTTAATTTAGATCCGAAACCTTCACCAACCTTATAAGGCCCTGTCCGGTTCAAATTACTGCAGCACATTTCAGCACAGCACAACACAACACTCATCAGTACAACACATTCCTGATCAGCACAACACAACACTCATCAGCACAGAACAGCACTGCACTGTTCAGCTCATCACATTTAAACCCCAATGAACACTATTTTTATGTTTTGTAAAATTAATATTAATTAAACAAAATAGTAATTTATTGAGTAATTAACATTATTGTTTTTCTTCACCTCAAATGAACATTATTCAACACTCTCAGCACTATTAAGCACAAGATCAGCACAACACAACACTGATCAGCACAACTCAGTACTCATCAGTACAGCACATCACTGATCGGCACAGCACATCACTAATCAACACAGCACACCACTCATCAGCTTAGCACAACACCAAATAAGTTGAACTCGACAGGGCCAAAGGTCCTCTTTGCATAACCTTAAAAATACAGTAGTTTAGTTCAATGTAGTTCTGCAAAAAAATAGTTTGATCAAATTAAGATCGATCATAAGAGAGTGGATGGAACCCCTCCCATATATATACATACATAAAATAAAGGAAATCTCATTTCATGCAACTGGAAAACATTCGAAATCGTTTGACAGAAGAAAAATCCGAGGGACTATCCCACGTACATTTAGCATTAATACTGTTCTTGGTACCCTGCCAATATTCTTTATAAAATGGAAATGTAAGAAAGGGGAAAATAAAGAGGAACATACACAAAGGAAAATAAAATAGAAATGTGTGAATTGTTAAAAATGCCCTTACAAATTAGTTAAATTTTTCGCCATTAAGGTTTCTTAATTAACAGTGGCATGAGCAGTCGGGTCTCGCGAGCACAATTTGACAAGAACAGCAAGATTGTCTGACTGCTCGCTCACATCGGGGGAAAAGCGATTTCGTTTTGAGGTAAAATGGATACAGAAATAAGAATGCGAAAGGCAAATAAAGTAGTCCTGGGAGAACTCAACAGCTCCGCTACATGGTAAATTGGAGGAATGCTCTCTGGGATTGATGAGATGGAGTAGTACAGCAGAGTTTCCGAACCTGCCCAAGCGCATGAAGGAGGTAGAGGATGAAGTCCAGAGACTTCTGGATGGTACTGTCACGCAGGAAGTGAGGAGAGGATACACGAACTGAAGTAGGAACATGAAATACTGCAAGAGGTTGAAAATATTCGATGGCAGCAACGAGCGAAGAGGCACTGGTATAAAGAAGGTGACAGAAATACCAAATATTTTCACAGATTTGCATCACAACGAAGGGCTATGAACCAGATTGATGGGCTGAAGGATGAGAACCAAATCCTAAGGCGAGATGAGGATAGCATGGAGTGGATTGTGATCGATTACTATGGGGGTTTGTTTACTTCTTCTACCCCGTCGTCCGAGCTTACGAAGGAGGTGTTGTCACGCGTTGAACCAGATTGATCACAACAGATTGATCACAACCGTCGTCCGAGATTAGCATCACAACGAAGGGCTATGAACCAGATTGATGGGCTGAAGGATGAGAACCAAATCCTAAGGCGAGATGAGGATAGCATGGAGTGGATTGTGATCGATTACTATGGGGGTTTGTTTACTTCTTCTACCCCGTCGTCCGAGCTTACGAAGGAGGTGTTGTCACGCGTTGAACCGAGAGTGACAGCTGACATGGCGGACCAGCTCAGTCGGCCCTATGGAGCTGAGGAAGTAGCACTCGCGCTGAAGCAGATGCACCCCTACAAATCACCTAGACCCGACAGTATGAACCCTGTGTTTCATCAGAAATATTGGCATATTAGTACGTCATGATGTAACTGCCCTTGTGCTTAATTTCTTGAATACGGGTAATTTTGAATCCTCGGTGAATTATACACATATTGTATTGATTCCCAAGGTGAAGAAAACATATAGCATTACTCAATTCCGCCCTATCAGGTTGTGTAATGTAATATATAGAATAGCCTCCAAGGTAATATCTAACCGGCGGAAGAGATTGATACTAGAGATAATATCAGAGTCCCAATCAGCTTTTATTCCAGGAAGACTTATCACAGACAACATCCTAATAGCTCAAGAGTTCCATCATAGCATGAAGAAGAGAACTTCCGGTTCAAAGGGGCATATGAGCGTCAAACTTGATATGAGTAAAGCGTTTGACAGATTGGAGTGGTCCTTTGTACTGGAGACAATGAAGCAGCTCGGATTCTCAGCTCTATTTGTGAAGCTTATCGAACATTGTATCAGTTCGGTCTCATTCTCTTTTATTCTAAATGGAGGAGAACTGGGAATGCTCTATCTAGGGAGAGGACTTCGCCAAAGAGACTCTCTATCACCTTATCTTTTCATCATATACTCGGAGGTCTTCTCGAATATACTGACGGGTTTGATGCAAGTGAACAAGCTAAATGGAATTGGTGCCATAGCCTATGGGCCGAAACTGCCACATCTCTTCTTCGCAGATGATACACTTCTATTCGGAGAGGCAAGGCATATGCAATGGGCTATCTCACTGTATGAAGGAATATCAGGGTACGTAGCGAATCAACACGGAAAAGTCCGGTGTTTTGTTCAGTCCAAACACAAGCACGGAGGCTCGAAACAGAATATGCGAACTGCTTAAGGTGCCGGAGGTTGAATCTCATGGAACGTACCTAGGACTTCCATCCGAGATTGGTAGAAACAAGTCGGAGGTTTTCTAGCCGCTGAAGGATAAAGTCAGACAGAGGATAGATAGATGGACCGAGCAAAACCTCTCAAGAGCCGGAAAGGAACTGTTAATAAAGTCGATAGTGCAAGCTATACCTACCTACTCTATGACTTGTTTTGAAATACCAGGAAATGTTCTTGATGATAAAGGAACCATGGTAAGAAACTTCTGGTAGGGAGATACGGATATGAAGAAGAAGATGCGTTGGGTTGCATGGCCAAGGATGACGAGGGTGAAAGGCAATGGAGGGTTAGGGTTCCGTGAACTCAAGGCGACAAACTTAGCTTTACTTGGTAAGCAAGCATGGAGCTTCCTCACTCAGCCGCATTCACTCGTAGCATGAATTTTCAGAGACAAGTACTATCATGGATCCTCAATTATGGAGGCATACCCAGAGAATGACATCTCTTGGTCATAGATAAGCATCTTAAAAGAGTTGAGGTATTTAGGAAAGGAGCATGAAAGCAAATCCGATCTGGCCTGACAACGAGGATTTGTTATGACCCCTGGATTCCATCCTCTGAAAGTTTCCACGTCAAGGAACCTGACCACATTCCTGATCACTTAAGAGTTGTAGCAGATTTGATGGACCCAGATACACGGTGGTGGAACTCGACCCTGCTGCACCAACACTTCGAGAGAGATGACGTGGAGAAGATCCTAACTATTCGGTTGGTGGAAAGAGAAGGCCTAGATCATTGGTGGTGGCACTACTCGAGCTCTGGTAAATTCACAGTCAAGGTTGCGTATCACTTGCTTGTTGAGACTCCAAATTCGGATCATTACCATAATGATGGCTCGGATACACCTGATAAGAGGTTTTGGAGCCGCCTATGGAAGTTCAGAGTACCACGACGAGTGAAGCACTTTGCATGGAGATTTGTTATAGAATCGCTACCTACAAGTGCCAACTTACTTTCCAGAACAATGCAATTTCTCAGAAATGTCCCCAACGAGGAAAACGGCACTTCTGCTCACCTATTTTTCACCTGCGAATTTGCTTTTAAGATGTGGAATGCGACAAGCCTACTAGACCTTGTACGAGCTACTCAGTTCAATCGAAGGGAGTTGTGGTTCAAGCACATCTTGTCGGTGCACGAGACTAATACCGCGGAGCTCATGTTGATGATGTGTGATGCACTATGGACACAAAGGAACCAACGTATCTTTACTGATAAAACCATGGAGGCAGAATTTATAGCGGTTTCAGTGGCGGTAAATTTACGGCGTTTCCATGCGGCTAATTCCTGGCCTGAGAGAACGTCAGACGACCTCGCAGAAGTTTCATTACCGAGGCCGCTACCTGGAGGCTCTCGAGTTTTATTTGATGCTAGCGTAAAGGATGGCAAAGCAGGTTTAGCGGCAGTTGCACTGGAGGAGAATGGAAGTTTCATCAAAGCACTACGTCGAATGTCCTCAGAATATCAATACCCACTTGTTGCGGAAGCAATGGCTTTGGGCTTGGCGCTTGACTTGGCTAACGAACTAGCTAGCACCGGATTGTAGAACAGTCGCAGAAGATTGCTTGAACCTAGTGCATATGGTGAGAGACATGGAACCACCTACAGTGACGTGCCATAATCTAGTTGAGGAGTTGAAGAGGAAGATTGTGGAGTTTGACAAGGGTTTCCCATGTTGGATTCCAAGAAACAGTAATAATTTGGCCGATTCATTAGCCGGATATGCTAGGGAACATACAGCTAATAGATTAGAGTGGAATACTCTTCCCACATTTTTCTTGTCAAACGATTCTGGACGTTTTCCATTAACATCATTATGATATTTTTTTCCCTTCAAAAAGAAATAACAGTGGCACGTTGAGTAAAGTGACAAAAAAAAATAAAAATCACTCATTCTCAAATGATTTAATAAATCATATTATTCTTCAAAATACGAGTTGCAAATATATTGTTTACAAGTTCTAAACATAATATATTTTCATGAATTAGTTAATAAGCCATAATATTTATAATATTTCATGTTATATTAGATTTCTATTTTATATATGAATGATTTTTATTAAAATTTGTTCCTAAATTTTTTTTAAACAAGTTTTCAACACCCTATATTATGATAATAATCACGAGTAGCTGTACTGGTTCACAGTAGAATAAAATAATATAAAATTAGATTAGTATAATTATAGAATTCATGCATTAAATTAAATCGTAGGAGTGTATGATAAAAATTAAAAATAAACTAAAATCTAGCGGTTACGGTTATATTGTGTTGTCGCGTTTCAATTTTTAACCTAAAATTTATACATCCGGATGAATGTTTCATGACATGATTAGTTATTTCAGTAAAGTTGATATCAAATGGGAGTATTATTAATGAAGAAAAGAGAGCGCAACAGGGTGTTATGGGTCCAATATCCATCAATGTATTCACAGCAATCATACAGGCATTATTAGGACATTAAAAGAATTGAATAATAATTCAAAATGAAACTTCAATAAAATTCCACCCATTCCTTCTCCTCGAGAATTAAATCCACGAGTTCTGAATAAATTTACTAGAATCATATTTAGTATTTACTAATACATGTTCAAATATAATATTTTGGATGCACTAGCACAATTTAGGGTCACAAATTATATTTTTCAGACTTGCATTTAATAAACATGGACCTGCATGTATAATTATTGTAAATTTACTAGCGTGTTACTAGAATCATTATCAACTCACGGCATTGTTAGGGCATATCATGTTCTCATGGCTAGGATGTTTTCAAGCTCAATTAAATTTAGCTTAGATTAATTGTTTCATTCTGTATAGATTTAGGTTTTATACATTCAGTTCAGGCACTTTTGCTAGTATTATATATATATATATATATATATATATATATTAAATTCTAAATTTAATTATGATAAGTTTGGGAGAATATAATGTACCCTATCTTAACCTATGTTACTTATCTCAAAGCATCAGATTATATTTGATCAAAAATGTTTTTCACAATTTTCTTAACTAAAAAAATATTTAACCGTTCAGTAAAATGTTCATATGCTTCAATATGAAATGAATTTTAACTTATTAAAATTTATGAGTGATGACACACTGATGCACCAATTACAGTTAAAACTCGATAAATGAATACTGTTGGGACCATCATAAAATTATTTATTTAGCGAGATTATTCATTTATCGATAATTGAATAATGTATTCATTTAGAAAGTAGTATTACATGAATTGTATGTATGTGACTAAGTCCAAAAATAGACACATGTGCATTATATTTAAAACTATTAATAAGATACATAGTATGCATTGTATGTAATATCTAGAGTTTACAACACGAGTAGAATACTCCAGAAGTTTTGTTTGCTCTAGAAAAAGTCAAGGATGAGATGAATTTTCGCTGGAAAAAAGAGCAAAAAACTATAGACACCTTTTTTTTTAGGGAATGATTTATTATATGAACATTATTGATTGAAACTTTTTTTAATGCCTATATATCTTATGAAATGTGGTGATTATTCATTTGTATGAAATATGGTCTTTAAGAATTTTTGAAAAAATATTCATTAATGCATTTAACGAGGTTATTCATTTAGCCCCTTTAACCCAAGTCGGGACCGGGAAAAATTATTCATTTAGCGAAGTTATTAATTTATAAAATATACATTTATCGAGATTTAACTGTATTAGTATTTGAAACAATGTTTTTTTAAGAATTTGATGTAACTTTTTATAATTGACAATAGATTTAAATTTAATTAGAATGGATGGTATAGCTAGGGTGCATGTAGATTAACGATTCATTCCCCTAAGCAATTATTGCTTTTGCAATAGTTCATCGCAAGGACCATACAAATATGGATATGATAATTGATAGGTGAGGACATTAATTACTGTCTTAAAACCTGTTGCGATCAGGTTTTTATGAAGATAAGGATCAGAAAATTTGAAATTGAAAATTATTTGGATAAGCATTTGATATATATATAGTGAGGGTTTCATTAAGTCACTTACTTTTACTTGAATTCATACTTTTAATTTAATTTGACCGTTAGATTCAATCTAATCGAATACCCTCTAATTACCCAATTTTTGTTTCACAGCTTGAGCCATAAAATTTGTATCCTTCCTAATTTACCGAAAATAGAGTGATATTGCGTAATTACATTATCTCCCTGCGAAATAATCACATCTCATAAACCCTTCCTAGTTTTTTAATTGTACCATACGTACAGCTCTGGAAGTATAACTTTTTTCCAAGTTTCTCCGATTATTGAATTTTATTGATTTGTCATCCCCATTAACTTATGATTTTCAATATCTTTTGTATATGACTAGCTTGTTGGACCGCACGTTGTGCGGTATATTATGAACACTTTTAAAAGAATTTAATTTGGCACAAAGTGTAAATTAAATTTTAGATATGAACTTGAATGGTAGATTTAATCGGATTGAATTTTAACATGCATGCGATTAATTTAGTTGATTTTATTTCAAAATATTTTAGTTAAAACAGACCAATTTATATTACAAAATCAAGCAAATTTTTTAATAATACACGGTTTCTACATAGATATTAATACTTGAAAATCTACTTGTGCAATTTGAAACACTTGTAAATATTAAATTAAATCTTGAATTAGATAATATTTGCATAAGAGTAAATCTAATTGATCAAACTATTTTTTTCTATCCTTACATAGCGTAGAAGCTAACCTATTGAAAATATAAGTTTAACATACCAAAATTGTACCACACAACGAATCGTGTAAAATAATAGCATGTATGCATAACTTATAAGTTTTAGTTTCATAATAGAAAACAAATAAATTTGTAAGAGATTTTGATTTAATGAGTATATGTTTTTCGATAGTGAATGATCCATAAGTATGTGTCATCGTTAGACGTTTTTCCACGTGTTACTGCTGTTACCTCTTTTAAGTATGTGTTTATAAAAATAAGAGCAATAGTAAATTGTTATATTTTTTCAAAGAGGTAATCATTCATTTATAATTTGGTACATCAAATTAATATTTTTAGGTTACTAATGAATCTTGGATTTTTTTTAACAATGTATATTTGATTAGTTTTATAAAAACAATGATTATGAAATATAAGTAAGTTTCTATTTATAATTTGGCGCATCTTATTAATACTTTTAGGTTAGTAATGATTTTTTGATATTTTAAGAGAATTTATATTTGGTTAGTGATACACAAAAGAATAATGATACTTTCACATTTTATAATTTGGTACATCATATTAATATTTTTATAAAGTTAGTAATAAATTTTAGGAATTGTAACAGAATATTGATTACTATGCTGAGGATCCTAAAATATCCAATCAAATAATTTTATAAAGTTTAAAAATGGATGTATATATTTAATTTCCATCAAAACTCTTTTAATTAAAAGAAACAAAAAAAAAAGAATATATAAAAATGGTAGGCACCGGAATATGGTGAGCTTGCGGTGGTTATGTGGTGGTTTTCATCAAAACTACGTAGTTTAATATTTTTTATTAATTTATTTATTGACCGGAGCAATAACTCTTCTAGTTCCCTTTAGGATGAGCGGGGTGCTTGCTTTAGTGTTTCAAATTATGGAAGACATAGAAGAAACTCTTGAATCACCTCTTTCTAGCCCTAGACGTGTTCTTTATTTTCAAAGAAAGCATGAACCACGTTGTTTTGCCTACATGTTTAGGATGAACCACAATATTTGCTTTGGTCTTACTGTTTGCCATTAACTAAAGGAGTTTAACTTAATAATTTTTTTGTCTAGGACCCTGTTTATTGAAGCTGCTAGCTGCGGACTGGTACTGTCGCTCATAGCTGCTGCCAGGTGTACATTTTAACTGAATTATTTTTTCTATATTTTAAATGAATAGTTTATTGTATATGGCCCTATTCAATTGAGCTGCTAGGTGCTAAGATTAACAGTTACTAATGTCAGTCGCTGCTATCATCTGCAGTTGACAGCAACTGCTCTCAATTGCTCACAGTTGCTGTCAGGTGCAAATTTTAACTGAATAGTATTTTGTCTATATTTTAAATAAATAGTTCATTGCTATGGCCCTGTTCAGTTGAACTGATGGCTGCTAAGATTAACAGTTGTTGCTGCTGTCATTTGCAACTCATAGCCGCTCACAACAGCTATCAGGTGTAAATTTTAACTGAATAGTTTTTTGTATATATTTTGATTGAATAGTTTATTGTGTATGGCCATGTTCAGTTCATGAGCTACTAGTTGTTAAGATTTACAGTTGCTAATGTCAGCCGCTGCTATCATCTGCAGCTCACAGCAGTTTTCAGCTGCTGTCATCTGAAAACTGCTGTCATTTGAAGTTAATAGCAATTGCGGTTAGGTGTAAATTTTAACTGAACAATTTTTTATTTATATTTTAAGTGAATAGTTTATTGCTATGACCCTGTTCGGTTGAGTTGCTAACTGCTAAGATTAACAGTTGCAGTTGTTAGCTCCAGTTGCTCATAGATGTTGTCAGATATAAATTTCAACTAAAATCAGCTGTTGTTAGCTGTTAACAGCTGCAAGCTACTGAATGATTATTGGGTAAAGTTGAACTGTATAAGGCCTGTAAAAACTAGAGAGCATAGGTTGCCTGCTGCATATATTTTGTAATGTTGATTACTTGATATAAGCTGTATTTCATATTACTATTTTTGCATCACGTATATATGGATCTAGTTTTGTAATGTATTATCACATTCAAATTGAAATAAATAGGCATCACTAGTATCCTACGTCTCAAAACTGGTGAGGGGGGATAAATTATGGTCTCTAAAACTAATAATTCTTGAGTTTCATAGTGTACAAAACAATCAAAGTATGCAGAAATGAAAGAAGATCTAGCAATTAATTGCGGGGCATTGGAAGATTTTTTAGGTGAGGCGAACTTGAAAATTTAATTTTTGATCCAGAAATAATTAAGACGTATTCAGCGGCAAATTTATTGTATGACTTCTAAAAATAATGAAGAGTGGCAATCAAACTGTATAAAAAGACAAATTCTTAAATTAGGCGGACTTATATATTCTAATTCATTACTTATTTTGTATTTAAATATGAGACCAATTATTAAGCATTAAGAAATAAATCACTGTGTTACCATAAATTTATATAACACGAGTGTTTTCAGTTTCTGGATGCCATAATTAAAGTATTTTGAAGAATAACGTAATTTTGAATAAGATTGGAAATTAGAGAAGGATTTTCTTTCTAGGTGACCTTTCCGAAACTAAATACCAAAATAATTTCCAGTATGCATGAATTTGTTTTTTTTGGCAGAATTGGAGATTCTGTTTAGATGAGGCAATTTTGAAAATCTGAAACAAGGAAAAAGCATGTAGGGATTAGGGATGTCAACCAGCAACTTCGGAATCAGAGATCCGGATCATGTGACAGGACACCTACAACATGTCTCCGACCTGATCGATCAGGTCACGGGAGGTTGTAATATCCCGCTTGTTTGAAATAATTTTGCTGCGGAGGACGCAAACGATATAATCTCAATCCAGATAAGGGGACAAGAAGGGAGAGATGTCTGGATTTGGAATAATGGCCCCAATGGTAAGTTCACTGTGAAATCCAGGTACCATACACTGAAAGAGAACCAGGGATCGGCTTATTATCACAACAACAGTGGTCCGGCGATAGTGACTGATGATTTCTGGCCGAGATTATGGAGAATGCGCATACCATCAAGAGCAAAACATTGTGTGTGGAGGTTATGCATGGACTCTTTGCCAACATCGGAGAACCTCAGGTATAGGAAGGTACAAGTCCCGCTAAAGTGTCAACTATGTGATACCGAGGATGGGACGACAAGGCACTTGTTCTTTGAATAGGAATATGCTAAAGGAGTATGGCGAGCTCTAGGTCTACAACATAAAATACTGGGGAGTGAAAGAGCAAGAGGTGATGGATGGTTCAGACAGTTGCTGATCGACAACGATGATAAGATGAGAGAGCTAATGGCAATGGTCTGCGATGGGGTGTGGTTCCAGAGAAATACGAAATTGTTTCAAGACAAGAGCATCGACTCGAGTTTACTGGCTGCATCAATTCGTTCAACCTTGATATCCTTTGTTGATGTAAATGCTTGGTCTGAGAGAGTTTCAAAAGTCCTTTCTACAGGTAACTTATTAAGACAACTTGAGGTGGGAAGAAGGATTCTGTTTGATGCTGGTATAGCAAGGGACTACTCAGGATTGGGGGTAGTGGCAGTGTCTGCGGATGGGTCTTTTGTTCGGGCTGTGAGCAGAAAGATAATGGATGTACGAGACCCCATGCATTTTGCGGAAGCAGAAGCACTGAGATAAGAAATGAGAATGGCGGCATATCTCCAATGGACCGATGTTACTATTATGGGAGACTCGTTGAGCCTAATGCAGATCATACATGGAGACCTGGATGCCCCAAAATTATGCCACTCAATCATGAGGAGATTCGAGCAGAATTTGTGCAACAAGGCCTTAATTTGCCATGCCGGATACCAAGAAAAGAAAATACGGATGCCCATCTAGTAGGTAGCATAGGGAAAAATAATAACTCGGATTATGTAGAGTGGAGTTATACTCCACAATTTCTCTTGTCAAACGTTGTTGGACGTTTTCCAGCACCTTGAGTATGATATACAATTTTTCTTTTACGTTCAATTTCGACTGACGATTCTCTCTCTAAAAAACATTATCTCTCCATTCTCTTTAAAATTCAGCCGTTATTAATCACTGTACCGACCAAAACGGTCATAAACTGCCATTTTCATGGCGGCGCCACCGCCCATCCATGGCGGTGGAGTAGCCGGAAAAACCTTTGCCGATATTTAGCACCTAAATCACAGCCCCTTTTCACAAGCTTACCTCAGAACCCAATAATTAGGCAGCAAAATTCAAGTGTTTAGCAAAGGCCATACAACAAAAAGCAGATCCTATCCACCCCCACCCCAAAAGATATGAGCTGATTACAGTAGAAAAGGTTGATAGAACATGCTTTAAGAGAACCATCCTCCCGGCATATGTCAACTACCTATTTTTCCAGTTAGTTACAGTTCTTTCCGTTCTCTCCCACAAAGGTTGATAGTAGCAGACTTTATTCCTACCCGTGAAAACTAGTACACCAAGATACTTGAATGGCATGGATTCCTTTTTCATTCCAGTCCTCCTCTTGATCATCCTCACACTGGCTACAATTGTTCCTTGTGATGATCCTTGGCCTCATGTTGAATATTTGGCTCAAGGATCGAGAAGAGTTTGTGACTCATTTGATGGCCTTGCTTTATCATACCGGAGTTACTAAAAGGAATTTCATCGAAAATGGTATGCCGGTATGACTTAATTAGAACGGTTAGGGTGTGATTGCTAGTATTCATCTAGACTTGTTTAAATTTTCATATTTGTAATGTCTTGTTGGAAATAGCTAGTTCTGAAAATCAAGATCATGCACTAACTTATGATTAATTAGTTCATGTTTTCAGAAATATTAGAGTAATGTGTGCATCTTTTGGTCTTTGCAATGGTTTAATATTTGAGATTAAGTTAGTTTACGAATATGGTGGAGAACATGTGTATGCTAAATAATACTGCCATATCCATATAAGAATCCGATTAATCACATACCACATCTATAATATGTTGTCATATTGTCACTTTTTGCATTTCAAGGGTATTTATATATATATTTTTTCATATTTGGTCATATTTTCAGTGTGTTTTATTTTTTTCCCAACGTCGTCACACTTGAATGGCATGACATCATTTATGCTTTTTCCCTCTTTAATTTTCTGCTTTCGTTTCTTGCCACAAATTTACATTTCACTCTTCTCTTCTTCTGGGTTTCAAACCTGGGATTTGAGTAGAGAGTGCTCCCTTCCTAATTGGGATTCAATCGGTTTAGTAACCGTTTAATATTGGTCATAATTAAACTTGTTACATCCAATAATTATAGTTCAGAATATTATAAAATATTTTTGATATATAGTATTTAATTTTAGTGACATTGTAATATTTTAATTCAAGTTAAATTAAATCCTACTATAAATAATAACATTCTATTCACCTGCTCACTCTCAAATCAATTTCTTTTACTTTACTTTGAATAATATACTTGTATTAGTAATATTTCAACTACCAAAGTAAATCCAAAGATACTTAACTTGACCAACAAAACAAATCAGTAAATCTAGTTGGATGCAGTCCCTCAAACAAGCAATAGTAAAAAATAATCTGAAATTTATAGTACAATTTAATTGTTTAAGAGGACATAACAATAGACTATAGAATATTATAAATTTCAGTTATAGTTAACTTTTATGATTTGTAAGGTCCCTAATTTTTAAAGTAAAACATTTTCTTTACATATAGGAGAGACTCCATCCAAGATATGGTGATGGTCTAGATTTAGTGATTTTTGTTTGATCAATATACTTTTGTCTTTTAGAGTTTCCTTTTAGTGAAATGAGATTAACACATTTATACTATTATGTGTTAGTTGCTTGTATTTAATGTTGTTATTTGAAATATTATAAAACTAATCTTGAGTAAAATTTATTAATAATATTATTATTAATAGATCGCACGTTGAAAATTATTCTAGCACGCACGTTGCACATAATTTATGTGCAATTTAAATGGATTTATATTGCTAGCATATTTAATGATCACTGTATTAATTGAACATGCGAGTATGAGTACTATAGAAAATCTGAATTTTTGAGGATGAAAGTTGAAGATTTACACAATAAATTTAAACCCTAATTAGTGCTGAAATATATAGGAATTTACAAGTACTAAAGAAATATTAAAGTGTCTGCTGATAGAACGTGAAATTCACACTAATGGTGCCTTTATGTATCGATATAATATATATATATATATATATATATATATATATATATATATATATATATATCACCTGTTAGGCTCCAGGAATTCTTCGAAATGACACGATCCATTGAATTTTAAGTAGTATACATTTCAATTTTGAGGCGATCGATCAAACTAATTAATCCATTGATACGATCTTGATTTGATTTTTGACAGAAAATTCCGACGTTTTTCATCAAGGATTACGGGATTCTGCTGGGAGATATACGGTGCTTCTGATTGACGGAGAGGGAGGGCACAGGTGGCGCGTGAGGAGGCTATGGTGGCGCGTGAGGGAGGGCACAGGTGGCTGACTCAGCTGAGAGGCTTAGCGGATCACTATGGAGGTTGTGTGGACGATTGTGTTCAAGCTGGTGGGCCCCTTTCTTCTGTATGTCACCAGCTCGAGAAGATTGCAGTAAACTATAATATTAGGAGCGCGATGACAATAAACACGAGCCGCCATGGCCGAGGCTGGCCGCTTAGGTCAAGAACGTAATTCTTCTTGACTCATAACTAGGTCAAGAATGTAATTCTAAAAAATTACACTCCAATAGTTAGGCCAAGATGTAATTTTTAAAAAAAATTAACTCCAATAATAATTTGTATAAAAATAAATATAGCGCGTGCAAGTTGCACGGGAGTTTTATTCAACGTTCAATCATAAATATTAAATTTAGATTTATAAAGCTTAATAACAAATACAACACTTCTCAGTACTTTTTCCAAGCAATCATAGATGATTCACTAATTGACTGTAAATTTCCACAATTAGGACCATAGAATGACGTCTCAAACAGGGCGGTGATACACTTCGTTTTCAATACTCATACTCAATCTGCACAAATACTTTTTGTGAATGAAAACCTGACTTAGAGGTCCTCCATTATATGGTTGAAGGGGCCATAAAAGATAGGTGGCACTGGAGATAATGGAGTCTCTAAAGTCATTTTCTTTTGTAATAGTATAATTGTGTTCAGTGCTTCAATATTCTTTCAAGATCTGTTACGAAACTTTACACAATGACTTAGATATTTACTTTTAGTTGAATAAAACTTGGGTATAAGCACCCTCCACCTTATGGTGATTAATGCTAAAAAATCTTATTGAATATAATTACTACACCAATGTTAAATACCTTTCCCCATCACTAAGATGATCTGCATAAGATGGAGCAATCAGTTGATGTAATCTATCCACTAAATGATGGAGTAAATCAGTAACGATCTGTTAGCTTTCAGAATTTGTCAATCTGATTTTCAACATTGATATTTCAGTTAGTGGGAACTTATTCTATTCGACATCCGATTTCCCACACACAATAATTTATTTACACCTAACCACATTCTGACTTCTTAATCTATTGTGTAAGATACCATAAACCTAATCTCTTATTTCTGGGTTACTTGCATTTATACTTTCTAAAACATTATTCTATCAGGTTTTCCGATTTTTAAAACCATTCGATGCGGTTACAAAACGCCGAGCTTCAATGCTCGGTGTTGCTAACAACGGCGAATGTTTAATATATAATTTATGTAACTATAATGTCTAAGTTTATGTTTGTATTTTTTTTTATTTTTCTATTTCACGTATTTACGAGATAGGTAATATGCGGTTATGATAACTTACGTAATGATATATTTTATTAATGTCTTTAAGGAAGTTATATATTATTAATATGTTTTTGTAATTAGTTTACATATTATTATCATACTTTCTTTAATGTGTTCTATTTTTAATAAAAGTTTAGACATTATATATAAATACGAACTATGTATATATGTTATGACTAAAATATAATTGCAAATGATTTTACAAAAATATTAGAAAATTAGGGAAAAAATAGAATTTCAGAAGATTGAAGGATCATTAATTTATTTTGTTACACTAATCCCTGAAAATTATAGGGACGGTTCTGGCTGGTATACCAAACAAAAACGCTACTTCTGGCCGGATAGATTAATGTTATGAAAATTGAACTGTATCTTTTTTTTTAAAAAAGAATTGAACTGTATTCATTTTCTCTAATTTTGATCTCCTGAAAAAAGTTGTATATGTATGTCGTCCGAGTGTTTTATTTATCATTTCTCAATAAATATTTATGAAAACCCTGCCATATGACTCATGAGAGTAAAATCAAGAACAAAAATAACGCTATCACGACTCACGAGAATCAATTAACAAAAATGTCGATTAATAACTACGTTCGTTTTGTCATTTTCTATGAAAAATATAACCTCAGTTTTCTCTAGTTTTGATTTTCTCTAGTTTTGATCTACTGAAAAAAAAGTTTTGTATGTATGTTTGAGCTTATACTTATCTGAATCTCCACACTTTTCGGTCAACTTTTTCAGAATATGCTTGAGCATTGATTATTTACATATATTAAAAACATCTAAAAATTAAATATTTTAAAAATAGAGTGCATTGTAAATCTAACAATATCTTACCCGATAATAGTATTATATATTGCTGTATTTATTGAAATTCATGGTGGAACATGATTTAAAACATTTTTGAAAAAAAAAGAGGTGGCCAATTCAGTAGAGAGAATGAAATAATATTAAGGGTGTAAATTAGAACATCACTATTTTAACTTAGATTCATATTCAATCTGAATTCCGCCGATCTTAGCATCATCATATCCAGCTCGTGGAACCAAAGTGATCACCACATATTTATCCTTTTCAGCTTCCAGATCATCCAAAAACCCGGTCAATGACACTTTTAAATTAGTGGTGAATGTCTCCTCTTTGAAATTCACATCATTCACGATCGGCACATGAACGAAACTCCAAACATATTCAGCATCTTCTGCACTGCTCTTCCCTTCATCGTTCACATAAATGTCAAACTTGACAAACTTTTCCCTCTGCGCAACAATGTCCTGCAACAGAAGAAACTCGTCATCCTTATCATTCACCAGGAACTGCCTTCTTTTATGCTCCCAACCCAGTGCAAGTGTAACCGCCTTGTTGAGCTGTATAGGATATATCTGATTGCCGATGCCGATTCGGTCCACGATATTCTTTATCACACTTCGCCTTTCATCAACGGAAAGCCGTGGTTTAGGCCGGTGATTCAACCATTCAATGCCAACATCTTCATACTGGTACCCAAGATTGGTTATTTTCATGCAATCCCCAGCTCGAACTCGGACCATCCTAGCATTTTCGTCGTAGAAGATAAACGTTGTGTCAAGCAAGCGATCCACAATACCATGCCACCGACTTCCTCCTAGTTTTCGTTCATCCCAGCCGGCCCACAACCGATCAAAATTTGCGTGATGAGCGAAGAAAATAGGGTCATTAGCAGCCGAGTACAAGTTTCCCATGTTTTCCCCATGAGGCTGAGATCTATCTCCGGTCCACCGGTAAATAGTATTGAGAGGCGCATTGTCAAGGCCGAATCCGGTGAAGAACAACCGCCCCAGCTGCCTGTACACCATGCTCATATTCCCTTCGGCGGTTGGAATGCTAGAATCAGCTCCATTGAAATCCAGGTCGATCATATTCGGAGGCTGGTGAGCGGGATCTCGAAGTGGATCATACAGCGGGGAGTTAGGGTTTGCGAAACATTGAGGTATAGTCATGCCGCTCGGAACATCCCAGTTCCAAAATGGGATGGCGAAATTGGGGTCGCCGATTAACTTCCCGCATATTCTCTCAAAGAAGTAGCCATACCATCTGTGAAACGGAAAGAAAAGCCACGAGTTGTGAACATCCAGGTCGGCCTCGTTATATCCAGGTTTAGAGTAAAACTTGTCCAAGTAACCGCGGTAGATGTTTGCCTGTTGTAAGAAGTTCCTTGGGTCATCGACAGGAAGTTCTTTCATGAGCTTTATGGCCATTTCGAACTTGGTGATGTATTCAGGGTCGGCCGAGTGGGCGGCGGGGCGGACTCGAGGAGCGGCGGTTTGTGCAGGGATGGGGATGGTGAAGTCGACGATTGTCTTTGGCTCCGGGAGAGGAGGTGGGGAAGGAGGAACAATTGGTTTAACCTTTTCCACTTTTGGTTCGGAATTTATGTAATCTCCAGCAATATTTGCAAGAAAATGCTTGAACCATTGTGCAGAGAGTTTCGGGTACCTTTTGGAACCATCCTTGTAATCCACATACACAAGCCCGAAACGAACTTTGAAACCACTGTCCCACTCAAAGTTATCCAAAAGTGACCATGCAAAGTACCCCTTCACTTGTACTCCTTTCCTATACATTGAAATCATGACATTTAAATACAATTAATTAGATTCTACAACTGAAAGATGAGTTCTAAAATATGAAGCTCATTACAAAAACCGTGCGTACTTTATTGCTTCCAAGAGGAATTTTAGGTGGTCGCGAATGTAGATCATCCTGTTTTGATCACCTAATGAGCTCCATTGCTTTGTGCAGCCGTCATCCTTATCATCGAGACCTGCAAAAATCAGTATTGCAAATTGAGTTCATTGCTCCAAGCAGCTATAGATTTTGTAAAATGTAAAATGTTTCAGATGATAACATAATTTTTATAATTTGCAAGATAAAGTACCATTCTCAGTAATATAGATGATTGGATCTTTGTACTTATTTTTTATATGCAGCAGAAGTTTTTCTATGCCTTCTGGATGTGAAATCAGCCACGCAGATGAACCCTGCAATGAGAGATTCATTATAAGCAAGTACAATTACATAATTAACATGAACATAACCTATATAAATAAGGTTTGAGTTTGTTCACCTTCTTCCCGATTGGAACCGCCTCTTTCCCATTTTTGAACACGCAGGTTTCTATGAGAAACAGATCAAATGCAGAGGTTAGACCTAATATGTTTTAGTCCCTAAAACTAAAAAAAATCCTGATAATTGTGTTAAAGTTTTGACAAAGACCTTGTAGAGATATAAATTAAGTTATGATTAATGTCATATTTTAAATATAATGCATTTTTATCAAAAGTAAATAGATAATTTCCCTTGTAATATTCTCTTTCACATGTTCAATTCTGGTAAGGGAAATGAGTTTTGTGAGAAAAATAATTTGACTCACATTTCCAAAATTAAATTGTCAGTTTATATAGTGTTTTCTTCAAAATTCATTTATACTAACCATAATACTTGAGGTGCTGATCTGTGATATAGTTCCTGCCATCTTTTAGGTGCTTCTCTTTCGCCACTTTATAACCCACGTATCGTGCCGTGTAGTAGTTTACACCGATAAAATCGTAGCTGCCTTTGATCAACTTTCTATCAGCAGCTGTCATTTCAGGAAGATGTCCAGACTTAACATACTGCTGCATACTCTCTGGATACTCGCCGTGCACCAATGGATCGAGGTACCTACAAAATAAAATTTATGATAGGGTTAGGGTTAGGGTTACTTTCTAATTAATTATGTTCACTAATTTATGACTAGGGTTAGGGTTAGGATTAGGGCTAACTATTCATAGGGTTAGGTTTAATTTAAATTCACTAATTCATTTGATTGATTATGGAGAGTAATCATTTCATACCAGCCAAGGAAGAAGTCGAGGGCTCGGCGTGCAGCAGCCTTATCATGTCCACACTCGGGATTGCGAGGTTCAAACCACATTGATACCAATGTGATTCCAATTTCTTTGTTTGCTCTTTCAGCCTTTTCAAGCTCCTGATAGGATCTAAACTCTTTCACTGCCTGTCCATGAGCAAGGAGCATGTTGTGGGTGACAATGTACGGAAATGCGAATGGATCCGGATACTTTTCAGTACATGGCGGGCAGAACACTGTCACTTTCTCTTTGGTTTTCAAGCAATCAACAGCCGAAGGTGGTCGATGATTAGGGATCCGACGACCTCTGTTAGTGACATTTTGAGTTGTTGCAGTGGTTGTCGAGTAAAAGTGATCAGTGACTGTTCCATAAGCTGGTGCGTGAACATTATTTACATGTGCCAAAAATGCATAATTGTATGGCTCATTCAGTGTTATCCAGTGGTTCACATCGTCCCCAAACTCCTCGAAACATATTTTCGCGTAATTCCCAAAATCCTCCCTGCAATGTTTATTGCAACGGCTACTGGTTTGATATCTTTTAACTTTAGAAATTCAAAATGTAAAATATTTCCAAGTTAATGGGCAACATTTTAAAATATAAGAAGAAGTATTAAGCTTCTTACACTATTTCAAGGCTTAAGAAACCATGGTATTTGTCCTGCAAATCCAATGGTAGATCCCAGTGGAAAAGTGTCACAAAAGGTTCTATACCTGCACACATTTTTCACGCTAATTAATCGCTAACATTTATATTATGATCCGGAGGAGCATTCTTGAATTACTGAATTAGGTTTCCATACCATGATCTTTGAGTGTCTTGATTAGGTTTTTGTAAAACTTAATCCCTTCTTCACTCTTCATCCCTCTTCCACCTGAAAATCCAGTCAATGGCAAATATTCTAAGTGGTCGGATCTTGAAAAACCGAAATGTATTTCATTTCTGTAAGATTAATCTTACATGGTAGAATTCTGGACCATGAGATTGAGAATCTGTAAGAATCGAATCCGATATCCTTCATTAGTTTCACATCTTCCTCGAATTTCTCAACGTGATTCACAGCATCTGGACCATATGGTTTAAACAAACCTGCCATTTGTTTGCGATTCAGATACAGAAACATAATACAAACACACAGAAACTCCAAAAGATTATAAAAAGATGAAGATCATCAGGTACCGTGTTCATCGGCAAACTTGTCCCACGTAGTATGTCCTCTACAGTGCTTGTCGAGACCGCCTTCAATCTGAAAAAAAAAACCAATGTTCAGAAAATTCAATGTTTTCATTCAATATATGTATATCTCCCTTAATTAGTTGTATAAGTATTAATGTAGTACCTGAAAAGCAGCAGTTGCAGAGCCGAAAACGAAGTCTTTGGGAAAATCCGATCTCTTGAAAAATGCGGGCTGTGCTCCGGGATATAACTTATCGAGGCATTCAGCCAGTGAGTTAAGAGAGCTTTTACTTCTGGGGACATCTATGGAAGTCTTGGGAGGTTTTGCACCTGAATTTACGTCTACCATTTTCTTAGAAACCAAGAAATGAGCTTGGATCTGGAGGTGGAGAGTTGGATGCGTGAATGCTCTATTTTATAATCAAATTGAAGCACATCCCATTAAAGAGCCTCTTGTTAAATTTTCATGTTTGGATAAATAATGGTCACAATTTTAAATTGAGTTGTATTTTTAATCATTCATACAGAGAAATTATACATACAGGTTCATGTTTGCTTATGCAGGTCCAACTATAACTATCATTATTATGTATATCTATCCACAATGGTTAGTACAATATATTATGGAAATATTTATTGGTTGTTTTAGTTTTTCAGTCGACGATGAAATTGTTTGATACATTGAATTAATATAATCCTTTTCGAAAAAAAATCTTTATAAGCTTTACCTAGACCTGGCAATTTTTACCCGTTACCAGCGGGTAAACGGGTAATTTATTTTTTTATCCATGTGGGTACGGGTAAAATACTGGTAACGTAATATGGGGTAATTTAAAATACGGGTTCAAACGGATCGGGTAAAATACGGGTCTAACCCGCGGGTTTACTCATTTTGATATAACGTTTACCCGTTTTACTCGCGGATTTTTACCCAACCCATATTTTATCTGACCCGTATTTTACCCAACCCGTTTTACCCGTTTTAAAAACGGGTAAAAATTGGGTCATTATACCCATATTTTCATATTACCCATTTTACCCGACCCATATTTTACCCGTACACCCGTTTGACAGCCCTAGATTTAACTTAAATATGGCACGTCCTTTCAATTTAAACTATAATTTTTATTATAAAATATTTTTGTTACATTTTTTACTACATGTGGTTACGTTAAATTGAACAATGTTCAGTTAAATACAGTGTTTGAGTTTAGATGTATAGTAATAGTTACATAGCACACTGACGGATCCATAAAATTTTATAAAATATGGTTAATTAAATAGCAATAAAAGAGGTGATAATGCCGGATCAATATCCTGATAGAGCTAAAGGTTTTGACAACTTATTCATATGCCTAATCCGTCAATTTTTAAAATAGATCCACGACATATTAATAAGTTAATATAGCTAAAAATTTCTAAAACTCAATAATTATCAAAAAATCCATCAGTTTTTGGCTCTCTATGTCTATGTACATCCGCCCATGACATGTTTCTTCTCCACGTGATACACGTGCATCACATGAGATACGATTTTGGCGATCGAAGAAACTTAAGAACATGAATATTAACCAAAAAAAATTGATGATGGGTAGTTTTGTCTGGATTTAATCAATTCTGAAATAATAGATATTAACCAAAAAAAAATGTTTGGAAGTGTTAGCATTTAATACTAAGTGGTCCGTCTATGGGCGTGAAAAACATGCTGTGTATCGTGTGTAATTAATCAGATGAGGGTTCAAGAAGGGGCTTTTGTTCTATTGCAGCTGTCAATATCCTTAAGATGAAATACGATTATAAAAAAACAAAAATTAATTCAATATTCAGTAAATCTGAATGAAACTCGACTTGAAATTGTTAGCCATACCGAATTCACAATTGATATCAACTGGAAAAAAAATATAAATTCAGATGCTCTGTGAAAGGACCTAGTAAATTCAGATCTAGAAAGGACCACATTATTTGAAATAAATTATGTACATTGATCTTTAGGGGGTACCAAGCTCAGCAAAATTCCTTTTTCTTTAACATTACAGAATTGATCCACACTAAGATCTGTAACAATAACTGAGGATACTAATTAGGGTGTGCTTGACAAATGTTTTTACCTGTTGTGCTTTAGAGTAAAACAGTTTTCGGATTTGGTAAAATGAAAAAATAGTTTGTTTCATATACGGAAGACATTTTTGGTGCAAATTCAAAGTTTAAGATCACCTTCTTCTTTTGGCCGCATCTGAAGTAAAAAACACCAACTTTTTTAAAAGCATAACTCAACAAAACACACCCTTAACTTTCTTGATTGTCAAGTCATTTTGGTCAAGTTAATATCACGAATTATTTATCAAAATCTGTAAAATGTGCAAACGATATAAGCATGGTTGATATATGTATTTAAAGTATTCGTACAAAACACTACTTATAGATGTTAATTACACTTTAATTGCTACACATGAGCATTTTTCAATAACACGAATGAACTTCCAAAAAAGGAATATATATAGCTTCCTCGTTCATTACTGGTTAACAAACAATTAGATAAGGCCGCAAGTCGCCTTATTAAAAGGCAATGGGCATGGAAAATCTAATTTAAATAAATTTTGGGACTAAAAAGTAATTATTGTTTTTTCCATGTCTCATAGTGTAAGTAGTGCATAATTATAGGAACTATATTGCAAATTCTGAAAAATTAACACATAAATCTCCAAAACATCTTCTTTCTCAATCCGTAAACCCAAGCAGATCAATTTTCAAAGGTAAAATCGTCATGGACGGGGTTTTAATTCTCTCTTTTTAATTAAATTCGTTTAAGAGTTGTCAAATAGGCTTTTGTTGAGTTTTGGAAAAGTTTTTAAACATCTATCGATCTAAATTTTCTCCGTACTCATGGCGGTAACATCATACTAATACCTGTAACAGCACATCCATGACTCTATCGTCATGCTGACGCGCGGTTGCACACTGTTCATAAGTCTAAAAATTGTGACGAAATACATCTGAATATCCTAAAGTCTAATACCCAAGAGTATCTAACTATCTGACAAGTAAAGTAACAGTAACTTGCACCAATCCCAATAGTAAAGCCTGAGTCAACCAAGTATAGCTACCCATCTAGATCTATTAATTCACAGAGTCGCCAGAAATACGTCGTCAAAACTATTCAGACTTGGATTTCTCCTGCACTATTAAAACATAATAGAGACTAGAAGTCTATGAGATTTTTCATAGTGCGGCTAATCCGTTTAACAAAGAAAACAGCAGATAGGCACTGAATACTCGGTAGTCCGGATAATTATGCAAAAACACCAAAGTGAACCACATATTTCATCTAACATAAATAAATAAATAAAAAGAATAGAAACCATTCATCTGCAACAAGATCCATGAAACTGTCTGTAGCGGGAGGCGGCTGATCAAGCGGCGTGTGCCTGTCACGCGCTGATGCGTTGCATCCAGTGGAGGAGCGTTCCCCGGAGAAGGGAGTTCCCGATGATACGCCGGCATGTTCACACTCTGACAGATTTGGATCATATTTAGGTTGAACGGATAACATAATACGCCGGCATACGATCCGTCCCGGCGCGTGTGGCGTGTGGGTGCGACTCCGGCCACATTTAGTCATAGAGGGACCGGATTCATTGACCCCAAGCTATTCCGACCGGTGTAGCGGCAGTTCTGACGGCCCATTGACGAAGTCCTTGACCACAACTGTCTCACAACTGTCTTTCCGGTTACTGCAGCGACGAAGAGGATATTCTTGATGGACTTTCCATCATTGTGGTGGTAAAGCGGCGGCTATGCCTGTCAGTGACGGGGAGATGGAGGTTTCCTGTGAGGGATAGGAGGGGTGACTGGGTGCATATATAAAGAAAATGGTAAGGGGTGGAGGAGTAGACTGGGCGGCGGCGAGAGGAGCGCCGGACAGCCCGATCTCCCTTCCGATATGGCAGATCCGGGTTTTGGAAAAGGGGGAGGGGCCGGGGTTGACTTCAGGGAGAGAGAAGAGAGTTTTTCAAACCCAAGCAGATCAATTAATTCCACCACCAAAATGTTGCCGCCGATCAATTGAGATCCACCACCGATGAGTTTTAATTACTTTTGATTTTAGTGAATTATAATGAATTCACTGAATTATTATACGTATAGAGCCTTAAAAATAAGCTGAATATCGAAATTGGTGGTGTGAATTTATTTCAATTTTCTAATAATTAAATTTTGTCAGGGGTTCTAAGACAAATGCTGACGTTTACATCCAAATAAACCACATTGCTTAGAGAGTTAGTGTGACTATCATTGCAATGGTATTTAATCTTCCGAATTATTAAATAACATTGGATCTTTTTTTGTATTTGCAATGCTTAGCATTTTTAATTTGGCTCTAATTTATCAATATTTATCAACCAACCAAAATTTTGAGGGAAAATGGAATGGAGCGTTTGTCTTATTGCAATTGAACAAATGTTCAGAAACATTATTCCAAATGTTCAAACTTCTAATGAATAACAACAGAATCACTATTCCACACAAACGCGCGCGGTGTGTCGATATCAGAGGAAAATGTGAATCTGACAATGGTATCTCATGCTCACTTTGATTGCACAGTAAAACCTGTCTTTGCCGGGGAAACCTCCGTTGTGGTAGGAACTGGTTTTTCTGTTTCTGCCGGAGTTGCATCTGTGCTTGTCTCTACTTTTTCATAACTTCCGGCATTTTCTAGGAAATGCTTGAACCACTGTGCAGAGAGTTTAGGGTACCTTTTGGAACCGTCCTTGTAATCAACATACACAAGCCCAAATCGAACTTTGAAACCACTGTCCCACTCAAAATTGTCCAACAGTGACCACGCAAAGTACCCCTTCACCTTCACTTCTTTTCTGCAACGAAAATAAATTAACATCTACAGATCAATGTTCAGTAATGAAAATTAAGCACAAGGAAGATCGGTTGATAGAACATAAATACTGTCCCTACTTTATTGCAGACAAGACGTATTTCAAGTGATCTCGGATATAAATCATCCTCTTCTGATCACCTAGTGAGCTCCACTGCTTTGTGCATCCGTCATCTTTATCATCTAGACCTGCAAAATTTATATAAATTATCAAAAATATTATTGCAATTCTTATATCATATCACGGGTGTACGTACACCCACTTTTAGTGTGTGATTTACTATAATAATTGTGCATTACATTGATAACAATTCACATATACTATTTATAGAAAATATAAGCAAAAATATTTGTAATGCACAATTATACACATAAAAATGCACATCTTTAAAATTTAGAATGCACCTGGGGGTACGTACCCCAGGTGTATGGTATAATTTTTGTTCATGTGAACTCTAGAGTGAAAGTAAAAGTAATATTTTATGAACTCTAATATATGTAAAGTTTGTATGGTTAATTAAGTACCATTCTCAGTGATATAGATGACTGGATCCTTGTACTTATTTTTTATATAAAGCAGAAGTTTCTCTATGCCTTCAGGGTATGAAATCAGCCAAGCTGAAGTGCCCTGCAAGGACAAATTCATGTTAAAAGAACATAGTTAGTTACATAGCTTTAAGATACATAACATATATATATACACTAGATCTTGAGTTTATTCACCTTCTCGCCGATTGGAACAGCCTCTTTTCCATTATTGAATACGCGGGTTTCTACAAGACAAAACTCAAATATGTGTTACTAATGAGTTTTGATCAAAAAATTTACTGTGACTAAATTTCAAAAGGTAAATGTTCTGTCCATTTGTACTTAATTACCATAATATTTGAGGTGTTGATCCGTGATATAGTTCCTGCCATCCTTTAGGTGCTTTTCCTTTGATACTTTATAACCCACAAATCGTGCTGTGTAGTAGTTTACACCGATAAAGTCATAACTGTCTTTGATCAACTTTCTGTCATCAATTGTCATTTCAGGAAGATGCCCTGTCTTCACATACTGCTGCATGCTCTCAGGATATTCGCCGTGCACCAATGGGTCGAGATACCTACAAAAACAAATAGTTCATGATTAAGTTAGGGTTAGGGCTAGCGTAATTAGGGCTAGGGCTTAGGTTTAACATGAGTTCAATAATTTATCTGATTGATTATATAAAGTTATCATTTCATACCACCCAAGAAAGAAATCAAGGGCTCGTCGTGCAGCCGCCTTATCATGACCACACTCAGGATTGCGAGGCTCAAACCACATGGATACTAATGTGATTCCAATCTTTTTGTCTGCTCTTTCAGTTTTTTTGCTCTCCTGATAGGACCTGAACTCTTTCACTGCCTGTCCGTGAGCCAGGAGCATGTTGTGGGTGACAATGTATGGAAATGCAAATGGGTCGGGAAATTTTTCAGCACAAGGCGGGCAGAAAACTGTCACTTTCTCTTTGGTTTTCAAGCAATCAACAGAGGAAGGTCGATAATTAGGCGTGCGAGAACCTCCAATAGTGACACTTTCAGTTGTTGCAGTGGTAGTCGAGTAAAATTGATCTGTGACGGTTCCATAGGCTGGTGCGTGAACGTTATTGACATGGCCTAAAAATGCATAACTGTATGGCTCGTTCAGTGTTATCCAGTAATTCACGTCGTCACCAAATTCCTCGAAACAAATTTTTGCATATCTCCCAAAATCATCCCTGCAAAAAATTATTGGATGCAGCAATTTCAGGTTTACTTATCTGTTAACCCAAGTTATTAAAATGGATTACATAGAAATTAAGTATTATAAGTCCCTTACACTATTTCACGGCTTAAGAAACCATGGTATTTGTCCTGCAAATCCAAGGGAAGATCCCAGTGGAAGAGTGTCACAAAAGGTTCTATACCTGCAGATATTTTTCGCGCAAATTAATAATCGATTCTTAATGTTGAATCTGAAATGGTAGAAAACTGAATTAGGTTTCCATACTATGATCTCTCAGTGTCTTGATTAGGTTTTTGTAAAACTTAATCCCTTCTTGACTTCTCATCCCCCTACCACCTGAAATTCCAATCACAGGCACAAAGTGTAATGAGTCAGTGGTGAATAATTTGCAATTTTCATTTCAGTTAGAGATTCTCCATGGAAATTAGTAAAAAGAGGAAAATTTACATGGCAAAATTCTGGACCATGAGATTGAAAATCTGTAAGAATCGAATCCGATGTCCTTCATTAGTTTCACATCTTCCTCAAACTTTTCAACATGATTCACAGCATCTGGACCATATGGCTCAAAAAGACCTGCCATATTTTGCGATTTTCAAACAAACACACACAGAAACATTTGTTACTAATCTCTTGTGCATATATGACTGATGCACAATGTATAAAATCATTGAAATATGATACCATGTTCTTTGGCAAACTTGTCCCAAGTAGTATGCCCCCTACTGTGCTTGTCGAGACCGCCTTCTATCTGAAAATCAATGTCCATTAAGATCATCCAATTTGTCTGAGAATTTCATCCTTAAGTATGACAAACATCTTCTTTCCTTAACAAAGTAGTTATTTATATATAATGAAAAGGATTATGTACCTGAAAAGCAGCAGTTGCAGAACCGAAGACAAACTCTTTGGGAAATTCCGATCGCCGGAAAAATGCTGGCTGTGCTCCGGGGTATAACTTATCAAGACATTCCGCCAGTGAGTTAAGAGTGTCATTCTGTTTATTTTTGGGGCCATTCATGGGAGGTGCACCGGAGTTAACGTCTACCATTTTGTGCTATGTACTGGTTTTGGAGCTTGGGGTACTCGATCCATCTATTTATAAGAGAAAGATCCAGATCTGGTTGTAAACGGTCGAATTTTAATTAATATATATCCAGAGGTATTTTGGATCTTTTCATTCATGAAAGAATAACTTTTATTATCAAAATGCATGTTAATATGTTATTAGAAAAACATCTATTTGTTTTATAAATAGAAGCCGATAAAAAATTGTGAAAAAACGAAAAATCATGTAAATCCCCAGAGGACAAACAATGCCGTGTTTAATTCAATATACATTTTGTATTCTAATTGATGTTTAGCATATTTTTATATTGATCTTGTGTAAATTTGTATCGATTATGTTTACGTCATCAAACTGCCTGCCTTACCTAAGAGTTTCTTGGATCATTAATTAAGGTATTTATTCTTTCTTAATTATAAATTATAGGATGATTTTACACTACACACGTGTTCAATTATGTTCAGAATCATCTCTGATGAGAGACTGAGACCCCTGCTCGGAGGGACCGAACTCTATTTCGACGCTGGTATTAAAGAAGGGAAGGCTGGCATTGCTTCCATAGCAAGCAGTGAACAAGGAGGCTTTATCGGTGCAACCACCGAGCCATTGATGGAGTTACAAACCCTCTTTTAGCAGAAGCAAAGGCGCTCGAGTTAGCAGTGGACCTGACTGTTTCTTCGAGACTTGATGATGTAGTAATAATAGAGGATTGCCTAGCACTGATCCGCATGGTAAGGGATTTTGAAACAGCCGCCCCAACTTCTATGTGAGTTGGTGGCCAACTTGAGGAACTCCAATAATGAGGAAACTTCATTGTCTTCCAATAGTCTTGGTCCTCCATGCTGGACTTCAAGAAATTCCAATAGTTTAGCTCACTCGCTGGCCTGCCATGCCAAGAACAGTATTGATGCTAGATGTACGTGGGATAGTCCCCCAGATTTCGATCCTTTTATCAAACGATTCTGAACATTTTTCAGTTGCATGGAATGAGATTTCTTTTATACAAAAAAAGTTGTGTTCCTAAATGGTACATATTAGGGAAACATTTTGATGAGGAAAGTTTACTAAATTTTAGTTAGTAGGATGGTTTAACTTTTGCATATATATGTTTGTCAATTCTTATATCATATTTTACGTGTAAGTACTCCCAACTCTAATGTGCTCCGTCTGTCTCAATTCAATCTCCACACTCTTCAGAAAGATATATCATTTCCCCAATGACGATGAGGGATGGAAGATACTTAAAGAACTATACTGGCAAATCACAAACGCCAAGAAAATTGAAGATGAGCACAGAAAATGTCGAGTTTTTGAGCACAGAAAATTGAAGGTGACACGAATAAGTGGTCCGTCTCTGTGCGTGAAACATGCTGTGAATCGTTGGCAGTGGTGTCGAGATGGAACAATCTTATATCCAGTTAAACTAGCTCATAAAAGTTCATCATAATTCAATCTACGATAAAAACAGACAGTGTCACAAATGACATTAATTAACCAGTAATGGACCAGTTTTCTTCCATGCATAAGTTTTCTTCCACATTGTTTTCTTCTGCAGGGTTTACACGTGCTATAATTTAACGGATAGTGCAGGCTTTCCCTTTCGATCCGCGATAACTGGTAAAACAAACAAGAACGCGACTTCTGGGCAATCAGAATATTGTGAAGAGGATTACAGTCTCTTCATTGAATCCTGTCCGATTGTGGCACAGCTCAGTGGTCCATTTCCTACGTGTATGAAAGCATTGAATGTCGAAGATTTTCAGTTCACAGAATATGAAAACCCTATCGAGAGAAGCCAAAACAGAACATAACTTTGATGTGGTCCGGCCGTCTACGTGAAACATGCTGCGTAGTAAACGACACTGACACTATGGAACGACGTCGTTGGCAAAACGACCCTGTAAGATCATGTTTATCTACATATATTGTTCGAAAATAAGAATTCCAATTTCCAGTTTTCTGTTCTTGTATAAAATTGATACACAGATCTGTAATATGTACTATAATCTGAATTCGTCAAAATAATATGTAATTGTTATCTTCTGAATTATCATTGAAAAGACTATCATACATACTCTTTAAACACTCAAATCGGATAAGTGGTAATTGAGATATCGGTTATCAAAATTAGTCATTTGAACCGGGTTAAATCGACTAATTTTCCTCTGTGAGAAGTGATTTCCACAATGGAAAACTAAGATGAAAAGTTTTAAAGCAAGTGCAACAACTTCCCTAAAACTTTCTACAAGATAAAGATATATAGGGGATGACAAACAAATACCCTATAGTTTGTTGATTCAACTCTAACCATTTCCCCATTTCAGAATTTTATTTACTGTTGTATGCATTGATGGACGTCCTATTCACGTGTCTTGAACCGGTATGCTCACAAGATCTGGTATCAAAGCGGAAGACTAAAAAGTTGGAGAGGTGGAATGTATATCAAAGAGTTTAAGTCTAATTAGAATTAATTAGTATTTAATTTTAAAAAAATGTCAATAATCAAGATTATAATTAATTAAATAAATACATAATATATCAGGTATTCGAAAAATGGAATTTATGTGACCCGGACCTAGTAATTTGCAAAATTCACGGGCCGAGTATCCGTCCCTAATATACAAGAATATACCCTATTATTTTATGCCGGGTCGACGGGTCGGGTAGATCGTGCAGGTATTTTTGAACACCCCTGAATCACTTGTAGAAGTAAAATTTATCCTTTATAACTGATCAAACTCAAAAATTTTTTGAAACAATTAAACTCAAATTAGTGTTCCCTCTATAGTGTTCTAAGACATAATATTTGACATTTTATTAGTTAAATTCAATTTTAGTTTAAATGTCAAGTTAATCTTAACCTTTTACTAGTTAAACCAAATTTTATTACAAGTAAATACGAATATAAGTAAGGTTTAACTTTTTGATGGATAAATTTAATTTAATTACTAGTGTTCATAAAATGTCAAGCATAATCAAATTCAGATTAGTTACTTTATAGATGTCAATTAAGATTTTAATTTTCACTAAGAACACTCACTCCAATTACTATCTATAGAAAATCAAGTAATACTTGACCTTAATTTAATTATAAGAAATGTTTGACCTTCAATAACTCAGTTAGAAGTGTTCTAGTAATATTTAGATACTAATGTTCATAGAGTATTAAGTAAGTTTGATCATTCATTAGTTTAAAACAATTTAGTTATTATTATTTTTACTCTACTCACAAATAATTTAGAATATTTATCATTTTGAAAAGATAATTATTGAATTTCATACTCTCGTGGATGGCATTTGTTTTTTGGATGTACGAATAATAGTTGTATAATCTAGAGTCAAAGGATCCAATTAAAGCACTATGAACGTATATGTTATATATATATTGGGTGAACATTTTTTGAAGGTTGTGTTGTCGGTCTAGGTTTAATATTTATTAAACCGAGAACTAATTATATATAGATCTGATGGATTGTTTAATTTAATTTTAAATAATATTTAGCAGATCCAAGTTATACCATCCATGAGTGAAATTGCACTTCTTTTTAGAGTGTAATTATGTTACTAGGCTATTCACCCCGCGCGTAGCGCGGGGTGTGATTTTCTAATTATTACCCGTCAGACTCAAACCCTGAACTAAACTGAATCCAATGGCAGAGTCACTACTGATATATCGTGGCTGCTTTCTTCTCTATCCAGAGGCACCTCTCTTACATCATCAATTTGTGCTTCTGTTGTTTGAATGTCGTTCCACTCGCCCTCTCTTATATTTTCTCCATTTATGGGAATTGTCAAGGAAACACTGAGACATGCTTTATTAACATTCTCATCTAATGGGTCAACCTGCTTGGTCAAAGGAACACTGTTATTAGTACTGCAACATGACTCGGATGTCTCCTCGAATACTTGCTTGGTATCAACCTGCTATTCGTAGAGCTGAAAAGATCCATTTCAGAAACATTATATAACCCAAAATACTTATGAATGCCCGTTTAAGATATACCTAATAAATATGCAAGATGGATGAATGACTGACCTTTTTTAGTTGTTCTTGTAACATGTTTAGATATGCGAGCAATTCTTGTTTTTCTTTATTGGCAGTTGGCGGCTGCCTTTATTCGAGTTTCTGCAATTCTAGCCCTTTCTTCAAATAAAAAAAGAACTGTTTCACGACCTGATAATCGAGAGAATATTAACCTAAAAGCTGCATTTCTTGATTCTGTAATGCATATAAAGAGGCGAGATTATAGATTATGTACCATTTATATCGTATTCAAAATCAAATCTTTCAGCTGAGAGGCTGCTCTTTACAAAGTCAAAATCTTGTCTGTCTCCTTTCAAGTGCATTATCTGTATAATCAGAAAGATAAATGGTTCAGCCATATTGCTAATGAAACAAGATGACTCCAGCTATTGCTCGAGAGCTTGAAATAGGTTAATGTTAGTATTATTGTACCTTGGAAGAAAGATCAGCAAAATTTGCATCTGCTTCTCCAGGCAATTGTTGAGCTATGGGTGCTTTTCCTCTGGTAAATAGAGTTACCTGCATCCATGAGTTCTTGCAAATTCAATACATTTCTTCACATTTCAGTGAAAACATATGAAAACTAGGGAGTATTGTTACCTGATGTCCTTCTTCGACCAGAAGTCTAGACAAAAAAAAGGCCAATCAACCTTGTTCCACCCATGATAAGGATTTTCTTGGCCGCGGATGCTGAAACCTTTAAGGTTCCTCTTGGCCGCAATACTTTCCTCTTATATTAAATCCAAGAATGAAAAAGATGATAAGTTTCTGTCTCAAAAACCTCAAAACAGGCAGCTTCATTTTCATAACCAAGCTTAAAGTTGCATCGTTATTAGCACCATGCATCAACTATCATCAAGAAAGTAAAAGGCATAGGTTTTCTTTACTCCATTTCCATTAACACAGAAATTTTTAGAGATGTAAATGAATACCTGTGTATAATACATGCTGGATGCTCGGGGAATGTCGTGCAAGAAGAAGCAATCCAGAGTCATCTATACCATGGCATTTCTTGATGTCTAGAACCGTTAAGCGTATGCATCCCTCAGCAATAGCTGCTAATCCAAATGAAGTTATATACTTATATTAAGGCATCCTCGTATCTCAAGCGCTTTCAATCTCAAAATTTTTGAAAAAGACTTGAGGGAGATATCCGTGATGTTACAGTAAGCCATGTTAATCATTTTCAAATAATGGATGCCATTTGCAACTTATTAATCCCCACATCAGTTACCCCCGTACACCTAAAAAATCAATGTTTTTGTTGCTAACTTTAAACAGTTTTGTGCATTTTGAGATCTCCTTCAAAGCCGCATTTACAAAACTGAAGTAAATCAGAGTATTGCAGTTTTAAAAGCAAAGATTAATCATTAACCTTCATCATTAACCTCATTGTCAGAAAACTGTTTTTAAAACAACAATGGCAAGATCAGTACATGTGCATAAGCTAGATTAGAATACATACCTTCATCGTTTACTTCATTGTCGGTTACATCCAGTTCCTCAGACATGTACAGCATTGTCCAATCAATGCAAACGCCTCTTCAGAAATTGAGGTGCAGGACTTCATTCCGAGGGACCTCCCAATTCGAACCTGTCGACGGCGGAAAAAAGATGTGCAGAAGAAGCGGAGATCGCCACCGGAGATGATGAGCGGAGCCGCCGCCACTAAGCTATGATGTCGATGTCTGGATCCCTCCTCCATCCTCCGTCGACGAGCGGCACCCCCGATTGATATGACAGATGGGCTCTGCCGTGATCCTTCACTCATCAGCCACCATTCATCCGCTGGCTTCGACAGATCCGGCCACTGGGGAGGGATTGTAAGGGCGTTCGGAAATAAAGAATTTATAAAAATGAGGCCGGGATGATTTGATTTGAGGAAGAAGTCGGCGAAATAATAAAACTCAATAAAAAAAGAGGCGACGACAAAACCTACTGTAGCTTCCGAGATCGATGCTTTTATATATAGAAGGATTATTGGTCCTCAAGTAAATCCGGCCATCTTGTGACTGAATTGAGTTATTATTCATTGATGTACTAAACAGTCTCAAATGGAGATGATTATGAAACCTTGTTTTTCAACATTCGGTCTCATTTTTAAACTCTTAGTTCAACATTCGGTACACTTTTTTTATAAATATTGTTTTCATCTACATACACTTTTTTATATAAAAAAACATGAAATACATGAAAAAGAAAAGTACATAGAAACACTTCTCAAATTCAAACATAAGGTGAAATGATAACATCAACAATCCAACACTATGTCTCACCAATAGAGACATTATTGCATGACGAAAAACAAACTTAAGACCGTCTTAAAGATTGAAAGATCAAACTGGAGGCTGAAATATTTCCCGATCAGCATTTAATAATGCCGTGCTTTTCAATTTCAGGCATGAGGGGTAGGTTTTCCCTTAGCATCTATTTCCTTGGTTAGGGCAGATGTAGCATTTCCGGTAGCACCAGCGACATCGCTTTTTCTTCCATTTTTAAGACAGTACTTGAACCATGTAGAAGAGAGTTTGAGATACCTTTTCCGTTGAGGATGGTGATAATCCACATAGAGCAGCCCGAATCTAACCTTGAAGGCATTATTCCACTCAAAGTTGTCCAAAAGTGACCATGTAAAATATCCCCTCACATTAACTCCTGCCCTGAAAGCTCAAATAAAAATATTTATGATTAGTTATGAATTATCACAACATTCCCACATGAAAATTGATTAACAATGGATAGATATAAAGTTGTACCGCATTGCTTCCAAGACGTTTTGTAGGTGATCACGGATATAGCTCAATCGCTTCTCATCAAAGAGTCCAGCCCAATGCTTTGTCATGGTACCTTTATGATCGAAGTTATGATCATCGATACCTGTAACAAAATTCACATAGTCAAGCCTCTGCTTCAAGTAAATATGTGTAGTTTCTTCAAGTGCATCGTACCATTTTCAGTGATGTAAATTACGGGATTATTGTATTTCTCCTTTATGTGAAGCAAAAGATTCTTGATGCCCGTAGGATGTGAAATGAGCCAGGAAGAAGCACCCTACAAATGCATAGACAAATCATTTAGGTTATGAGAATGATTTTTATATGTTCACGGTTTATATCTGATATGACATGATTGAGATTTATTTTGCTTCAGATTACTTACCCTTTCATCACCAATGGTGATTGGCTTTCCATTGCTGTCAAGGCCATTCTCTACAAAAAGTGAATCATGTTATATAAATCGATTTAGGGTGAGTTTGGTGGAGCTGCAATTTTAAAAAATGTTGGGTGCTTTTAGAATCTGCTGTGGCGAAAATCAGAACCTTGTCATATCACAGATTCTACTTTTGGGACAATTTTGGGCCAAAAATACCTTATGCTTATGAAAGAAGCATTTTTTTAGCAGTAAATTTACCAACACTAAAAATTGTTGTGTTTCAAAGCACATCAGATGAAAAACTCTGCCAAACACACCCTTATTTACAATTTTTGCCTTGATCTGCTAAATCAGCTTGTACTTACCAGAGGCCTTTAGCTTTTGATGAGCTTCATAATGATTTCCTTCTAAATCTTCTTTGTGAGTCACAAACTGAGATGTGTAGTAGTTTATTCCAATGAAATCAAAGCTTCCAATGATCAAATCTTTGTCTTCCTGAGAAAATTTTATTGTGAACTGCTCCATGGACTCAGGATACCTACCATGCACTAATGGATCTAGGTACCTGCATGTAAAACTAGCTCAATTCATATTTATTCATCGATAAGTTCCAATCTTATTTGATACCTATATAGTTTAGGAATGTCGGGAAATGTTTGGGTACTGACCATCCAAAGTAGAAATCAAGAGCTCGACTTGCAGCATTTACGTCAGCTTGTTTTTTAGGATCATAAGGTAGAAACCACTTGGAATTCAAGGTTACACCGATTTCTTGGTTTGCTCTAGCACTGTTCTTCGCCTGGTCAATTTAAGATTACACGATCGCATTATTCTTACTGAGACTGCATACTTTCATCCGCCTCATTCAAAATCTGTGGTTTTAAATAAAATTATCACTACTTTCAAGTAAAAATAACTTATTGAGTGAGCTTTTCACCTGCTATACTTTAAAGCACACACTTTTTTCATGTGTTTAGTAAATTGTCAAAAAAAACTACTCATTTCACAGGCACAGAAGGCATTTTTGGAACAAACGTAGAAGCAGAAGATCAAAAGTACTAATTAACATTTTTTAAAAGACAGCTCCAACTAACAGGCCCTTTAACCATTAATTAGTATTGGATGATATTCAACCCAATTACCATATAGCATATTAGTTGGATTAGATTCATCATATATAAACTAAAAAAGATCAAATATTAAGAATGCATGGTTATGAAAGTAGAAACCTTATATTCCCTGAACCTTTTCACAGCTTGAGCATGAGCTAAGAGCAGGAAATGGGTGGCCAAATAGGGAAACTGATGTTTAGATGAGTCAGTATGAGGACCCATCGGAGGGAAAACATAATTGTCGCCATAGCCTGGTGCGTGCCAGTTCTTCATGTAGGCGAAAAACGCAACTCCGAATGGCTCATTCAGCGTAATCCACTTGTCAACTTTATCGCCAAATGTTTCGAAGCAAAACTGAGCATAGTTTGCGAAATCATCCCTGCAAATATTTATTTACACGAACGTTTATCTGAATATTTTTCAGTTTTATTTGAATTGACGGATCTCGTTATTTAATGTTTGCTTACACTATCAACGGGAATAACCAACCGCGGTAAAGCTGTTCCAATGCTGAGGGAGTATCCCAGTGGAAGAGTGTGACAAAAGCTTTGATACCTGCGCTGTGAAGTCCATCCAGAAGGTCTTTATAAAACCTAATCCCCTTGGCATCTGGGTCATCCTTTGGTCCTCTTCCATCTGATAATCCCAAAAAAATAAAAATATACACACTCAGTATTCTTCAAAATAAATCGTACTAATTAATATATATAGCTATCGGAAATAGTAGTATTAAATACCTGGAAAAATTCTTGGCCAGGAAATTGAGAATCGGTAAGCATCGAACCCCATGTCTTTCATCATTTGTATATCTTCCTGGATGTTTAAATTTCACATAATATATGCGAAAAATGATTATTTATTTATTTATACATCTTAAATTTATATTTTTATATGAGACTGGAAAAATGATTATATATAAATTATTGTTGTACCCTGAATAGTAAAGTATGATTCACAGCGTCTTGGCCATGAGTGTCAAAAAAACCTGCCAACGCGCGCAAATATATAATTTCTAGGTTAAATTACACTAAAACTAACTTTTAATACATTCATAAAATAGTTAGTAAAGTTGGAGTTTTGGAAAATATATAATGTTACCATTCTTTTTGGCGAATTCGTCCCAAACGGAAGATCCCCATTCTTTATCCACATATTCAGAACCACCTTCAATCTGAGCATCAAAGATTAACAGACACACAGCTACTGTTAGTTTTGATGGGAAGAAACTGATAAAAAATATAGCTACAGTACACGTATATATAACTTACCTGGAAAGCAGAAGTTGAGGAACCAAAAACAAATTTTGAGTTACCATGTCTGGAGTTGTTATTCATGGCTTCATCAAAATCTGATGTCTTGAAAAACCCGGGTTTGTGATCGCGGATCAGCTGATCGAATGAATTTGACAAGGAGGTTAGACTTGGCTCACGAGCAACCGCCTCCCTCTGCTGCTCAAGGGTAGGCAAACGCGGACTAGCCTTGGCTTCCATATTGCAGAAGAGAATGTGTTGCAGATGGGAGGGGTGGTTTGATAGACTCAATTACAGCCCTATTTATAGCAATTATGATGAGATTTACGTGATTCATATGTCAACATTGGATTCCTAGTTTTTATAATATATATGCCGTGGAATATTTCATGGTTATTCTGCTAAACTATAACAGTTGAAACTCGTAATCTCATGGATCTGGTTAAAAAACAATTGGAGAAGGTGAAGTTAGTGAGGTAAATATATTACTGATCATGTCCACTTGTGGAAAACCTAGCTAGCTGATAGTTTTGGTAAATAATGTGGAATTAGTTGCTACATATATTTTCATAAATTATGAGATGTTAGGGTTTAATCTACATTTACCCCGACTTTTAGGGTTAGGGTTTTGCTGAAGTCCATTGAAATCTAATCCGCTGAAGTCTCTTGAAACTAACTTAAATTAACTGGAATGTGCAGTAATTAAGTTGAACTTGACGGGGCCTATATCTACATATACTTTTAATTTAAGTTTATTCCAACCAAGTCTGTGAAATATATGACTC
This sequence comes from Sherardia arvensis, assembly GCA_948330725.1. Lineage (NCBI taxonomy): Eukaryota > Viridiplantae > Streptophyta > Magnoliopsida > Gentianales > Rubiaceae > Sherardia > Sherardia arvensis. Next base: position 46,871,157 of record OX415236.1, read on the forward strand.
AGCTTTTACAAACTCAGTTGGAACAAGCTTAAAAGATCTGTGTCTTTCTGTAAAAGGTGTGATATGTGTAGAGGTGTCTTTTAATTTCAATTTTTTGAGCTTTTGATTTTTATAGAGGTTGTTATTCATCCAAAAGGTGTTTCAAGTGCACAACATACATGGATTAATCTTAATTAAAGCAACGGCATTTGTTACCAGGATGATATATATAGATCCATTAATTTTCTTTGAGTTTATTTAGACGCGTTTTCTGGTTCAGAGGTAATTAATTTTATAATTGGATTATTATATATTAATGAAGACTTTGATAGCATGTGGAATCATTTATGGTTCATACTTGCAAATCGAAATCAAATATTCCTTAGCTTGCTTGCGATCGAATCAAAGATTCCTTGCTTGCTTGCATATCGAATCAAAGATTGTAATCACATTATATATGAAAATGTAGCGGTAGGCTCTGCATTATTTTTGTGTACTTTAATTAAGGTTTAAAAACTGATGTGTTATACGCAGTCCAGTATTTTACTCGGTGTAGTCCAAAATATATACCAATGAAATGACACTACCGCCCCTGCAAGTTGCCTAGTTTTTTAAAAAGCAAATAAGTTGAGGTCATTTTGATACTTTTACACCGTATTTTGGACTACACGAGTAAAATACTGGACTGTGTATAGCAATACCCTTTAATAATTTAGATCCAAAACTTTCGCAAACCTAATAAGTCCTTTCCGGTTTGTCCATCAGTTTCCAGGAAATAGTTTGGAGTGCCTCTACAGGATTTTTAGTCTGAAATCAAATTAAAATTCATCATCTCATATACTAATCTGAAATCCATCGCACCGACTCATAAGAGCTTCAAACTTACAAAAAAAATTAAAAAAAATTAGGTTTTAAACTTGAAGGAAAAGGATAAATTCATTTCAGACTTTATGGCATACAGATCTCAAAATCTCGGCGCTGCTGTCGATAACGTTTTAGTCAGCCATAGAATAAATCGACGTTTATATATGTTAACATAATGAAAGATCTGCTTTTATAGTACAAGGAAGGATATTACTTCAAATCAAGATCTGCCTTAAAATTAGGTTCTGAAATTTTTGTACTAGTTTATTAATGCATTTACTACATAGTAGTGGATCTAGAGGAAGTTTTTTTAAGATAGGATGAAGATGGCAGTGACGGTGATGCAGGAACGGTGATATAGTAGTGTCTGTCGAAAATTACTATTCACCAACGGATTTGAATGCCGGCGCTTACATATAAATCCGTCACTGTTATTACATTTGTCGCCATGCGTTTACATTTCTCTAACAAAAATGATGACGGTGTATTTTAAGGAAGTGCCTGCATTTTTATTTTGTAAATCTAGATCTGTGAGTGTTGAATACCGATTTAAAATTCCGTAGTAACGTTATACTCTAAAATATCATATTTAAACGTGTCTTGAAATTATCTGTTACATTAATTTTCTAAATATATAATAACATATTATTTTAGGAAACCTATTGCTTTGATACCATGGTCCTGGGTTACTAATATATAAAAGCACTGGCCTTTTAAGATTATATGTTTTTCGAGTCGACTATGAATAATAATAGAAAATTTATTTTCTAATAAAGTTGAAGGGATAAAATAGGTACATTAGGTATATATATTGTACACGTACGGAATAAACAAAAATTTATAAATTATATCAACTACATACAAAATACCTTAGGAGTATGTGTGCTCCAATTTAATCATTGCATTACGACTGGAATTTTCAGAAAACCCAAACCTTTGAATTATAACTTTATCTTCTTCTTTTGAAAATTTTCTTTTGTGATATACTTGAAAAAGGTACAAGACCAAGCCCAAACCCAACAATAACTACAGTTAGATTGAATACCCAACTAATCTATGACAAGGATAATCAAATTACATCAACTAAACTATCAGTCTACTATTAGAGATTATGAGATCAAATAAAATTGTTACACCTTTTTTAGGAGTATTAGTTAACTCCAACAACTCAAAAATCCAACCGGTTGGTAAAAATCATCTCAAGCAACAGTTACTATACCAATCAGATATCTGTCACAACTGCAATAACAACTCATCTAGAGCATGATTTACGTTTTTCAAACTTATAACAGCTAATAAATTACGAACAAAAGCATGATTTGTAATAACTATAGATTGAGAATAAGAAACAAATTACCAAACCACAACTGGCTAAACCAGATCAAGAGCAATATGTTGGTATTATGAGCAATCTGAGTGAATATCAAGTACACATGATCTAATCGATCAAATCTATAAAGAAACACTATTGTGTGGACAGTTCATACTCATTTAAAATTATAAATAATTTATGATTAAAGAAAACATGTTCTCCCGTCTCCCCATGATCGGGAAGATGGGGAAATTTTCTGGTCAAGCGAGCTACCGATCGACTAGGGGTTTTAGGAGAGGGATCGTGGGAAGACATTTTCGCGAGGTATTACAACTTTATCTCATACTAAGTATATATAATTTCAGCAACAAGCCCCAGCACCGGCACCAGGATTTGTTTCAACAATATTGTGAGGTTAGCTTTGATGGCGCTTTCAAGATGGAAACAGTTGGAGCAGTTGTTGCTTGGACTTGTCCCCTCCTCAATCATGTATATCAGAACCGGTAGGTTCCCGCTTCATGCAGAGCTACATGCTAGTTGAAATTTTTTACAATTAATGGTGCACCTACAACCAAGATGAGAGTGCATGTCAGATCAGACTCCTAATTTATTAATTGTATCATGTGCAGAATTCAGGAGGAAAGCCACCTTTGCAGGACTTATGAAAACTTTGGCTGCTTCAATCCTTATAAATTGTTTTTCAAAAGTTTGAAGATATGAGGTTCATAATGAACATTTCCAAGCTGCTGTACTAAATTCTGATTAATAATCTTTAAGAAATTCTGATTAATTCTGATTTATATTATATATATATATAATCTCACCGACAAATTTATTGTATATGTATATATATATATATAATATTGTGGCATTACAATTTTAGAATTAGAATGAAGGAAATATGAAGTAATTAGGACAACTTAATTATTAATAAACCGTATAATTTACTTTAGACACTTAATATAATTTAGTTGTCTTAACGGTGAATGATAAATAAATAAAACATATCTCTAAATACATTGTTAATGTTTACTTCAACCTAATCTAGTTAATTAATAAACTAGTAAAAATTTAAATGCAAGAAAGATATATAATAGTGATTAAGGATGCTATGTAGGAAAAAGGGTTGAAAGTTTAATATATATATAATCTCACTGAAAACAAACGGGAAAATACAAAGAAACACAAGGTATCAGATTCAAACACATACAAGAAGGTGAAATGAAAAACGACAATCCACCTTAAGGTAAACCGGCTACAAACAAACACCAAGTCTCGCCAGTAAAAACATTATTGCAAAACAAGAAAAACTCGAAACTGATTAAAAGGGCCAAAGATCAAACTGGTGGACGGAATATTTTTCGAAGAGCTTCAGATTTCAGGCATCAGGGCTAGGTTTTCCCTTCTCGTCAATCCCCTTGTTTAGGCCGCTCGGGACAATGCCAATGTTTGAGCCTGAGTCATGCAAAGGCAACGTTCCACTTTGATTCATGTTCAAAATGGAAGTGCCCAAATTATTCCAATCATCGCGATCTCCACCTTCAAACTTTCTTCCTCTTCTCAGGCAATGTTTGAGCCATGTGGAAGAGAGCTTGAGGTATCTTTTACGTTGAGGATGGTGGTAATCGACATAGATCAACCCGAACCTGACCTTGAAAGCATTGTTCCATTCAAAGTTGTCCAAAAGTGACCATGTAAAATATCCCCTCACATTTGCTCCTTCTCTGCAACCAAAAAGTTTAATTTATTAGTACTTATCATGATATTTTTCCAATTAAAAATAATTAATGTATTTGAGGTCGCACCTCATTGCTTCCAAGACGTTTTGTAGGTGATCGCGGATGTAGCTCAACCGCTTCTCATCAAAAAGTCCAGCCCAATGCTTTGTTACGGTACCTTTGTGATCGAAGTTATAGTCATCGATACCTGCAACAAAAATCATATAATCAAACCTCGTCTTCAAGTCAACTTAGACATGACCTAAACACGTATTATTATTCTATGTATGTATCCTATACCATTTTCAGTAATGTAAACTACTGGATTTTTGTATTCATCCTTTATGCGAAGCAAAAGATTCTTGATGCCAGTGGGATGTGAAATGAGCCAAGGAGAAGCGCCCTGTAAATCATGAATAGACAGAGTAATTAAGTTCTTGAAAATGGTTAATATAAAATCAAGATCTATTCTCATCAGTTGATGACTCACCCTCTCATCACCGATGATGATTGGTTTTCCATCACGGTCAACTCCATTCTCTACAAGAAAGCACAAATGATGTTAAATAAGTTACAGATTTAACTCGATCTCTGCTTATTAAATTCATACTAACCATATGTCTTCAGTTTCTGATGGGATTCATAATCCCCTCCGTTTAAGTCTTCATCGTGAGCCACAAATTGAGAAGTGTAATAATTTATACCAATGAAGTCAAAGCTTTCGTGGATCAAATCCTTCTCTGCCGGAGTGAACTCCGGTGCAAATTCTGTCATGGATTCAGGATATGTACCATGCACCAATGGATCTAGATACCTACGTAAATTAAGATTCATATATTTATCTTATTTTTAAAATACTTGTAGTAGAATGAAATTCAGCAATACTACAAACCATCCAAAGTAGAAATCAAGAGCTCGTCGAGCAGCATCAACATCCTCTGGTTTGTTAGGATCACGAGGTAAAAACCACTTGGAGTTCAATGTAACCCCTATTTCTTGGTTTCTTCTACTCTCCTTCTTTGCCTGTACATATATGGTCAACTTAAGATTTGACACCTTATTTGGTATATTAAACAAAAACAATTATTCAATTATTTCTTTACATTTTCCCAGTACCAGTCACGATATATACATCTTGTTAGATTTTTTAAGAGAAAAATTATAGACATAACTTTGACTAAACTAATGCAGAAGTATGACCTTATATTCCCTGAACCTTTGCACAGCTTTAGCATGAGCAAGGAGCAAGTTATGGGTGACAATGTAGGGATATGGATGATGATCCTCCTCAACAGGTGGGAAAATGTAGTTGTTGCCAAAGCCTGGTGCGTGCCAGTTCTTAACGTAGGCGAAAAATGCTACGCCGAATGGCTCATTCAGCGTTACCCACTTTTCAACTTTGTCACCAAACGTTTCAAAGCAAAACTGTGCATAGTTTGCGAAATCATCCCTGCAAATATAAATACACACTTATATTAGGCCTTGTGTTTTCATGGACTTCATTTCAGTTCAGATGTGTTAATTAATTACTTACGCAATGTTAGGGCTTAACCAACCACGGTATTCCTCTTCCAGTGCTATAGGAGTATCCCAGTGGAAGAGTGTAACAAAAGCTTTGATCCCTACGCAAACAAACAGCATATATAAACATAACATCCAAATGAATTTCATTACTGATATAAGTCGAAATTAATTAATTACCAGCTCTTTCGAGTCCATTTAGAAGATCTCTGTAAAACTTAATGCCCTTGGGATCTGGTTCATCCTTTGGCCCTTTTCCATCTGCAGCCCGGAAAAAAACTACTGATTAACTCTTGAAAAAGCACATTGAAATGTGAGTTATATCATATGAGAGTATTATAACAGGCTCTTTAATTAGTGTTTTGATTACTGACATATTCCGGAAATAATAATATTTTTACCTGGAAAAATTCTTGGCCAGGAAATTGAGAATCTGTAAGCATCGAAACCCATCTCCCTCATCACTGCTATATCTTCCTGAAAGTATCCACATAGCATATGGTTGGTTAAATCTCATTATACTATACACACCTATTAATTAATAGAAGAGCTTGATCTAGCCCTAGTTGAAATTTTGAAACTTTTTATTTCAGAAAATTGATAAAATTATGAGTTATGAATTTTTACCCTGAATAAAAAGGTATGATTCACAGCATCTTGACCGTGTGTGTCAAAATAACCTGCCAAATACAAAAGTAAAAGATTAGATACAAGGTTTATCATGTTCCATCTTAATTTTTCAACACAAATACATATAGTATACATTCTCTCTCTATTGCAAGGTTTCCTGAGAAAAATATAATGCATGCAGTACGTACCATTCTTGTTGGCGAATGCGTCCCAAACGGAAGCTCCCCATTCTGTACCCACATAATCAGAAGCACCTTCAATCTGAGCATCAAAGAAACTCATTAGTTTTGATGGCGCAACGAAACTGATCATGAAGAAGATATAGGTAAAATAATTACCTGGAAAGCAGAAGTTGAGGAACCAAAGACAAATTTAGGGTTACCATGTCTGGAATTGTTATTCATAGCTTCATCAAAGTCTGATGTTCTGAAAAACCCAGGATCATGACGCTGGAGCAACTGATCCATGGAGTAGGACAAGTAGCTGAGGCTGTGCTCACGAGCAACCGCCTCCCTTTGCTGCTTAAGGGTCGGCAAACGCTCTCTCATCGGTGTCGCTGCGGGTTCCATATTTTTGCAGAAGGTTGTGTTTATGTTGCAGATGAAATAGCTAGTAACTGGAAGTAGGGGTGGTTTCATAAGTTCAATAACAAACCCTATTTATAGCTATTAAGTGCAAAGTCCAGGGATTCAAATGTCAATAATGGATTACTAGTAGTACAGTTACATAAGGTTTAATAATGTATGAGATTCCCTCGTGTAATATTTTATGTTTAGTCTACTGATTAAACGGAACTGACGATTTATTCACACGGAATTTTTATAGATCTGGCAAGAACATGACAGGCTTTTACAATAAAGTCGATTGAGTACAAAATATTAATATAAAAAAACAAAATCACACATTATCTAATAAATGAAATCGAATAACTATATGAATGTCAAAATTTTATACTTATCTAATAAAAAAAAATTAACCAACAGTTGATCCTCATCTTTCAATTCCAGGAAGATGTGGAAAAGATGAAAGGAAATGAAACTTTTGGCAGCTAGAATATAACAGTCTAGGGGTTTTGAGAAATAATTGCGCATCAAGTAGTGAAGAAACGTAAAAATAATGAAATGCACGTTAAAACCTAACAAAATGGACAAATCAATGTACCAATTTACTTTTACTTAATTGAACTAAATTAAAATGTACTTAATTTAACTAAAGTAAAATATTATAATTGTACAACTAAATTAAGTTTAATTTCCTGAGATCTGAAATAAATTTTTTCAAATTTATAAATTACCTAATCTGCAATGGTCTTTTTTTAAATTTCCGTTTGCGCTTAGTTAGTAGAGATGCATGATGCACTTTAATGGTAGCGATATGCATGATGGGTACAATTGATTTTGAATCTGTCGAATCTGATATTATCATTAATTAAATCTATGTTTGATAATAATTAATCAGCCATTTCTGCTCAAGGGTGGATTTGATAAATATATAATAATTTCTCCACCAGCAAGGACTGGTACATAACTTTAAATACACCATCCTATCACTTCTAGAGGAAAAAAATGCACAATTCGGAATGTCAACTGTCGATTGCAGCTTTAAAATCTGTTTATAAAATGGACGAGCTGCCCTCGTGAAATTTATTATCATGTTTAGTCAACAAAAATAATTTAGACGTCCCTGTCGTTGAAATAAATTGATGGTGTTCTAAATTGCGTTGTACTGACTAGTGTTATAATATGCACTGATAGGGACGGTGTGATGTCGAGCTGAGCTCAAAAGTGTTAATCTTTTGTAAAAACATAATGATTAGCGTGAACTGCTTATAAGAGTCGAAAATTGATTAGGTAAGCTTTAAAATGATGAAACGTAGTAACACGGAGAACTACACCAATTTGATTTCATCCATACTATATTAGACAGATAAATTTTACAAAGTTCATTCATTTTCAATTTTTAACCCACAATATTCATTCTAATTATGTTCAACATTATGATTCAACATTATCAATTAGAGTAAACATTTAGTATAACATTTTTCAGTATTATAGATTAAGATATTTTATTTTAAAGTTCTTAAATGACAAAATATACAATTCAAATTAAAAGATACACTTTATGAAATAAAGTATAAAATTTTTTTTATAAAAGGTTAAGAAAGTTAGGAGTTGAACCGATTTTCTCATCGGTATGTAGTTAATTTTAAACACACAAGTACTCTATTATTGGCAGAGGAAAATTCATAATTCAACCATCGATTATAGCTGTTAAATTTGTTTATAAAACGGATGCAGTTCCCTCGTGAATTTATTTTATGATATGTTTAGTCAACAAAAACAACTTAGATACAGTGAAGTGAGGTAAATAAACTATTGAATATAACCACATGATATCCGCTCAATCATGTGCATACTAATTAATATTAGCCCTTTCAGTAAAAAAATTAAAGGGATAAACTATAAATGCATGATTATAGTAAACCAGTAAATCTCGTGTAATTTTGAAAGATAATTAAACTTCTTGATTTCATTGATAAATTGTCGAAGCAAGTTTGGAAAATTCCAACCCAAAGAATGCACCTTTTGACTCTATTAAAATTAAATCGACATTTATCATCAAATTTACAAAATTATGTGATGCATAATAATGAAATCATGAGTTCAATTAGTTAGATTCTTATTCCTATGAAATAATTTGTTCAATTTACACCAAAGAGTGAGGGATGGTGTAAATACTTACTGATGCCACCAGTTTATAGTTCCGGTCTGGAGTTCAGATGCGTGTCACCGGTCCGCATCAAGTGTATCCTGATCTGTGCGCTCTCACCTATTAATACTTGCAAAACAACGCCCTGAAATTTCCCCGAGAGTAACTACTCCGGCGTGATGATGAAAAGGGGACTTCTGAATAGGAGTGAGAATATAAATATATTGAGAGTATTTAGATCTGATGGAACATATCTTTCTCCATAGGTCCAAGGCGGTATTTGTAGTGATGGGGTTATGGGAGCCCAACCCAAACATTATATATGAACCTGCCTGTTTATACTCATCCGGGAACAGGTCGTATTCACGTCCTTTCTGTACTCGGGTAACACCATTCTTGCTCAAGTCATTCCCAGACCGGACCATTGCTTGGGCCGGAGCGCTCAGGTATAGGCCATATCACCACTTACTTCGGTAAAGAGCATGCTGGTTAATCATTGCTTGTATATGAAAATAAAGTGGAAAATTTCTTAATGTTGAAGGGATATACGCATGCAAATGACGTCTAATGAGATAGACTAATTTTTTACTTGTCAACTTGTAACATGTAGATAAACTTTATAATGTTTTGATGACGTTAAAGCGTCATAGTATATCTCTAACATCCTCTAAAATAAAACAAATTTATGACGTTTGGTGGGATTACCTGAGAAGTGATTGCAAAATTGGAGGGCTAGAGACAAGTATATTTATCATATTTATCTCAATTTTCACCCTTTATCTATTATAATCCAAAATTTTAGATTAAACCATAACGACTTTCACTTGTATTTTTGATACAGGGGAATGTATTGTATAATGTCATAACTATTATGATTAATATTGAGTACTGAGATTCATGATTTATCATTTGGAGATACCATGAATAATTATTTCTTAAAATATCACATGCCCTCTTTGCAGATCCCAAATTATATAAATTTACTAAAATACCCTTAATTAATGATAATTTTCTTTATTTGCTTTTAAACCCTTCTATTAAAACTCTTCCCCCTCCACCCCATTCCTGCCGCTGCAACTAGACAAACCTAGGCCCTTTTAACTTCAATCTGGGCACTTATTAATTCCAATCTGCATTTCCGGCCAAAAACCATGGCTTCTCTCTCCCGCACACAACTACCGAGACACCCGCGCCAAGTCCATCATGTACTACGAAGACCAGAGGTCCGGCAAGCTCCCCGCCGGCGAGCGAATCACCTGGAGGAAGGATTCCGGCCTCTTCGACAGCACCGCCATGAATGTCGATTTGGTCGGAGAATAATACGATGTCGGCAACAACGTCAAATTTGGTTTCCCCATGGTCTTCACCAGTCACCACCACCATGTTTTCATGGAGCGTGATTGAGTTAGGCGGCCTCATGAAATCCAAGCTCGGAAATGCTAAGGATCAAAGCCATCCGCTGGGCTACTGACTATCTCTTCAAATCATCTAGATACCATTAATGGGGCGGAGGAATTGGGTGGAGGAGGAAGAGTTCTAGAAAGAGGGTTTAACATTAAATAAATAAGTATTATTAATTAAGGATATTTTAGTAAATTTAAAGAATTTGGGATCTGTAAATAGGGAAATGAGATCTGCAAATAGGGCTTCTCAAATAATAATAAACTCCATATAAAGAACAAAACTTGATATACTATAAGAAAGAGGGTCGTCACTTCGCTGAAAACAAGCAACTGAAAAGGTAAAACACAAGGAAACAATCATACAAGAATGTTAAAAACACCACACCCTAATTAAGGTAAACTGGCTATAATGAAACACCAAGTCTAGCCAGTAGAAACATTATTGCAAGTTGCAAGACAGGATAAAACTTAAAAGCTGATTAAAAGGCACAGAAAATTGGTGATGATAGCCCGTATATTTTCCGATTCATTATTGTTGCCGGACTTCCAGATTTCAGGCATCAGGGCTAGGTTTTCCCTTATCATCCATACCCTTGTTTGGACCACTTGGGACAAAGTCAATGCTTGTGCCTGAGTGTGACGAAGCCAAAGTTCCACTCTTTCTTCCATTTTTCAAGCAATGCTTGAGCCATGTGGAAGAGAGTTTGAGGTACCTTTTTCGCTCTGCGTGGTGGTAATCAACATATATCAGCCCAAATCTGACCTTGAAAGAATTGTTCCACTCAAAGTTGTCTAAAAGTGACCATGTGAAATATCCCCTCACGTTCACTCCCTCCCTACAGTAAAAAATAAACAAGTCATTAAAATATTATTTCAAAATATTTTGGTAAATTAACTCTTCAGAGTTATAATTAATAGATTTTAACTACAAATTTGGAGTAATATATATATATATATACACACATATGATGTGGCATTATCATGTGGCATTTTATTAAATTTCACCATAATATATGCTTTTTTAAAATTTTATGTATGGTGAAATGGGGTTAGGACAGAGTAATTAGTCGTGAACTAGTAATACATATGATGTTTTTACCTCATTGCTTCCAAGACGTTTTGTAGGTGATCCCGGATGTAGCTCAACCGCTTCTCGTCGAAAAGTCCGGCCCAATGCTTTGTTACAGTACCTTTATGATCGAAGTTATGGTCATCGATACCTGCAACAAAATTCACACAGTCAAACCTCTTCAACTAAAGACAAAAATCTAAATGTGTAGTTTCTTCAAGTGTTTTGTACCATTTTCGGTGATGTAGATTATTGGATTATTGTATTCCTCCTTTATGCGAATCAACAAATTCTTAATACCCGTGGGATGTGAAATAAGCCATGGAGAAGCACCCTATACAAAGCGTGGACAGATTAAATAGGTTATCAAGCGAAACAACATCAATGATTGAGCTACATATAAATTTTATGGGAAGCCAATAAATCTCCAGTTATAAATATTATTGATTTTTACAACTAAAGATTTATTTACTTTGGTTGACTCACCCTTTCGTCACCGATGGTGATTGGTTTTCCGTCACTGTCAAGTCCATTCTCTACAAGAAAGTTCATCATGTTAAATAAAGTACGTACCTTATATATATATATATATATATATATATATGCAATTATAACTTGATCTGGTAAATATCGATGGTTACTAACCAGAGGTCGTTAGTTTTTGATGGGATTCATAATCCCTTGAACTCAAGTCTTCTTTATGAGTCACAAATTGAGAAGTGTAGTAGTTTATACCAATGAAGTCAAAACTTCCACGGATCAGATCTTTCTGTGCCTGAGTAAATTTATATGTGAACTGCTCCATGGACTCAGGATACCTACCATGCACTAATGGATCCAGGTACCTGCATGTAAAACTAGCTCAGTTCGTATTTATTCATCGATACGTTCCAATCTTGTTTGAAATGTTTGGGTACTGACCATCCAAAGTAGAAATCAAGAGCTCGCCGAGCAGCATCAACATCATCTTGTTTATTAGGATCATAAGGGAGAAACCACTTGGAATTCAATGTAACTCCGATTTCCTGGTGTCCTCTGGTTCCCATATTCTCCTCCTTCAAGGATAAAACTTATACATAAGTCATGTCAATTGATGAATATGTATGGTTATGAGATTAATATAAAGTATGAACCTTGTATTCCCTGAACTTCTGCACAGCTTTAGCATGAGCTAGGAGCAGGTTATGGGTGACCATGTAGGGAAATGCATGTGTAGGCTCACCAGGACGAACCGGGGGGAACACATAATTGTCGCCAAAGCCTGGTGCGTGCCAGTTCTTAACATAGGCGAAAAACGCAACCCCGAATGGCTCATTCAGCGTTATCCACTTGTCAACTTTATCACCAAATGTTTCGAAGCAAAACTTTGCATAGTTCGCGAAATCATCCCTGCGAAAGCATTACACTGATATTAGGCTAAGTTTTTCAACTTCATATCAGTTCAATTCAGTTTTGTGTCGAAATTGTTTAGTGCAAAACTAATTGCTTACACTATAAAAGGGTGTAACCAACCACGGTATTCCCTTTCCAGTGCTGAAGGGGTATCCCAGTGGAAGAGTGTAACAAAAGCTTTGATACCTACACATTATACAAACATAAATGTGTCGGGTGAATAACAAAAATATTGAATCTCGTTAATATAAGGTGCATTTGGTTTGATCTGAACTTTAAAAGTACAGTTTTTCGAATAATTGTTTGGTTCGACTGATTTTTCAAAGTTCAGTTTTTGAACTCAAAATCCAGACTTGCAAAATCTTAACAAATCAAGTAAGAATTTTGTTCCAGACTTACAAAATTCTAACCCAACCAAACAGGTTTTTTGCAAAACCACACTCTCAAATCCCAAACAAAAACCCAATCTCTCAAAATTTCAAAACAAAAATAAAACTCTCCAACCAAATATGCCCTTACTTACCTGCTCTGTCTAGTTCATCAAGAAGGTCTTTGTAAAACCTAATCCCCATGGCATCTGGCTCATCCTTCGGTGTTTTTCCATCTGAAAATTCAAAAATAGCTATTAATTAAATATATACATACATATAAAATATATATATATATATATATATATATATACACACTTGTAAGCACGTGGACAAGGGAAATGAGAGTGATAAATTAAGGAGACGGGGTAGTTATCAATAATTTGGATGGACAATCTAATTATGTGAGGGTTAATAACAGTTTCTATTTAATAATACTAGTTAGTAGTTAATTACCTGGAAAAATTCTTGGCCAGGAAATTGAGAATCTGTAAGCATCAAACCCCATGTCCTTCATCATTTCTACATCTTTCTGAAAAGTTTCACGTGACATAGGGGTTAATTACATCTTATAAATCTATAGCCACCAATATTCATTTTTTAATTAATTAATTATTATTTTTTAGTTTAATCTATTATACAGATTATATCGGGTAGGACTAACTACAAAACATATATAAAATAATTAAATATTTTTAAAGGAACAGTAAAAACTGTCATAATAGAAACTAATAAACAAACATAATATATAAATTAATCTTATAAATATAAATTTAAAATGTACATAGAATGGTAACTTATGATAAGATTTATATATGGTAGGCCGTTCTAGTACTAGATTTTTTATTTAGGGTATGTTATGTACACTTTATAAAAATATTTTCAGTTTAATTTTGTGAAGTTCAGTTTGATGAAGTACCATTTGATGAGATACAGTTTAATTTAGCAATATTATAATTAATTTTACTATATTCCTTTTTATTTTAATTCATTTTAATAAAACTAAGCCGTAAACCGTATAATATATTTAAATTTAGATAGGGAAAAGCTGCTAAAAAATCATTTTGTGATACGATCGAGATGTATTAATATTAAACGATTCTCGTAGCTAAAATATTGGAAGAGCTTTTGATCTAGCCCCAGCAAAACTGGAAAAAAATAATTTCAGAAAATTGATAGAACAATAAAAGATAAAATTGTTGTACGTACCCTAAACAGAAATGTGTGATTCACAGCATCTTGACCGTGCGTATCAAAGTAACCTGGCAATTCAAAAAACAAAAAAAAAAACTAAATTCTAATATATATACCCCAATGTAAAAATTTCAGCAATTAATCTTAAATTATCCAGTTTTCCGGAAACTTATTACTGGTACTAGTCAGAAAATATTGTTTTAATTATCAAGTTCATCTATAATAATTTTAAACACAAATATTCTAACATTAAAGAGAACCTTATTAACTTGTAACATTGTACATTTAAGGTTTCTGCGTACCATTCATTCTGGCGAAATGGTCCCAAACGGAAGATCCCCATTCATTATCAACATACTCAGAAGCACCTTCAATCTGAGCGTTAAATATTCACACACACAGAAAAATCACTCATTAGTCTTGATGGTATCTAGATTTAACAAAGAAAGTAATTAAAAAATTTAGGGGCATGCTGGTGCAGGCCGTATTTTGCTTATTTGCAGTCTAAAATAAACAAAATATGTGTTCGATATATATATATATGCTATGGTCCATAATTATGCATATCAGATACATGCATCACATATATTACTTCTATTACATACAGTTGCAAACCATCAGTTACATATCGCAATTGTTGTATATATGATTATATAACAAAAATACGGACTGTAAATAAGCAACATACTGCCTGCATCTAGCTAGCAGAACAGAGAATATAATTAGAATCACCTGGAAAGCAGAAGTTGAGGAGCCAAAGACAAATTTAGGGTTACCATGTCTGGAATTGTTATTCATAGCTTCATCAAAATCTGATGTTCTGAAAAACCCAGGATCATTAAGCTGGATCAACTGATCGAAGGAATTGGACAAGAAGGTGAGACTAGGCTCACGAGCAGCCGCCTCCCTTTGCTGCTCAAGGGTCGGCAAACGCTCCGTCAACGGTGTCGCCGCGGGTTCCATGTTTTTGCAGAATATAGTTTTTAGGGTTTTGTTGCAGATGGAGTAGTATAAACTGTAACTGGGGGTGGTTTGATAGCTTTCAGAACAAGCCCTATTTATAGGTATTAAGAGTAAAGTCCAGGGATTCAAATGTCAATAATGGATTACTAGTAGTACAGTTACATTTTGTTTTAATAATGTATGAGATTCCCTCGTGTTATTGTTTATGTTTTTAGTCTGCTGATTAAACGGAACTAACGATTTATTATTCACACGTAATGTGATCTGTTATAGATCTGGAAAAAATACAACTTAGTGAATGTGAAGTGATCAGGTAAATATATTATTTATCATGTCCACTTGATATAAGCTCATTAATTAATTTCCATATAAACTAATCTACGTTTCACTAAAGAGGCTAGACAGAAACTATTGGAGTAAAAAAAACGAGGTATGCAATCCGGATTTATTAATGAAGTGTCATTAATACTCTAAATATTTATTCGAAAATAAATGTGCCTCCCAAAAATGAGGGCATATTTGAAATTTTAAATATAAATACGGACTACGAAAGTAATGTTGGACTGTAAATATGAATTTCCAAAAAAGACATTATTACAATATATGTGCGTAATTAATTATAATCTGGTTTGAAAAAATCTAATACGTAACAATCTCGACTATAACTGGTTAACTGTGAAATTTCATGAGAGTCCCCCAAATTCAGTACATCCTTTGAATCGGCTGTTGAACTAGTTAAAAATCTGGAGCATGAGAAATGGATTGTCATTGGTGATTGTCTAGACCTCGTCGGAATGGTCAAGGATTTAGAGCAACCACATAATTCTTGCACTGAGCTGATCGGTTCTTTGAAGAGTGCATTTAGTCAAGAGAATATACATGGGTCTTGTTGGGTAAAAAGAGAACAGATAATATTATCTCATTCTCTAACTAAGGAGAATATATATAGGGGTAGAATTGAATGAGCAAATGCCCCAAATTTCCTTTTATCAGATGATATTGGACGTTTTCAATCAAATTGAATAAAGATTTTTAACTTTCAAGAAAAAGAGTAAATGTTTACTAGGGTTCAGTTTAGCTATTATTACGAATGTATGAAGTATATATATATATATCATAATTTTTCAATAACAAGCTAGGATGGGTGCATGATAGCTTTTCAAACACACCAGTACCCTATTAGTGCCAGAGGAAAATGATCAATTCGAATGTCAACTATCGATTAAATTTGTTTATAAAACGGATGCGCTTCCCTCGTGAAATTTTTATATATGATGCTCTCGGTCAACAAAAACAATTAGAGACAGTGATGTAAGGTAAATAAATTATTGAATGTATCCACATGAAATTCGTTCAATCATGTGTATGTGATTATCATTCAAATTTTTTGCCCTTCCTTTCTAAACGATTATATTTGCAAAATCCTGTAAAAATGAAAGTTAATTTGTTTTAAAAAATTAATGTTAAGACTAATACATTCTCATATGTTTATTAGACTAATATGTATGCAATAAAATAAAACTAATAATACAGACAGTTGAATTAACTATTTAAACATATTTACAATATATAAATAATTTTATTAAAAAACAATAATTGAAGGATATTGGTGTCACCAAAAACTAGTAGATAAGCTATATTCTTGCGACTCTGAATTTTTAGATAAGTCGCACTGTAATATTGGGATATTGAAAAGTCATATCGTAACCATTGGGACGCAAAAAAAAAGTCTCATGATTTCATTTTTTAAAATAGCAAACTGTAGATCTGGAAAGCCAGATCATGTAACCCAGAAACGTGGAGTCAACTCTTTTGGGAGTCACTTTTCGTTTAACAGAAACGTTAGGGTTTAATATTGAAAATTTGGAAGAAGATTTATAAGGATAGATGTCGACGAGAGCTTTGACAGTAATAAGTTTCAAATGCTAGTTATCGATCCGATTGAGAATATGATGTAGCGGAAGCTCTAGGAGAAGCGTAATCAAACGTAACTCAATGAAATCAACCTATTTAGTTTTCGAATATTTAGGTAGAAATCGCCTTCTAAATCTATATATTCAGAGAATATCTAGAATTTAGTTTAAAACTCATCTCTCGATCAAAACAGAAACTCTCAACAAACTTTTATATCAATTCAAAAACTATCTATTATAATGGTTTGATACCCTATTTATAAGAGCTCACATATTCTATTCTATTACAAAACATGTAAATATTTTCCTTTATCCTGTTTAGAATACTAGTAATTATAATTATGGAAATTAACCAGAATCCATATGGAAACGAGTTAAACTTTTCTATTTTGCCAATGAATTGATAATGCGGCTTACTTCTTGCAATCTTCGGATGCTCCATATTATTAAGCTCAATCTCATCTGCATCAGAATACATACACACATATATTGTATTTAAATCTAGCTCCTACTGTTGCATAGTTTTCTGAAAGTAGTACTAGAATTTCCTAGGGAAAAATATGAATTAAAATTCAAATCATGTCAGATTAAACTTATAAATCGATCGCAGAGATTCTCAAATTGAAATAAACGGAGATTATTTACTTCATTTTAGACTCGACACCTATAAGATTTTTTTTTTTAATAAAGACCACCAAAAGGTGAGAGGGATTTATTAGCATCCTCAGGCTGTAAACAAATTGTATCTTTAGCCAGAATTATTACAAGCAAGCTAGAGTATAGTGAAAGATTGGAAAGACAGGCCCTATTAATTTTTGCCTTTGAAAACGATCTATCCGTTTATTCTCAACCCTAGTGTTCCTACCCCTTGGAACACCTTCATCCCTTTGAGAATATTCAGATAGCCAGGTTTTCAGTTAGCCAAAAATAGTGAGCCTATTGCATGAGTCAGTGGTTGCATTCTACTGCCATATCCTGATGGTTGGTAGTTGCATGGCATCTGCCTTGATTGCATTTTGAATCTCAGGTGGTATTAGAGTAGTACTGAGAGTAGAGTGCTGAGGTGAAGGCAGCTGTGTGATTGCCAACTTGGATAGAAGATGAGCAACTTGATTTTCTTCTCTGTATACATGATTGAATGTGATGTCCTTTCCTGATGTTAGATCCCATAGTTCCCACATCAGTCTGTTGACCCTCCATCCTGCTTTCTAATGATCTGGATAGCCTGTAGACAGTCAAGATCAACAGTTAGTGGTAAAAATTCATGCTCTATACATATAGTAATCCCTCTGGCACATGCTTTAAGTTCAGAGACTAAGGGGTCATCAATTTCCTTAAATTTCTTAATTTCAAGCATTTGCACTGAACCTGTTCCATTTCTGATAACACATCCACCTGTAGAGTGATTTAATTTTGGACATGATGCATCAGAGTTCAATTTGTATCCATTATCAGGTGGTATCCATTTGATTGATTTTATCAGTTTTTGTTTTGGAACTCCCTGAATATGGAAATAGCCTTTAGCTATCATATTGCTGCAATCAGAACCAGGGATTTGTACATGTACAGAGAAAATAGAGATCGCAAGTTTGTGAATCTGCATTTTCATTGAGTTCACATTGAGGGGCTTATTGTCATGCAAAAAATCACATCTTTGTTTCCAAATCACCCAAACCAAGATACTGGGTAATATATGACATGCAATATTCTTTGCCTTTGAGTATGAGGAGATTGACCAGAACCAAGATAGGGTATCAAATATGTGATTAAATTGTTTAATTTCAATGCCCAGTGTTAGGAAAATCTCATACCACAGTGCCTGAGCATATGTACATTTTAAAAAACAGTGGGAAAGAAAATCTTCTGAGCAACAGTAAATACATTTTGATACCAGACTAATTTTCCAGGTTCTCAAAACCTCATCAAATGGAAAAATGTAGTTGATCAGCTTCCAGCAGAAAAGTGATATTTTAGGGGGCAGAAGTTTATTCCATACCTTTTCCATAGATTGCATGTCCCTTCTATTGCTATGCAATATTTTATATGCAGAAGCTATTGTAAATTTACCTGTTGCCTCCTGGATCCATATTATAGAGTCTTCCCTGTCAAAGATTGTCAGAGGAACAGATAACATATGCACAATTTCAGAGTCCATTCCTAAGGATAATGTTTTCAGAATGTTGGTCCTATCTGACTGGAAATCAGCCACTGACATGTCAGTGAAAGGTTTATGAACTCCAGACCATTTATCAGTTAGGAAGCCTGTTCCTGTCCAATTTCTATTCCAAAAATTACACTCTCCCTTTCCCACCTGAACTCTAGTATATTTCTCAGCTATACTTGTGACTGTTAAGACTCTTTTCCATGGGTCTGAGGATCTAGTAGATTTAGGCATTGACCATATGACTCTAGACCAAAGAGTGTTACCTGTTTGGAGCTTCCAGTATAGCTTTAGTGAAAAGCTGTCTATCACAGTGTGGAGGCATTTGAGAGAGAAACCATTCTGAGCTTTAGGGAAGCACATGGATTGCCATGACATCCAGTTCCTTTTTTCTCCATATTCTGTCTTCCCCCATAGAAATTGTCCACATAGTTTTTCTATCTCTGAGATGATATGCTTTGTGGGTGCCATGACACACCATGTATGATGTGGGATGGAGGCCAGTACATGTCTCACTAGTATGATCCTTCCTGCCATGTTTAGATATTTGTTGTTCCAGTTCAATATCTTGTGATTAATTTTCTCAATAAGGGGCTGGAAATATGCAATTAATTTTTTCCCCTTATATATTGAAATCCCAAGATATTAAAAAGGAAATTGGCCTTGAACCATGTTAGTTATATCAGATATCATCTTAGTTCTAATAGTACTTGTTTTACCTCCCACATAAAAAGCACTCTTGGAGAAATTTACAAGTTGACCTGAAGCTTTCTGATAGTGATGCATGAAGGCCACAAAATTTTCCAGTGATTTTTTTGTTGCTTTGAGAAAGATCACTGTGTCATCTGCATAAGACAAGTGAGTGACAGCAATGGTGCCCAATGGCATAGAAAATCTGTCTATGTATCCACACTGAAACATGCATTTTAGGCCTCTATTTAGTAATTCTGTCACAAAATGAAAGAGCATTGGAGATAGTGGATCTCCTTGCTTCAGGCCTCTTGTTGCTCTAAAATAACCATAGGCTGTACCATTTACCAGTATTGAAAACCAAGCTGATCTGATATTATTTAAAATTAAAAATACAAAATGGTCATGAAAGCCATATTGTAACAGCAATGAGTTCAACATTGGCCATGATACTCTATCAAATTCTTTAGACATATCTAGCTTCATTATATAATTTAAGCACTGATTTGGCCTATCTAAGAGTCTGACCAGTTCTTGCATCACTAATATATTATCAGAAATCTCTCTATCCTTAATAAATGCAGATTGCTCTTCTGAAATGCATTTGCCAATTATTGGTTTGAGCCTTTCTGATATTATCTTGGAAAAAATTTTATTAGAGAAATTAGACAGGCTGATTGGCCTATACTCTGAGAATGAAACAGGGGTCTTTACCTTTGGAATTAGTGCAATCAATGTACTGGTTATGACTCTAGGAATTGGGACTCCACATTGATATTCCCTGACAGCCTGAAGTAGATCTGCCTTGATAATATCCCAGCATTTCCTATAAAAAATACCATTGAATCCATCTGGACCTGATGCACTGTGCTCTCCCAGATTAAACACTACCTGCTTTAGTTCATCTAATTCAACCAGTTTCAGTAAATTAATGTTTTCCTCCTCTGTGATGATACTTGGAATGTATTTCAGAGAATGAAGTAAATCTTTTCCAAAGGGGTCCACATTATCATCAGTTAGTAATTTCTGGTAAAAAGATGCTGCTGCAAGGCCTATTTGGTTCTGATCAGTAAGCCACTAATTTTGATCAATACAGACTTTAGAGATTCCTAGTCTAGCATGTTTATCTCTAACACTGTTATGAAAAAATTTAGTGTTTTGATCACCTTCTGATAGCCACTTTTTCCTAGATTTCTGTTGCCAAAATTTTTGTTCTAGGTGAATTGCTTTGGCTAGTTCAGCATTTGCCCTTGATAAGATTGAAAAATCAGTAGCACTGGAAGAAATATCATATATCTTTTCAAGATCCACTATTTCCAGTTCTAATTTTTTTTTGTTTTCAAAAATGTTCCCAAATGTATTTTTATTCCAGATTTTGAGGTGAGTTTTGAGTCTAGAAATTTTAGATGTAAACTGTCTCATTCCATATTGGTTGACTGGTAAGTTCCAGTTCTGTGAGACTACATCCAAAAATTCCAGATGTTCCACCCACATGTTCTGAAATCGAAAAGGTTTGGGGTGTGAATTTGTGCTGGATTTAATTTCCAATAAAAGGGGACTATGGTCTGATGGGAATCTCTCAAGCACCTGGACAGAAGATTGAGGAAATGAAGCAAACCAAATGCTATTCCCAACCATTTTGTCCAGTCTTTTTGCCACTTTATGGTTGTTTTTCCTACCATTTGTCCAGGTAAAAAGGTTTCCAGCAGTCTGTATATCCAGTAAATTATTTGAGAGTAAAAAGGCATCAAATTCATTGATACTATTTAACTCTGGACTGGATGACCCCCTATATTCTGAGATAGATCTAATGACATTAAAATCCCCAGCTAGTAAAGCTGGTTGCATGCAAGTTTGCAGGTAAAGAGAAATCACATCATACATTTTCAATCTTTCTGTCCTATCATGGTATCCATAGATGGCATATAATATAAAATTAATTCCACTTATAGGGTGAGAGACTTGAAATTGAGTGAATTGTTCATGTTCCTGTATTATAGATGCTACAAAATCATTTTTGAACATAATCCAGGTCCTAGAATCAGTAGAAGAGAAACAAAGTTGAAAACCAAGGAGTCTCTGAAAATGTTGCATTTTTCCTAATTTTTGCTTTGTTTCAATGAGTATTAGAACTGAGATGTTATGGCTAACTACAATATCCCTGAGTCTCCACAGAGACCCTTGGATTCCTCTAGCATTCCATGTCAGTGATTTAACATTCATTAAAACCAAATTGTTTTTTCTTTGAACGAGTAGTAATTTTTGAGAAAACAGGTTTTGGTGCAATCAAATTAGGAGTTTTGAAGTAGTTCCTAATATTCTCATGAACTGCAGTTATGTGGTTAACTCTACTATCTGTAAGATTCACTGTAGGGATTAGAGAGTGGGAAGGTGGGAGTACCTCATTTATTGACTGAACTGTCAGATTCCTGGTATCACCTAATTGGCCTGAGTCATATGGAATTATTTCCAATTCTCTTGATGGTGATCTCTCATTTTGACTCAGTTGGATAGCCTCTTCTTCCTCAGTGATATCCTGGATTTCAATGATTTCTGGCTGGTTACTTGAGTTCTCCTGAGCACCAGCTTCATTTCCATCTTGAAGGTCCTGCAAAGGACAGAACTTGGAAGAAATGGTTAAATTAAATTCCTTCAACTGTTTAGACAGGGCAGTTCTATTTAGTGCTGAGATTGGGATTCCCTTTTCCTGTGTGAACTCAGTGGATATGTCATCTGAGGACTTCCAATTAGAGTTGTTTCTCTTAGTGCCATTTTGGACTGGTCTCCAGATCATGTGTGAGGTTGATGTTGTGGCTC
The DNA here is from genome assembly GCA_948330725.1 of Sherardia arvensis. Classification (NCBI taxonomy): domain Eukaryota; kingdom Viridiplantae; phylum Streptophyta; class Magnoliopsida; order Gentianales; family Rubiaceae; genus Sherardia; species Sherardia arvensis. The sequence continues at coordinate 46,893,860 of OX415236.1, forward strand.
TATCTGTATGAGATGTTTCTGGTTCTGAGCTGTGTAGAATGTCTGAAGCAACCACAACCACCTCATCTCTGGTGACTGGTTTTTTGCCTTGCTGTCTTTCTAGTAGAGCAGGGTCTATGGTGGTGTTATGGATGGATTTATCAGGGTTATGTGTTTGTTTAGAAGGTAGGTCTTGGTGTTTGGTTTTTGAGTGTGTTTGTATAGCTTGGGTAGGTTGAGGGATGTGTGTGCTTTGGCTTTTTTGGTTGTCTGTGTGATTGGTTTGAGTAGTCTGGGTGTCACCCTTTTTTGGAGGCTGCTTAGGTATAGCACACTCACCAGTCCCATGGCCTATCTTGGAGCATTTAGTGCAGTATACAGGATGGTTTTCATATGTAACCTTACACCACAGGTGTTCGCTTTTCGAGCCTAATCTAACCCTTTCAGGAAATTGACCTGTCAGATTCATCTCCACACATAGCCTAAGGGCTGAAGGTCTAGATTTGTTTAGTGTTGGTGGATCAGCAAATATCAAAGTACCAAATGCATTAGCAATCAGAGGGATATAATCGCTATCTAAACAAAATGCAGGAGGATACTCAACTGTCAGCCATACTGGAGCAAAGGGGGGTTCTTCATGGATATTGAAGTGTCTGGTCCATTTGAGCACTTTCATGTTTGAACCGCCGATGTTCCAGTTCCGTTTGATCCAGCATCTCTGAATATCCTCGTCATGGTCAAACTGGATGAAGATATGGTTCATGTCCAGAGCGGTGATTGTGGCCTCTCCGATGAAGCCTATCTTCTTGAATTGGTGCCGAATGAAGGTGAGCGCCGGTCTCCCGCCGTGGAACTTTCCGACCAGATGCCTGTTGAACTGTTCCGACATAGTATCTATATCAGAATCATCAAGAAGGACAACAATTTCACCTTTGTATTCGATGACTGGGTTAAGTTTTAAGGATCTGCTGTTGGTTTGGGGCGTGTGTGGTTGTTCAGAGCGTCACGATAAGAAAAGGTGGGTGTCTTTTGGTTCTGATTTGAGGTGATTCCGCCGCCCGGAGGCGGTGAATCTGCCATATTGCGGTGGTTATGTCAGATTGGAGCCGTTAAATTAGCCGTTACCAGCGAATATTAACGTTGGTTATCAGAAAAAAAGGGGGACGCGTGATGATACCTTCTTAGAGAGAAGGTTCGCAGCGAAATAGCTAGAGAGAGACTTGTTTTGATTGCCAAAAATTAGATCATGTTCTACATCACACTCGACACCTACAAGATCCCAACATCTCGGCGCTGTTGCCGAAACGTCACAGAATATATTAATTAAGTATATACATTCAACCTCTTGAAAAATAATCGAAGACTATGTGACTGTTTCTTTTTCCCTTACTTGCACTTTATTAAAAATACAAGTTTTCATGTTGTATTTAAATAAGATTAATTAAATTTAATTAGCGATTCTTAATTATATTTATTTGGAATTAGTGGAATTTTCGCTAGGCGACCACCGTCCATGCCGTATTGGCCTTAGATTTCAATGGACAATAATATTCTCGCACATTTTATAACTATGCTTTTTTTTGGTTAAAATAACTATGCATTTAAAGTCAAATAATTTCAAATATTACCTTTTCAAAAACAATCTCGTATTATAATTATACATATCTTCCACAAATTAACTCTCAGAATTGTCGATCTTAATTCCATAGAGTAATATTTATCATAGGCTTCGTTTCAAATATTGCCTATGAATTATATATCATGGGCACTTCTTCCCTTACTAATCTTTTCAGTGTTGGAAATGAACATCACTTTACTCTTTTTTAGTTCTTTTAGAACTTCACTTGCACCAATTCTCTTCCCTGGTGAGTCTACAGTACACCTTAGGGCTAGCTGCATAATGGATATTATGCATTTAACCCTTACTTCTGAGTACTTTTCTTCTGAGATCAACAGATTGTGATCTATGAAATCTTTTTCTGAACTCAGCAAACCATCCATTACCATTTCCTTCAGTCCTCGATCTTCACAGAAAATGTCATCAGTTGGCTTCTTTCTCGTGAATGTTTCCATTAACAAAATACCAAAGCTGTAGATGTCACAGCTTGTGGATACAAGCCCTTGAGATCCGTACTCTACATAAAATAAAGATGCACATTTAAAAATGTTAAATAGGTTGAATTGAGAGAAATAATAGGCCAATTTATAGTGGTGAAAATGTCAAAATCACGAAATCAAAATTATAAAGTTTGTAGTCTCACCTGGTGCAGTATAGCCAATAGTTGCAAGAGTCATAGTTTGTACCAAGCTTTCATCTCCGCCAAGAAGTTTTGAAATGCCGAAATCACTAACATGTCCAGTCATTTGTTCATCGAGCAGTACATTACTAGGCTTCAGATCGCAGTGAACTATTGGTGAAGTGTAGTCATGGTGGAGATAATCCAATGCAGAAGCCACATCAATCATTATGTTTAACCTTTGAAGTAAATCCAAAAAATGATTGTGAGAATACAACCACTGTTCAAGGCTCCCCTTCGGCATATACTCCAACACTAGGGCTTTAAAATCAGGGTTGGCACAGCTACTAATGACCTTAAGAAGATTCCGGTGACGGATGCTGCTCACTATTTGACATTCGGTCTGAAAACTTCTCAATGCCACTTCTAATTGTGGGTTGAATACTTTTATAGCAAAAACTGATCCATCTTTGAAAACTCCCTTGTAGACTTTGCCAAAACCTCCTGCTCCGAGCAAGTTGCTTTCACTGAAATCATTAGTTGCCCTTTGAATGTCATAAAATGAAAACCTTTCGTGCATAGCAGCCGAGGCTATGTCTAGGGCACCAGAAATTTCACTCTTCTTCTTCTTATTCTGTTTTCTTATGATCACAGCCAAAATGACAGAAGCAAGAACCACCAATGCCACAACTGGTATCAAACTGTATGCGACAATTCGCAGTACTCTTTCCTTGGATACCTTCCTCGGAGACTCATCTGGACAAGAAGGAAACTGCAAACTAGAAGCACCACCACATAATCCATCATTAAACAAGAACGATTCCCGAGTGAAGTTCAAAAAGGAGCCATTTGATGGGATTCTTCCTCTCAAATCATTGAATGACACATTAAACTTCTTCAAACTGGAAATTGACTCCAATGTTATAGGAATCATCCCACTGAGATTGTTATGAGACAGATCTAAACTTTCCAGGCCTCTTAAGCCTCCGAGTCCCTGAGGGATAGGCCCTTCTAGCTGATTCTGAGCCAAGGAAAGGTAAGTCAAGCTTGCTAGATTACCAATGGACTCGGGAATTTTACCTGAAAAATTATTCTCTGACAAGTCTATGGATAATGCTTTCTTAAAACCAATTGCCGGTGTTATGTTACCACTCAAAGAGTTTGAGTGAACATCCAAAAGCAACAAATCTCTCAAATTACCAATCTCAATGGGAATGGTGGAATTAAGTCTGTTGTTGTACATAGAGAGCTCTCTCAAAAATGTCAGATTTCCGAAACAGCTTGGCACCTGACCATAAAATTGGTTTTGTCCCAAATAAATCAAAGAAAGCTGTGTCATGGTGCAAAGAAAATCAGGAATGGGTCCTGTAATTTGATTGCCTTGAAGACCTATCCCTTGAAGGTTCGATAACTTCTGGATCCCAGGCGGTAATATTCCAGTCAGGTTATTGTTTTGAAGGTTTAATCCGAATAGACCACCAAGATTTCCAATTTCATTGGGAATGTGACCTTGAATTCCACAAGAAATTGCATAGAATTCTCCCAGAGATTTCGAAAAATTGCCTATGCTTGGCCGAAGAGGGATGTTTAAGGGATTTTCTGATAAATCAATTCTTATCAACCTTCTTCCATTCGTCAAAGATGCAAGAAAATCAGATTCTGTGGATGCATCAGCGGTGAAAAAATTCAACCCGACCAGAAAATTTCGGAGAAATCTTAAATTTCCAAGTGAGGTTGGAATTGAACCAGTAAACTTATTCTTAGAGAGGCTCAGATCAGTAAGTCTGGTGAGATTTGAAATTGAGTTAGGAAGAATCCCGGTCATCTTATTATCGGTAACGGAGAATTGCTGAAGATTTGGAAGCTGCTGATCTATGTTTAGTGGAAGGCTTCCGGTAAGGTTATTCGAGACTAATGAAATGCGCGCAAGTGATGATATGTTGAATATACTTGGAGGAACTTCTCCACTAAGAAAATTGGTGGTTAAACTCAACATGGATAGTCTTCTAAGATTGCCAATTTCTATTGGAATTTCACCTGTAATTAATAATGAGAAAGCAAATTAAAAGAAAGGGGGAAATGTATTATCTCTTGATGTTGCTCAAAATGACCAGTAGTCAGTATTAATTAGTTAGGACGCTCTCATCATAAACTCATATAATACAATCACTCATATTTTTATGAGATAATTAGTTTATGTGTTTATTAGACTCTTAATATGATATTTTTCATCAATTATTTTAACGAAAAATTCATTCAAATGTTATAAATATGATTATACAGTTAGTTCAATTTACAATCTACGTACTTTAGTTTTACTGTATTTTTCTATATTGACTAGTTTTGGTTATCTATTCAATATTATAAATAAATTAATTGAGTTAGAACTACAAATAAAAGTTAAAAACACGTAAATTTAATCTGATACACATATAAGAAATCATATATCCTACTAACTTAGGCTTATGGTAGAACGATCTCACAACCACTTTGTAATTAATTAAGCATGGTATTATTATCTAAGGATGTATGCATATACTTAAAATAATATGGTCTAATTCCCTTCAAAAAAATATTTATATATTTATAATTCTATGAAGCTAGCACGTACCTTGGAAGCGGTTGTTTCCGAGATCCAGCACGGCCAAATTACTCAGGTTACCAATCTCCCGTGGAATCGGTCCCGTCAAAACATTTGATGCCAGGTTCAGATATTGAAGCATCGAGCAGTTGTTGAGCCTTGACTGCATCTGCCCGGAAAACTGGTTTTTTGTTAATTGCAGTGTCACAAGATTCGGAAGCTTGGAGCAAATATCTACTGGAAGAGGACCACTGAATCTGTTATCCCCTAAAGACAGGATTCGCAGCGATGAAAGGTTAAATATAGATGATGGAAAAGATCCTTGGAGCCGGTTTGCCTGAAGACCTAAGAAACTCAGGTTTCTGAGATTTCCAACTTCTTCAGGTAGATTTCCACTCAACTGGTTTGAATATAATCTCAACACTTCCAATTTGGTTGCAGAGAATAAAGAACCAGGAATGCTGCCTGAAAAGCTGTTGTTACCCAAATTCAAGTACCGGAGATCGGGTAAGCTGCCAAACCAACCTGGAATCTCTCCATTAAAGTCATTGACGTCCAATCCAATGAACTTGAGTCTTGTTAGTCTTGCGATTTCTCGCGGCAGCTCTCCGTGGAATTTGTTGTTGCTGAGATCAATAAAATGGAGAAAAGAAAGGTTCCCTATTTGTGGAGGTATGGTACCCTGAATGCTGAGGCTAGATATATTAAGAGCTACAACTCTGAGATGAAGAGTTGAGCATTCAACTCCAATCCAGCTGCAAACTGAGGTTCCCTCAGTCCAGTTAGACAGCAGATCATGTCTGGAACTCAAATTCATTGAAATGCTGGATTTCAAAGCAAGAAGAGCAGATTGATCATTTACTGAATCAGAAGAGAATGAAACTGGGAGAAAGCATAGCAAGAACAGAAGATTAAAACTGAAGTTATCTCTGGCCATGACTCTTAATTGTGATCAGTTTTTGAATCTCCAGTTAACTTTATGTACACAAAATGGTAAAGAATGTATGTTGAAAAAGACATAATTATGTCACTGACTGGTGCATGTGAACTGTGAAGTGATAACATAAATTATGCCATGAAAGGACTAATGAGCTAATGAGTCTGTGAGGTAAGAACAATAATTTATTCATTGAATAATATTTTATAGAATCTTTTTGGATCTCTGATCAGCTACAGTAATGTGAACATCGAATATATTGGTGAATGGGTGATCTCGTGGCCAATAATTTATACAATACTTTTTGGGTGAAGTTCTTTTCATCATAATTGATCATTAAAATAAATATTCATGAAAATTATAATTATTAATATTGGTTTTATCCCAGGTGAAACTCTCTTGAAAGATCGACTTTCCGAAATATTATGTAACTACCACAATGTATTTACACTCATGATACATTTTTGTATTAAAACTTTGATCATTTTAAAGTAAACATATACTAAACATATTATAGTGCAAATATTCAAGAATTTCATTTAATTTTTTGAAATTTTAGTTTACAAAATTTACAGTTCAAATTAAAAGGTACATTGTATAAGGTAAAACGTATAAACACTTTCATAAAGAGTTAGGAAAGTTGAGAGTTCTAGAGACTTCTCTCTTAACCCAGCTTGATCAAAAAGTGAAAACCGTTATACATTCTCCTCTCCCCCAACTTTTTCTCTCTCGCTCCTAGACTGCACTGCCCCTAACGGGCGGGGAGGCTCCAGCCGGCGCCTCTCGTCGGTCCGGTGGTGACCTCCCCTGGCCCTTAGATAGTCTCTCTTCTCCACCCTCCCCTCAACCCAAAAACCTATAAACCAAATTAACTCGGCCACCTACGATTTTTTCGGTCACCCCACGCTCACATTTTTGGGCCAAATTATAGGCGCTGATTGGGGGCTTTCAAACCACAGACAACTTTTGACAGAGCCAGATCTACTGCCCCGATTTTCGATGCCACCGGGAATGCAGGATCCGACTCAGATTTTCGATTCCAATCTCCAACCAATGAGAAACGGGCACAATTAGGAGCAGGAAAGGACATGGAAAATTGGAGCGATGAAAAGGGAGTAAGACGCGACGCGACGTGCCAGCGGTAGAGTTTATGCGCGTTGGCGACAAGCGATTCCGCCGGGACGCGTGTCTCACGCGCCGACACCGCTGTAGGCCACGCACCGCCGCGCTAGAGTCCTTCTGAACTTTGACTCTTTCCTACTAAATTGGGTTTTTTATTATTTTTTTCTCTTAGTTTTAGTTCCGTTTGGTTCTGGAAGATCTAGGGGATGTGCTTTGCATTGGATCTTTTTGCTCAAATATTAGACACGTATTCTGTCTGCCAAACCCTTCCTTTTCCAACGGGTACTGGTTTGGTAAGTAGGTTGCCTTACGATCTGATGATGTATTTAGACAAGAGAATTCCAAGTCGGTTGTAATACTTCTGCTTAATTTTCTGCGATTCCATTAAGAATTAGATTTGTAGACCGAAAGGATTGGATTATCATTTTACTATCCACTCTGGTTCGAGTTAGGCATCATACAGATGCCTTGACGCTCTGAAAGCAAGCATGAATGTCTCTTACTGGCCCTGAGTGTCCTCTAGAGTGTGTCGCTGTCCGAGTTATACGAACCCGGATACTGCCAAACTAGCTTTACCCTGCAACGGGCCAGGCCCATGCTGTCAAGGAGTATTTGGGCTTAGGCCCGGTATCACCAGGCCCGAGCAAGGGGAGACTCCAAATAATGATTAAAGAGTGTCGTGAACCAGCAAGCTTGGCCGGAGCCGACGGCCGGAACATGTAACCGTTGATCGGAAAATAACCGAAACGGTGGTAGAAGGCGGTTTTAAAGAGTTAGAAGAGAGAGAATATGATTAACCAAAACTACTAAAATTCATACAATCAATTTGATCCCAAATCAAGGATAATCCTACCAATTACAGATTCAAACTATATATACAAATCAAAGAATGAAATGAAAGTTGGAATGCAGTTGAGCTTCCCGGCCGATATGATTCATTGAGCACAATTGGCCTTTGACCCCTATATTTTCTTTATTTACAACCAAGCCCAAGAACTTTCCTTTATTTGCAGCTAAGCCCATAGATCACAACATTCCATCCCCCTTACTTTGAAGCTGTCCTCAGCTTTGAGCACATCAAAAATAGTGTCCAAAAAATTGGTTAGCTATCAATACTGTTGTAGCTCAAAAGCAACTTCACTTGACAACTAGTGACTTCCTTTGTAATATGAAGAAGGTAAACATTTCACTCCCAAGACTGCTAACAATAGTTGGCCACAGGTGGTTCATGCAACCAAACTTCCTTATCATGCAAATCCAACAAGCTTTTACATTGGCACAAGATGTTTTCTTTTCTGCCATGCAAAATGAATTAATGGCAATGCTGCAAATATAACACTTATGCCCATATTGCCGTACAAATCACTTCTCAAAACAATGGTCCTCCCTTGAGTATAGTCACAAATTTGTCCCAAGGTTAAAGAAGTCTCAGCCACCTGGTTGCAGTGATTTCCACTATTCCATTGCACAAAAACAGCATAATCACAACCTGAATATGCAATTTCCTGCTGCTCATGAATTGAATCAGTAAATTTCAGCTGCCAGAAATTCGAAGTTCCATGTTTTTGATCGAAGAGGGCATAGATTGGCCTCGAAATCTGGAATTCTGATGCTTCATCAAACAACTTTTGATTCACACCATAGAAAAGCATGTCCATGACATTTGAAAAGGAACGCCTAGACCTAATGAAGAACTGGATAAAAATTCCCATGGTTCTGTCTCTGTTTGCCCCAAACTGCAGCAGCAAATACATGAGAACACTCACTGCTGGTTCTGTCTCTGTTTGCCCAAACTGCAGTAGCAAATACATGAGAACACTCATTGCTAAAATTCTGGAATTTTAGACCTTTCACAGAGAGCAAAACAAAAGAGATACATGCTCCATAAAGTTCACCAAGATTATAGGCAATAGACACCTGTAACTCGAACAATATCCATCCAGATTCAGAGTTGAGCACTCCTTTATATTCTAATGAGTAAAGAACTCGTGTAATTTCAACACCTTTTTTGCATAGCTTATATGTCTATTGATTCATAGGACTGTTTTTTCTGTAAAACTACTACTGAAATCTCTGCACCCGCTTCAAACCAGCCCCTTTTCTCAGCAGTAATGAACATGATAACTCCAATGACAAATGCGGCCACAAAAACATTCAGTTCCCATAAAAACACCTCAAAACCATTTCTGCTACTTTTTCTGAGCTGTGATAAATTCCAAGAGCACAATCTTCAAAATCAAAATACTCAAAACTACTCCTTTGGCACTCATATCTAATCAACCTTATAACTTCCAAGAACGCAATATGCACTGTGATATACTCTTGCAAGCTCTGACATAATGTAAAACTGTAACAACTTCAACTCTATTCTTCCTCCTTCGCTTCTCTGGTAGCAGATTCTTAACCATTATCCCTAGAGTATACCCCCTCCTCTTAAAAACACAGCTTGTCTTCAAGCTATAGATTGAAAATCCCACCAGGAACTCCGATTCATTTTTCAGCTGAGCCCCCACAATTTCAAGGAAACTAAATGAATTGCTGCAATATCCACAGCTAACATTTGCAGAAACTGAGTAACAATCTTCATACTCATGTTCAACACTCCTAGCCTTTAACTCCAGAACTTGACTGGATGATAATTGAGTGACTAAATAATCAGTACCACCTCTGAATGTGGTTCTTGTTTCCACCCAAGACTTGGGAATTTTGATCCTTTTAACCAGAATAAGTCTCTCAGATGCTTCAGATAGGTACAACAAATCATTTCCATAACACATGTGCTTAGTTAATCCCACATTATTGACTAGTTGTGCTACAACACTATCCAGAAATCTAAATAGCTTCTCACATTTAAAATCCAGACCATTTAAAGTCCTCTTAGAATCATTCAAGATCACCAAACAGTTTCTAAACATCCAACAATAGTCTTTAGGAACTAAAACTATCCTATGATTTCCCAGCTCATTGACAACTGGAACAGTTACATCATCATAAGAAAATTCTAAACAAGCCATCGATTCATCAAATTCCCCAGTTCCAAATCTCTTCTTCAACTTTCCACTATCACAACCTGCCTGGCTAGGTAACTCTCTCAAAACACAAAGACTTGTTGTATTTTTAACAAGACTTCTAACACCAGTTTCACTATGCACTTTTATCCCATTATGACCCACAATTCTACTTACAGAATCATTATCAACATCACATGCATTCTCACCAACGGAACAAGCCTCATAAATGCCTGGATCAAAACATCTTATATCCTTATAAGGATCAAAAACCTCCACAGACACTAACTGATCAACATTGGCATCTAAAACAGTCCGCCTATCAGATTCATTAAGTACAGGAGATCTCTCCTTATCCCAGAATTCCATTAAAGTTTCAGAATCATCATTTATATCCAATGAGCTCACACATTCAGGGACAACATCAATAATTTCTTGATCAAATTTAACAGATTCAACAGGTACATGCAATTTTCCTAGCTCAGAAGACACATTTCTTGAATCATAATTCTCAATACTAGGAGTGACCAAAGCATTAGCATTTCCACACATTGTAGAATCCTTACTTTCAGAATTGTAAACATTTGGAAGATTACCTCTCACCGGAGGTGGCAAGGAACAACTCAGAACTTCGGCTCCCAGTGATTTCGGCTGATCTTTCGTCACTGTCATCTGCTTTTGGAAATCCGGTTGATTCTTCTTCTTCTCAAAGTATGCATCCAACCGCTCTTGAGTTTTCTGGAAGCACGCATCCAACCGCTCTTGAAACTCCAGTAGATTTCTCTCAAGTTGGCGTTGCCATTGGTCTTCGAACGAGTCTATTCTGTCTTCGAACTGGAGCTGCGAATGCTGAAAATTCACACAACTGGATTGGGAGTTTCCTCCAACCACCTCAGATTGGTACGCCGGAACATTTTCCTGATAACCTTCACCAATAACCGTCTCCGGCGAATAACTGTGCCATTGTGACTGAGAGTCGAAACTACTCGGATACCCTCGGTGCTCCTTCACCGGAACACTGACCCCAAACTCCATAGTTGGAACGCAGAAACTCCACCGATTTGAACTTTCGGTCGCCTCGTCGACTAGTGAGTCGGAGATGCCATCACCCTCCGATTGAGCTTCATAATGATACCACGACCCATATCCATCTTCCAAATCTTGCAAGTGTGAAGCTGCTGAAGAATCCCCAATTTCACAAGGAATTCCAAGATTCTCCTCGAAATTCCGGTACCCATACTTCGCCGGAGGATCCCCAAAGTCGCGGTAGCTATACTCCGCCGGAGAACTCCCGAAATGGTAGTGAACGTACGCCTCTGGAGAAACCCCAAACTCGCAGTGATCGTACGTCGCTGGAGAATCCCTAAAATCGCAGAGCTCGTATGCCGCCTGAGAATCTTGGAAGTAGAAGCCCTTGTCATCACCGTCATCCTCCATTGCGGCCGGAGAATCGTCGGGAAACACAGGTGCGAAGATGCTGCTCTGATACCAAGTTGTCGTGAACCAGCAAGCTTGGCCGGAGCCGACGGCCGGAACATGTAACCGTTGATCGGAAAATAACCGAAACGGTGGTAGAAGGCGGTTTTAAAGAGTTAGAAGAGAGAGAATATGATTAACCAAAACTACTAAAATTCATACAATCAATTTGATCCCAAATCAAGGATAATCCTACCAATTACAGATTCAAACTATATATACAAATCAAAGAATGAAATGAAAGTTGGAATGCAGTTGAGCTTCCCGGCCGATATGATTCATTGAGTTCAATTGGCCTTTGACCCCTATACTTTTCTTTATTTACAACCAAGCCCAAGAACTTTCCTTTATTTGCAGCTAAGCCCATAGATCACAACAAAGAGATAGACCTGGGAGCGATTAGGGTTTTTTTAGGGGATAATCCGATATTTATCAATCTGCAGTCAGCCAATTCCACCCGAACTGGTTGAAAGAGTCGCTGATGGTGACTATTATCACACTACAACTATTCTCCTTGTATTTTCTATTTTTAGGATAGGTTTAGATATGCTATTACCGGCATTTGGTACTTTTGGTTTTGGAGATAGAAAAGGTTTCTTATAAATCTCTTTGTAATCGCACTAGGGAGTTCTTATATTTACTTTTCTGTCATTTATGGTTTAGGGATGCCGAATCCCTCCACCTATTTTTTATGGTTTATCTTTTAAAAAAAGTTATCAATTAGCTGAAATTTTATATCTTGGGCGTAATCAACGACGATTTTTCGTTACCAAAAAACTTCTGAGAATAGCTAGTTGAATGTAATTTTAATTGTATTAATCAAGCTAGCAATCCAAACTAAATGACGTCCATCATTGAAATTTAGACACGAGACTCTTGACCGGTTGTTTTTACTCTTCTTTTTAGTGTTGTTTTTTAAGGGTTTAAGGAATGAAAATAAAACTCCATTCACTTATAAAATGGTTGTGACGTAAAAAATATATTTAACATTATTTCATTTCACTATATTTTAGCACAAAGTGATATCAAGAAGAACAATCTCTAACAAAAATGTTTGCAGGAATAATTGGAAGGATCTAGACATCAAAGAAAATGGGTAACTCTGTAAGAACAAGAATGTTTAATTGGCTATTTTGTGGATATGATGTTGAAACATCGGGTCTGATAGTTAGTGAAATATTGACTTGACTGATGTTGCAACATGATCATGAAAAGTTAGCACTTCAGAAACCAGTTGTCCACCCCGATCCAGACTATTCAAAAAGGTTCTGTAAAGATATGCTTGCAGACCTCCAAGAAAGCTATTTGATGCTGATTTGCTAGCTGGTTTAATCAAATCAGAGAGATCAATCGTAATATTATATTTGACATCGAAATCAAATGTATAGGGAAAGATTGGATATGTTTTAGGTAGGTTTGGTAGGCTTTATTATGTCTTATATATGTTTTTTAGTGATATGATTGTTATTTAGAAAAATTGATAGGCAGAATTAGTTGTGCGTAGAGGTGGATTGAAGCACGATATGAGTTGTGCAAGAGACAGATTGAAGCACTTCATTTGGACTATAAAAGAAGACACCATGCTAGAGGAAAATCATCAGAAAAAAACATAAAACAAAATCATTTAGGAGTTTCACCTTCAAGAGGCTATTAATTCCTATCAAGATGTTAAACTAACCAAGCATTGCTGGATCAAGACTCACATCCAGAAGACTTTTTAAGGAGAAGTGGTTAATGGAGGCAATTGGCAGGATTGACCAACCGGCAAGTGAGGGATGCTCACACATCCATTGGGATATGCAATTAGTTAGTCAAGTTATCCCTTGTACTATACCATTGATATATAGTGGATGAGTTTTGTTCTAGGCAGGCCTCGCGGATGTTGGCATGTTTGTCGAACCGCGTAAACAATTTTGTTTTGTCATTAATTTACTTTCATGTTTAAACGACAAATATGATAGATCATGTTTAAACATAAACCCTTTGAAGCAGTAAAATGCTAGAATTTATTTAAAGATATTCAGTAGACATATTACAAACATAACTAAGATGCAAGCATTTTTAAAGGTTCAAAATACACACACTCCCTCAATCCCCTAGTTTTTGAAGAAACGGAAACTAATCTTTTTTCTCAACCATGGAAAATGCTGATTTTTTCTTTTTACTTTTTTCATATTTACTCCCTTACCCACCATTTCACCATTAAAGCTAGGATTTTCTTCTCTTTCTATCAACATTGGATCAGGGTGATGACTCTCATTCTCTTTCAGAAGGCAATGCTTGAGCCACGTGGACGAGAGCTTCAGATACCTTTTCCGACTGGGATGGTGATAATCAACATAAATTAGACCAAATCTCACATTGAAACGATTGTTCCACTCGAAATTGTCCAATAGAGACCAGGTAAAATAACCCCTCACGTCCACTCCTTTCCTGCAACCAAAACAAATTGATCACTACTTTGATAAATTAAAACGTAATTTACGATTGATGAACAAATGAATTCGAGGTTGTACTTCATAGCTTCAAAGACATTATCTAGATGATCACGAATGTAGCTTAACCGCTTCTCATCAAAAAGTGAGGTCCATTGCTTTGTGGTACATTTATGGTCAAGATTATCATCATCAATACCTGCCACAAAATTCATTTAATCAATCTATAATCATATTTTCTAAATTTTACATGTTCACGTATATATGCATTTTGGATTATTATTGTACCATTTTCAGTAATATAAATTATTGGATCATTGTAATTATTCTTTACGTGAAGCAGAAGTTTTTGAATGCCCATGGGGTGTGATATGAGCCAAGAAGATGCACCCTGCCAAGCATTGAAAGAGTAATTAGTAACAATATAAATAGTCATATTTATTCAAGATTTATGATTTAACAACACTTAACTCACCCTTTCATCACCTATGGTAATTTTATTTCCATGTTTGTCAATGCCATTCTCTACAAGAAACACCAATCATATGTCTGAACAACAATTTTCAATTTCATAATTATGATTAAACCAGACTTACCAGAGCTGTCAAGTTTTTTATCATCGGATTCATACTCCGATTCCATTTTTTCTTGATAAGTCACAAATTCAGCAGTATAGTAGTTTATACCGATGAAGTCATAGCTATGTTGAACCAACTTCTTGTCCTCATCACTAAATTGTGGTATAAAATCCTCGACAGTGTGAGGATACTTACCGTGCACCAATGGATCTAGGAACCTGTAAGAGGAAATGATAACAACTGTAAGAGAGCATGTTTTTTTCCGTTTTTTTTTATTATGTTTTAGCTCAGTGGTACTGACCATCCAAAATAGTAATCAAGAGCTCGCCCAGCAGCTTCGACATCCTTCGGATCATTAGGATTTTTAGGTTCAAACCACTTGGAATTCACCGTAATTCCGATTTTTTTGTTTCCTGGAAATAAAAACTGGTATTCTCTGAACTTCTGCACGGCTTTTGCATGAGCTAGAACTAGGTTATGGCAGACGATGTACGGAAATGCAGGTGGACAGTTCATCTTAGGTTGGATAGGTGAGAGAACATAGTTATCACCAAATCCTGGTGCATGAATGTTCTTAACGTAGGCGAAATGGACAACGGCGAAGGGCTCATTTAGCGTCACCCACTTATCAACTTTGTCACCAAACGTTTGGAAGCAAAATTCTGCATAGTTTGCGAAATCATCCCTGCAGATCATTACAACATCGATCAGTTCATTTTAGATCAGTACAGATTTGATGATATTGACCTAGATAATTAATTCTCGAAAAATAAACCACTTACGCTATTTTAGGGCATAACCAACCACTGTATTCCTCTTCCAGTTTCAGAGGAGTATCCCAGTGGAAGAGTGTAACAAAAGCTTTGATCTCTGCAGAAACAAATTAAACAAAATGAAGCTTTGATCTCTGCATAAACAGATTAAATAATAGAATTTAATTAACATGCATCAGTGGCTGTATAATTACCTGCTCTTTCGAGCTCAGTTAGAAGGTCTGTGTAAAACTTGATCCCTAGATCTGAAGTCCTCCCTTTCCCATCTGTCCGAAGATCGATCCATAATATATAAATCTTATTAATTATTGGGTTCATCAAAATTTTTTACAACGTCATAAAATTCTGTACGATTTATCTCATGCATTATGTACTTGTGTAAGATCGATGATAATGATTTTTATATTCAACCCTGATGATAATAATGCAGAAGCCCTGTGATATCATAGCTACTGTTAAATAATAAATAGTCTATTTTTCCAATATGAGAATTGAAAATCACAATAATTAATTTCGCTGGAAAATATGAAGTGATCTTCCTTAATTACCTGGAAAAATTCTTGACCATGAAATTGAGAATCTATAAGCATCAAACCCCATGTCCTTCATCATTTGCACATCTTCCTGAAAATTTTCAGATAATAAATTAATGTATGTGATGAAGGGTTTTCAATAAACATATTTGATATTTAATTCATCGACATAAATATTATAAATAGTCTTTTGAGGGCTGATAGGTACAGGTCTAAATGTATTATGCAGGTTCAAAAATATGATTAAATGATTAATTGCTCGCAATTTATTTTTCCAGATTTTAACCCTAGTTTTACAGGGGTATTTCAGACATTTAATCATATTTTTGTGCCTGAATAATCTTTTTGTACCTGCACGTAAGGTTCCGATTATTTTATTATCCGGTTGTGGCATTTGTTATTTTATTTTTGGATTTAGTGCATCACCTGAAGTAGAAGACAGTGAGTTTCGTTTTGTTTTAGCTGAGGCGGCTGTAATTTTGCTAGCTAGTTGATTTTCTATTCAGTTTATTTGAAGACGGAGGTTTTTTATGTATTTTATTACCTATGAAAAGCTTGACTTCTTGTGCCCAGCAGCCCTTCATACCGTAGGCTTGTTCTTTGACTATCAGTTACAATTTATTTATTATGCAGCTAATTTTTCACTCCATTAATTTAATGCATGTGGCCAAATAGATCCTATCTGAATTCCTAATCGTTACTAATCATCATGGTCAATTTTGATTTTATTAGTTTTAGAAGAATTATGCTTGTTTGAATTAAATCACCAGCACTCAATTGCTAGATCAAACTTAATTTCTATCTGTTTGTTTCAATTTTTACTAAATATTCAGTTTACTATATAAATTCTCAATTGATGCTATATATATTTTAAAAAATTAGTCTCTATCAGTTAAACTACGTTAGATATAATTATATAATTTGAAATATTTTATAGTGCTTGCGATTATTTAAATTGTATTTTGAAAAGACATATTTATTTAAACTTAGTTGAGTTAAAATGAACTTAGAATCTGCATCTTGTACCTTAAAGAAAGAAGTGTGATTCACTGCATCTTGACCGTGCGTGTCAAAAAAACCTGTCGATTAAAGATGCCCTAATTTAATAAAAAACAAATTACGTAAATACTAAGAGTATAATACAAAATATTATTAAGTGGATTTTGTGCAAAAAAAAAATTAATTATATTTTGCATGATATGATATATATTGTCATTTTATTATATTTTTATTAAAATTATTAATTTACTATATGTAGGTCCAGTTTATTTCAGCAGGTCTGATAGAAGTGGGAAAATATATCATAATCACCCTTCATTAGTTCATTAGTTTTTACAAATAAATTTCTAAAATCCTAACCTTAAATGTCTAAAACCGTCTACGTAATGATTGAATATGTGTCCAAATCACAAATTACTATTTCATGAAGAGAAAAACATTCATCCGGATGATCCTGATGCAGGCCTTATCAGGCACCAATAAGATAATGACACGTGTACAATTGTAATGTTTTAATTGGTTAAGATATTTTTAGTAAAATTCTAAAACCCTAATTTAGAATGACTAAACCCGTCTGGGTAATGATTGAACACGTGGCCCAATCATAAATTAGATAAAGATGATGTGTCGTTATTTAATTGGTGCCTGATATTGCCAATATCAGGATGATCCTGATATATATTAAATTGTTTCATGAATTATAATACATATTTAAGAGGAATATTATCGTAACTTCATGTTTAATTTGGACATGCTAAAGTAAATGGTTTTTGCATATAGAACCACCCATTATCACTAATATACACCCTCGTTACATTTTACCGGGTTCTCAATATGGGCTTACCATTCATTACTGCAAATTCGTCCCAAACGGATTTCCCCCATTCTTTACCCGCATATTTTGCACCACCTTCAATCTGAAGATGAAAAATGACAGTAAATTAGATAAAATATACACATAGAGATCCAGTTTCTGAAGCATAACAGTACCTGGAAAGCAGAAGTTGAAGAACCGAAGACAAATTTCTCGTTTACTGAAGCAAAAGGCGAAACCCTAGCCTGACGGTTTTCATTCATAGCCTTGTCAAAATCTGACGTCTTGAAGAAACCGGGCTCGGTTTCCCGGATTAATTCATCGAAAGAATTCGACAAGATGGTAAGCCCGCGCTCACGGTCTTTTGCCTGCTGTTCTTGCTCGGCGGTGGGCTTTGATTCCATGTTGTCTATTCCGGTGGCCCTGGTTTCCATTTTGCAGAACAGAATAATTAAGGATGGAGGAGTTGTTTGATAGCTTCATAAACACACAACCCTTATTATAGGGATTAATAAGGGTTTAGGATTCATCAGTCCACAAAACAATGGTTATTTACTGATACCAACTCCGCATACGTTATGCATGCGTCTATTTATGCAATCATATGATCACACTCAATATTATTTTGAATGTATAATTAAGTTAAATAACATACCCACTATTATGTAGCTGACGGAGGTTGCACGAATCTTGAAGAACAGTACAAATCCTTGTTTCATAATATTTTCGTAACAGATAATGCTCCAACACATTACAAAATGTCATAAATTGCAAAACATAACCCTAAAAGGGTAAAAATCAAAATTTGGAGATAAAAAACCTCGAAGATAGAAAAAAGATCTTTTTGAGAGACTAAACGGCCTAAAATAAAAATAAAAGATTGAACGGTGGTGGATGATTTTATATCAACCAAGAGACAGAGATCGTTAATACGGTTCTCATCTCACCAAATAATCTCATTCCAACACGTACCGTATGTGAAAGTTATGGCTGATACTGTATTGAACTTTATTTGCGGTAAACTAACGCATATTCAATATTCGCTGCATCATAACTTAAAAATGTATCCACTATCAAATAATTTTATAAGTTAAATAATGTATCCAATATTGGATGCATTATACAATATCAGTGAATAGTATTTTTCTATTTGATAATCATTTGATAGTGGATTAGATAGTGGATATAACAAAATAGTTTGCCATTTGAATACATTTCACTGTAGCATTGCCCTACATATATAATGGAAACATATAAATTCATATTAGTGAATAGTGTTTTACTATATCTAATCCACTATTAATTTTAAATAAAATCCCAACCAAACTAATAGTTTTAGACTTTGTTGACAATTTTACAAAATTTGAAGCAAGTTGTTCATTTATTATTGCATACGCATATCCATAGTTTCCAAGCAGCTAAAGTAGTTTGATGATGTTGTGTGCATTATAATAACCATCACACAGAAACTGTTCATCATTTAAAGTTACTTTCTATCAACTCCTCTGCAATTCTTTAGTGATTTTTGAATTAGAACATATAACAATTGAATTGAACATTATTTTGAATCTCACCTCATGAGCGCTTTTATTGAAAGTTGAGAGACTAAATTATATTTTTCTAGATTTAAAATATATATTATAATTCATAATAAACTACTTTTTTCATTTATCAAATATCAAAAATTAATTTTTTATAAGCAAAAAGCAGCTCTTAAGGTCTACCAAAAGGACGGTATATATATAGCCTTGTGTCAACAAAAGGAAGTCTACAAACTCATAAAACAGAATAATATTGTTATAATCTGTACTGTATTATATTCTTATAATTTAAACTATAATATAAAACTTTAAAGAGAAAATATCCTGAATTTTTCAATTTTCCTACTTCCTACTTTTTAAGAAAGTCTCTATAGTGTATTTTTTAATTTGAACTGTATATTTTATCACTTAAAATTTTTAAATTTTCAAATAAAATTTCATGATATTTTTAAAATATATGTTACTGATATATTTACTTTAAATGTCAATGTTGTACACAAAAAGATATTATTTGAGTTTAAATGCATACTGTTAATTAATTTTATATTATTTAAGAAAGTCGGTCTTTCACACATTTCTAAAAATACATTTAATTTTTATGATTATATAAAAACTTAACAATATACATACTGGATAACAATATTCATCATATTTTAGATTACAGAAGGTATAATATTAGACTATGTTTATTATACCGTCATAGTCGTCGTCTTTCTTCTTAGAAAAAAATGGTCAACCTATTTTTAAAGAAATATCTATACTTACAAACTGCCCTTATGCCGTAAAATAAGACCGGACGTGGTAATTTTGAGTGGTATACACTATGGAGACTTTTGCAACGAAACTGCTCTCATCAGTCTATAAATACTCGACACCGCCTCTATAAACTCACTACGATTTACACAAACAAAGCATTATCAAACCAGATATCCAAGAGAAAATTAATTTAATTAGCTTCATTATGATGAAATTCTTTGTGGTAGGGTTTCTGGCATGTGCTCTGATGTTAGCAAATGCCCAACCGGAACCCGATCACAGTCCGGCCGCCGTCGAAAGATGGTTCAAAAGGCTTCCTTATGCTAAGGAGAAGCTCACCAAGCTCCACTTCTTCTTCCAGGATGTCGTCTCCGGTCCCAATCCCACCGCCATCGAAGTAGCCCGGGCCAAAACCACCGCCACATCACCCACATTCTTCGGTCTGATGAGGGTTTTCGACGATCCCTTAACCGTCACCGGCGCCCCGAACTCGAAGAGGATAGGTTACGGCCAGGGAACCTACACTCTGGCGTCTCAGAGCGATATTGCGATTCTGTTCACCTTCAACTTCGTTTTCACCGACGGGAAGTACAACGGCAGCACGATCAGCCTTCAGGGTTCCAATCCGCTCGAAAAGAAGTACAGAGAGATGGCGGTGGTGGGTGGATCTGGTGTTTTCCGGCTGGCTAGGGGTTCCGCCGTCGCTTCGACTTTCTGGTCGAATGCAACGTCTCAGGATGGCATCGTTGAGTTCACGGTCTTCGTTCAGCATTACGAGAGCCTCGATGATCATGAATACGTACAGGATATGTAGATCTGCTTCTTTTCATAATTTTTTATTTTGTATCGTTTGGAGTAAAAGTCGTTTTGGTGCATTAATAAAGATTTGATCTGTGTTTTCAACTTAAGTTTACTTTGATTTAGTAAATTTTGGACGAAAGACAACATTTGAAATGTCTTGTTTTTATCCTATGTATCACCGCTGTTTTCCATTGTGTGGTTGAGTGGTATTTGGTGAAAGAAAAGTAATTTGTTTTCATACATTTTACATATTAATTTAGCTAGGAACATTAATCAATATCTTAAAAGTAATAATAAATATGAATCGCTACAAGAAAATTTAAATATGATATAATATGAAGAGACTAAATTATTATTTACAATCAGTTAATTTAAACAGTAAGAGTCTCGAAATCATAATGACACTATATATACATTTTGGCATGATTTAGTGCTGATGGAAATATTCATTTTATATAATTTTATTGAGATACCCGATCTTATAAGGCGTCATGGACTAATTTTACTAGTAGTTTAA
Organism: Sherardia arvensis; assembly: GCA_948330725.1. Classification (NCBI taxonomy): domain Eukaryota; kingdom Viridiplantae; phylum Streptophyta; class Magnoliopsida; order Gentianales; family Rubiaceae; genus Sherardia; species Sherardia arvensis. The sequence continues at coordinate 46,914,947 of OX415236.1, forward strand.
TTGAATCACAACTAATAATTAGTCTCGTTCTTAAATACACAATAATTCATGCCTTATCAAAAGATGCCTCGTCAATAATTGCTTGTGAATTTTATTATATTAGCATAATTTGAAGAAATCATGATGGCATTTTTTTAATAAAAAAAAAGGTCCAATATATAATTACGCTGTAAAGATTTGAATATATTTTAGAATGTTTGTTTTAACATTCATGATGGCAGTCAAGTATATATTTTTAATACTTGTAGATTAAATGAAAGTTTTACTAGAAATCTTTTTAATTACTCAAACATTTCGACTTTTCTTAAAGACATCTTCTACTATTCAATTTTATTAATTTAGAGATATATGAGACATGTTTTATATGTGAAATAGCCTAATAATTATCTATCCATGTCGGCAATTCAATTCAAGAAATGGACATATATACGGATGAATGGAATTAGCTAGTATTAGATAAATAAAAATATTTACACAAAAGTATTGCAAAATATTGGCAAGTTGAAGTCGGGAAAGTGGATTTAATATGTTATACTAATTTCTACTTTAAGCAGTTATAAAGTTGTTTGCACATTCCCTGAAGGACAGCCACACTGATATTGTATTTGAATTTTGAGATCTCACTTCGATATGGGGTCAAACGTTGAGTACTGTTAATTAAATTTGTCCCTCTCGCTATTATGATTTATCCTAGTGATTTGTACCATTAATGAGTTGATTAATCGTCGAACATATATGCTGCCATGAGGATCATGATAAATCATATGTTTAAAAATCAGTTTCTTTCATGGTCATTTTTGGTGTCCATGACAAATTACACCACTTTAAAAATTATATCCGGCGTCTATCAATGAGAATCATGTCTTCTGATTTTGATAACAATATATATAATTGTGTACTTTTAGTTAAAATTTACATTGGTATTGTAAACTATCATTGATTAAACAAAATTTGGGTGATCCAATCGAAATCGGTTGCGCCTCCTCTTTTATCTTTTCATCTTCTCCTCCTTCATTGCCGACAACCACCCCATTGTCGTCGACATTGAACAACAATCACCAGTTATGCCGCCAAAACTAAAAACTAACAAAGACAAATAGAGAAGTCGTGGCTTGGTAGACACATAATATAGACCATGATGACCCTGTATCCATGTCTTTGACGTTGGACAATTATTGTATGCCGGTTTACTTTAAAGCATAGGAACAATTGAGGAGGACAAGAGTGTCTCAGGTGTTGATCCCGTAGGTAGCCCTTTTGGAGGGCTTACCTTTACTACGGATGACTCTACTGTCCATATGATCTCCTTCATCTTTCAAAAATATGATTGTTATTGTATTGGCACGAAATTTGGTACTATTGATGATGAAACAGTCCAATGGGAACTTTTTAGAGATGGGACGACTATGGGCTGGTTGAAGGATCTATAATTAGATCAAATGTTACTGTGAACTACTAAAATATTCCATGGAAATCTCAACTCATAAAGATTAGCATTTTATACGTTCTACGTGACTTTTATGCCTACCGTCCTTAAGACTGCCCTATATTGAGAAAGAGACAAGCCGCTTTGGAAACGATTCTTAAATGTTTCTTCGAAACTTCTAGGTTTTCTCAGATAAGTAATGATAGGGTTGTATGGCATGTGTACTGAACCTCTATCGGGAAACGCACTCAAAATTTCCCACGGCCAATGTAGCAAGTGGTCGAACCTATCGGAGGACTTGAGGTATATTTATGACTTGATAATTATCGTACATGAGAAACTGTTGGTCAAGACTATAGAAGCTGAAAAGGTGCTCTACTCTGTCAAACAAGAAGATTATCTTCCATAGCAAAAGTAGACATAAGAGTTATAATGGCTGGTTTACAGTAATGGCATATGGTGATCTTGGTGCTGAATATGATCCTATCTTCCGAGATTATGATGATATGCTTGTGTTCATACGTACTAGAGGAAAGTTATGTAATGATAAAAACTTAGCCCGTGGTATAAGAGAATTCTATGCAAAGCGGCTCTTAAGATGTGGGCTGAGAAGTTTCCTATAACTTGCATGTCTCGTTCATGCACTGGGGGAATGTTACATGGGCAAGGCACATAGTTCATGTAACTGCGAAATTGTACCTTAATGACTCGAACAGGTCGGATTTTTTTATTGCAATAAATGGTCATGTGCATTCTATAAGCGAAAAGTTAATGAAGTATTTAAGAGTTGGACTAAGCAAAGATATTTGAGCATCTGCGATGTTGACTGGTTCTTCATTTCCTCTGAAATATTTATGATGGCTGCACACAGTCTCTTTGTTATCTTTTGCAGAAAGATTGGGGCATCAAGCGATTACATATTTCTGGGAAACAACTATGAGGCATATGTTTTATAACTTTATATTATCTTATATGCATTTCTTCACAGTTTGATCCTTTGGTATAAAGAGTTTTAAACAGAGAACGGGCAACTCATGGATGTTGTTTCTTTATTTACGGGAGAGATACGCGTTGCTGATTCATATGATTGCTGATTCTCTTTGTTTACTATTATGATTCATGTGATTACTGGTTCTCTTTATTAATTATAATCATTTATATGATAAAAAATAATTAACACAGCTTGTAAAAATATTTTAATGATTCAATTTTGAAATTTTTGTAAACCGTGTGTCCCTTTCGAATCTACACCATTTTGGTCGACTTTTCAGAACATGTTTGAGAGTTGATAACTTTATTTACATAACAACGTCTAAAAAAATCAATACCTTAAAATAGAGTCATTGTAAGTCCAACAATATCTCGGATGATAACATTAGTACTAATATACTTATTAAAATTTATGATAAAATATGATTTGAATTGTGAAAAGAGATGCGAATTCAGCCAGACGAAGGGAGTAAACATTTTCACTGAATTGGCAACACATAAATAAGACACACGAATTTAGCCGGAACGGAGGGAGGGAGTGAACACTTTCACATATTAATAACACATTATAAACAATTTTTTGCAACAATGTAGTATTTTTGTTGAAATTTTACTTCATTCATTTCAACAAAATTGCACTAATTATATGATATTGTAAATTATAGCAAACACTAGCTTTAAAAAAAGTCCACCATTTCATATGTATAGAAACATATAGGTTAGTACACTTTTAACTTATTTGAAAAATCAGAAAGTAATATACATACAGTGTGGTGGGATTAGTTGAAACCTTGTAATTGTAATCATGCATGCATGATACATATACTAATTAATACAGCGATGTTAGCTTTGTAGTACAATCAAATGAAGGTACATATTCTTACAAACAAAAAAAAGGTACATGTTAAATTAAATTTACATTAAAGTATAATTCATTAGACCTGTCAATTATAATTAATGAAAGGAATACTCAATCTCTATTTATACTACCTGTAATATAAATGAAAAAAATAACATGCATATACAAGAGAAAAAGAGTATATATATTTAAAGGGGATCAACAACTCCATTCATTTTATTGAAAAAACAACACTTCCATAGAAAGTACAAACACATAACATGGATAACACGAAACGGCGGCGAAAATCGCCTTGTTCATGGTGATGGCCGGCCCGCGAAGATCGACGGGGGCGATAGGCGATGATGGTGGCTAGTTGTCAATTGGGATTGGTCAGCGATGATTTGATTTGGGGACTTAACATGTGAAAGAGTGAAATGAAATATATTTCAGGATAAAGAAAAATAAAAATTATTAACTGCATTAAATTTTAGAGTATCAATCAATATCATCTCATATGCCTTTTCTATTTCCTTTTTTTTACCATATCTTTATTATTATAAAGCATAGAAATGAGTAAGTTGTTGAAAGACAAGATACGATTAAAAAAAGGTAAATTTGACTAAAAATTCTATTATATCATTGTTGTTGGACTTGTCGTAAGGCTATTGAATTTGATGGTAATAACCAAATGTATTAGTTTAATTAATTTTCTTGTAAATCAAATATATTTTCATATTGCCGAAAGAACACTTCCAGTGAGTCGTGACGAATGTAAGACATGTAATGACACATTTAATATAAAAAGATTTCACTGAACAAGGCTTGTGGTCGGTTCTCTCAAGTTTATTTTCACGTTTCAATTTTAATAATATATAATTCAGTAGGTCAATTATGAACAAATATGTTGTGGAGAATAAACTTCTATCTTAACAACTATATATAGATTAGAGTCATCAGGGGTTTTTCTTATAAAGAACACCGCCAACTATGGTTCAGCAAGCAAACGCTACTTATAATGTCGCAAGTTCTTACCCAACCTAAAAGTCTGATCCAAACAAATGCAATTACCAACAAAATTTTGTTTCACCTTGAACTAATAGGGATGAAGTATATAAAATCCGACATACTAAGTCATCGGCAGTATACAATAGCAAAAAAGTGGAAAGTAAAAGGTCACAAATTCAAGCATCATATATGCATGAAAGTGGGATAAAAAATTATAAGATAAATTTAAACACACGCCGAATCTTGCCAATTTTAAGGCAAAATTGCATGAATGAAGAAACTAATTAACTTAAATTATACATAAATAATTTATTTTGAGAGCGGTAGCCAGAATGCTGCATTTATTTCGGATTTTAAGCAATACCATCAGAGCCAGGTCTTACTCTGGCGTCTATCCCCTTGTTCCGATTCTTGGGATAAAGGCAATGCTTGAACCATTTTCTAGAGAAGTTAGCGATTTTTGCTATGCTAATGAAAGCGGATTTCTTACATTTTTCAGATTGTTGACTAATTTTCGCTTCATCTTCACCGTTTCTTCCTTTCTTAAGGCAATGCTTGAACCATGTAGAAGAGAGTTTGAGGTACCTTTTTCGTTCAGCATGCTGGTAATCCACATAGATCAGCCCAAACCTCACAGTGAAAGAACTAGTCCACTCAAAACTATCCAACAATGACCATACAAAATACCCCCTCACATTTACTCCTTCCCTGTGACGAGAAACAATGATGACCAGTACGTATACTTAAATATTTTCGATTAAAATGATAAAAAAATGTCAGGCTAATTCATAGTTTTACTTCATTGCTTCCAAGATGTTTTCGAGGTGATCGCGGATGTAGTTTAACCTCATCTCATCAAAAAGAGAGGCCCAATGCTTTGTCACGGTACCTTTGTGATCAAAGTTTAGATCGTTGATACCTATAACAAAAATCAGACAATTAGTTAATCATCTTCTATATCAAATAAGAAATTGATTTAGCTCATAATGTCAAAATAATTGTACCATTTTCAGTGATATAGATTACAGGATTTTTGTATTCCTCTTTTAAGTGAATCAGAAGATTTTTAATACACCTGGGATGTGAAATCAGCCAAGGTGAAGCGCCCTGTAAATTATGAGAAAACAATGAAATCTCAAGCACAAGATTTATATTTAAGAGTGTGGGATAGAGTGACGAAATTTTTCGGTTCGTTACTCACTTTCTCGTCACCGAGAGTAACCGACCTTCCATCTTTGTCTAGGCCATTCTCTAGAACGCGAATCAATTTGATGATGTTTGTAAAATCACCATAAATAATTCTAAATCAATTCCACTTACCAGAGGTCTTAAGGTTTTGATGAAAATCGTAATTCTTCCACTTTGAATGATTTTCTTGGTGAGTCACAAATTGAGATGTGTAGTAGTTGATACCAATGAAATCAAAACTTTCATGAATCAACTCCTTCTCATCAGCAGTAAAGTCTGGTGCAAAATCTGCCATGGATTCAGGGTATGTGCCATGCACCAATGGGTTCAAGTACCTGCAGGAATTTGGCCATATTTTATATTTATATTTTGTATAATAAAATTGAAGTATGATTATGTATTCATTTATCTAGACAAAGAAAACTGAGAAAATCGATAAATATATCTTACCATCCAAAATAGAAATCAAGAGCTCGTTGAGCAGCATCAACATCATCCTTATTATTAGGGTTATAAGGAATAAACCATTTAGAATTTAACGTAACTCCGATTTGTTTGTCTCCCCTCATGGCCTTCTTCTCATCCTGCATATCAATAAAAACATGATTAACCTAGTATAAATTTATTTTCCACTTCAACACCATTTAAAACATACAAAAATTTTCAAATTATGATTTACAAGATTGAATTAACATTTATTCACATGGTTGTTATATAAATTAAAATCGGTACCTGATATTCCCTGAACTTCTGCACAGCTTTAGCATGAGCTAGGAGAAGATTATGGGTGACAATGTAGGGGTATGGATGAGGATCCTCCACAACCGGGCCACAAGGTGGGAAGACATAGTTTTCGCCAAAGCCTGGTGCAAGCCAGTTCTTAACGTAGCCATAAAAAGCAAGGCCGAATGGCTCATTCAACGTTATCCACTTATCAACTTTGTCACCAAACGTTTCGAAGCAAAATTTTGCATAGTTCGCGAAATCATCCCTACAACATTAATAAAGTACTCAATAAGAGGAATATTGTTGAAAGCGCAGTGAAATGAGATGAAAAGTGGTGAAATAAATTGAAAAGTATAAAATACTGAATAGTTCTACTATTATAACTCAATTCAGTCAGAAGAAAATTAGCAATCTAATTTAAGTCATCTTTCAATTTAATTTAGTTAAATCAAGTTCAGGACAGCTGATTGCTTACGCTATTTTAGGGCTTAACCACCCTCGGTATTCTTTTTCCAATGCTAAAAGAGTATCCCAATGGTAGAGTGTTACAAAAGCTTTTATACCTACACACAAACATTTCAGATATGCATTAGTAAAATCGGCCTGCACGTATAATTTTCCATTATGAATTCCATCAAACTAACAAATGAATTCAAATTGTTATAAGTGAGAGAGATCGAAAGTGTGGATCTAAACCTGCTCTATGAAGCTCATCAAGAAGGTTTTTGTAAAATTTAATCCCCATGGCATCTGGATCATCCTTTGGCCCTTTTCCATCTGACAATATTCAATTGAAATCCAAACTATTTTATTTGATTCTTGGAGTTATAAAATAAATATTTAAGGTAAAACTAGAAAAAAAAAAATTGAAAAGAAACTAGAAAAAATATTTAGTTACCTGGAAAAATTCGGGCCCATGATATTGAGAATCTGTAAGCATCGAATCCTATCTCCTTCATCATTTGAACGTCTTTCTGAAATAGTTTTTATATGTAGATGGAATTAGTAATTAATTACTAATCAATATTAAGGACATGTTTATCGAATTTATTATTTTTATTGGTTCATGTAGTCTTACCTCAAATATGAAAGTATGATTCACAGCATCAGGACCATGCGTGTCAAAATAACCTGACAATTCAAAATCAAGAAATCAGTATCCAAATAATGCCTTTCATGAAACATATTCTTTTATATAACTCGTCTTAAATTCCACGGGTCTGCTAAATCAATTTAGCTGACTTTTTGAAGCAATATTGTCTATCCTTGTTTAACTATAAATAATTTATTTATGTTGGAAATAATTCAGAAAATATAATTCAAAAATAACAAATTCAACAATATATCAAATATTAATATATAGTACTCTTCCGTATTAAATACTCCATCTGTCCCAGCTCCATCTGTACTAAATCTTTTGCACACTACCAACACATGTATCACAAGTTTAACTATAAATGTCTTTAATTAATTAGTAAATTAATGATCCACAAAAATTTGATATCAATATTTTATATGCTGAGATGATAATACACGTGATATTTTTCATGTTTATATACTATTCAAGGGTGCGGTTAAAGTTCGATAATAAATAATGTGAAATGTCAAAGTGTACGGAAATCTCTTGAATGGATAAAAGTAGTATATATTTAATAGTAAAATACCTTACTAGTTAAGATGTTTTAGTTAGAAAAGTGAATTAACCATGCATTAATCGAACTACCAATCACTGAATAATTCAGAATTTTAAAGACTGCATGCTTGTAGTAGGAAAATCGAAACATCGACAAACTACACTTTATATGGAATATCAGTTAACTTATTCCATGTGAATTTCACCCTTTAATATTTAGGTTAAATTGGTGAAAAAATAGGTTAAAAAATTGGTGTTAGAGCTAATTAATAGTAATAATTCCCATAACTAACCCAATCATGTAACCAACATAACAAAAAAGTGTAAAATGAACATCATTAGCCCTTGATGAAATTAAAGTGTAAGTTCCAGAAAAACTGCTGTTCAACAACAAAAACAGTGGCTGATGGCGGGAAAATTTCAAACACTTGCACGTCCTTTTTGATCCTTTTCCCATTATTGAAATTATTCCATCTTCCGCCTTCATTCATCATATTCTCTCTCCTATCAAATACCAGATCTACTATTATTTGCAATTCTAGAGATGTGTTTTAGCCTTCAAATCATGCTTTGCCTTTTATAAAGTTATTCTTTATGAAAATTTTTATGTGCCCAGTCTTTAGGGAGGATAGAAACTATCTGTCAAAATCTACAATATCTACCTACATTAAGGCAAGATTATAAAATATTCTGTGCAATGATCTGATAAAGTTTTCAGCTATATATAGTTAGAGATAATATTATACCGTTCTTTTTGGCAAATGCATCCCAAACGGAAGGTCCCCATTCTGTACCAGCATACTCCGAAGCACCTTCGATCTGGTAAAAACGAAACATCAAACCATACAGAATATTTATTAGCATTGCATATATAATGAATGACTGTTCTTCAGAAAGCATTTAAGTACCTGGAAAGCAGAAGTTGAAGCACCAAAAACAAATCTTGCGTCGCCATCTTTGGAATTGTTATTCATAGCTTCATCGAAATCCGATGTCTTGAAAAACCCAGGATCGTGATTCATGATCAACTGATCGAAAGAATTCGACAGGTATGTGAGACTGGGCTCACGAGCAGCCGCCTGCTTTTGCTGCTCGATCGTAGGTTTCTCCTCCTCCATCAAGGTTTTCTGTTTTTGTTTTGATTCAGATGAAAATTCAGATCTGACTGTTGCTGTGCTTTTTCAGGGTTGGTTCGATGGATACTTATAGTAATGGAGAATCGACTGTCAACACGTAAACTGAATTACCAAAGGTAAGCTTTTACATTTGTTTTTTTAATTAAAATATACAAGAGCTTTCCTCGTGATCTTTTTTTAAGTAGAATGACGTCGGTTTTAGCCCGGTTTCTGATGAATTTTATTTTTCAATTTAGTTTATTGTAAGTAAGTTTAGTTTTTTTTTTTTTTGAAATATAATTCAATAAAAATTTATTTTATACTGTTACTGTTAAATAGATGTCTACTTTCAATTTGTAATTAATTTAATTCAATCAATTCCATTGTTTATAAATAAACTGGGAGAGAGAATTTAGTTAGTTTTTAATTAAATTCGCAGTGAGTTGGGTTTGATCTAGACTATTTCTAGATCAGATCGTGGAGAAGGAACAATTTGACGTCACATTACTTGTGTTGGAATGCTTTTGTTTTAAAAAATTACTTGAGCTTCCATCGTGATACTTTTTATATGCTTTAATCAACTTAATTAAAAATACACGAATTATTCGCGCACTAAGTTGTGCTTTCCAGGGCTACTTCTACAGATTAATTAAGTACGTCGTGGAGGGGGAAAAAACTTAACGTCGAAAGTACTTTTGTTCAGATATCACATCAAAATTCTAAAAAAAAAAAATTGTACTGCTAATATACGTACTTTCATCGTTATATTAGATTGAGATCGATGAGAATTAGAGAAGAAGATCAAATGAGAAGAGTGGCGAGAGTATGGCGATGAAAAAAGAGACACGATTATAAAGTATAGGAAAGATGAAAGGAAACGAAGGGAAGAAGAGGAGAATTGAAAAGAATAGGAGAAAAAAAAAAGGAAGAAGGTTTTGCATATGTGTGGAAAATATGTTTCTGATAGAAATTTTGAATAGCAACCGAGCCATTCTTCGCATGAGATGCTAGGTGCATGGTGAGTCATATTGCTTTTTATTCTTAGGATCCAGTTGGGAAATTTTAGACCAAGAATATCTAACTTTCTTCTTAGCCTCTATACCTACCAATTTTGAGCATATGCCACCGAGGGTTGGTCCATCTCCTGCTAACGTGACCTCCCGGAGATTTTCTTCAGCCACAAGATCTAGTACCAGTTCAAAACTCATGGCCTCCGCGAATACGAGGTCTGAGAAACCTGAGCATTTCATCGTCATGGTTTTAATGAATTGTCCATCTGCGTCCAGTGCGACTGCTGCTAGACCCGCGCATCCCTCCTTAATACCCGCACAAAAGTGATTAGTGGATCATTCGGTATTGGGCGCAGTAAGAAGCCTTCCTCAAGGTCCGGAGAGACTTATTTTGTCCAGCCAATCGCCTCTTGAAACTGTTGCATGTTTATATGCTCACTGATACTGCTATGAATTCCGCTTCTGCTCTCCGATTCGTAAACGTTCGGTTATTTTGTTGTAACCATAAAGCCTCACTTAACATGAGAATTAGCTCTGCTGTTGCATCTTCTGATTCCGTGAGAAAGCGTCTGAACCAACTCTCACCTCTCTGACATTTCGCACGCTAGATTTGAAGTGATGAACCAGCCGCCTTCCATACTCTTGCAGTAAACTCATACTTGAAGAATAAGTGTAAGAAGAACCATCCTCAATTTGACAGAAGGGGCATGTCAATGGAATGCTCAAGCATCTGGCTCTTAGGTTAGAACTAGTCAGGAGAGTGCCAGTAATAACCCCTTGAAACCTCAAAAAAACCAAAAGGTTTCCCGTTGATCAAAACTGAAAACTTTGTTGCTTTTATTGTCAAAATTTATTTCTATATAGTTAGTTCAAGTAAATTTGTCATTTGTTTTATTTTATTGTATCATCCTCTGTTTCTTTATTTTTCAAAATTAATTTAAATATTATAAATGAATAAATTGAACTTTAAAAAGTTTAAAAAACAATGTATCTTGTAGATATATAACAAAGTTTTAGTGAGAAATCTATTAAACTGGACTGAATTGAAATAAACGTAAATTTTTTTAATCTAAACTACACTGAAGTGAAGAAAAAAATAAAATATTTAATTAAACTGAACTGATATAAAACAAATCTCCAGAAAACATGGCCTAATAACTAATAATTAATAGTATCAAGCACTTTGAAAATTAAGTATTAGCAAACATAAAAATATATACAATTAATTCAAGCTAGCCTTATGAAAGAACCAAACAAGAAACCCTTGATAATCAACCGAGCCAAAGTCCAAAGGTCCTTGAAATTTGACATTAAATGTAATAATGGCACTAAATCTTCGTGATGAATTTACTATTTAATTTTATATTAGTTATTATTCTAGCAGAACAAAATAATTAATCTAATCGTGTTCTGTTACACGCAAACAATATTATTTAACTCCAGATATAGTATATATCATCACATATTTTAAACTGAACGAATTATAATAGACATATCCTTTCTTGCAGAAAGTCACAAAATGCGTAAGTTAATTTATTTAATTAATATGGCACATGATGTAAGCTCAATCACGATCAAACTGAAGAAGAGTCTAACAAAACTGGTTTGTGAAGTAGAGATCTTACCGTCTAAATTAACAAGAGATAATCGTTTGGTCGTTTTTGATTGAGATGTTGTAAAATAATTATTTAGTCTGATTATTATTTTAACTTAAATAAAATTATTATTTGGAGTATATGTCAAAATTTGAGTTCTAAGATAAGTAAGTCAATAATTCAAATATAACAAATTCATAGACTGAAAGTAATCATGACCACCGGGAGCAGGATCAACTTCAATAGGATATTGTTTTATATAGTTCGGAATTTTATTTTTATAATCTAAAATATGTTATCAGAAATTTAGTAATATTTAGGGGTGGTATACACCGAGTAACATATCGAACTGCGTATAACACTTCAACTTTAATATAACGGAAGATGCATGCAACCTAGAAACTAACTTAGACCTTGTCCAATTGAACTTCTAACTACTAGCTACTAACAACTGCTGCCAACTGAAAGTTAACCGTTATTGGAGTTAATTATGTTAACAATGTTATTTGGCTTCAAATGTCATACCAACAAATTTATACGGTCACGCACATAAAAATTTAAAAAACAAATTGCATTTAATTAATCTGAATATTCTTAAACTTGCATACGTTCACACACATAAAATTTAAAAAAGAATTGCATTTAATTCTAAATATTCTCAGAATTGCATACATTCACACACATTAAAAGAATGAGTTCAAATATAATATCAAAAAATTCTTAGAATATTCTTAAAAGTTAAGTTTCAATTTTATAAAGCAGTTGAAATATGGTAGCACTAATCGACATACATGATTTTCGAATGTAGATGAATTTATTAAAATTCTTAATGAACAAAACCAAAACATCTAAATTGAAATGTTATACTTTGACATTGTTAAAAAGAAATAAGCAATATTTCATTGGGAGACGGTTCCTCTTTCAAAGATCTGGCCTTTTAACCAATCCATCTCTCCCGTTTCTCTCCCCTTTCTCTCTCCAAAAACAAATAAGATCTGGTTTTTCTACAGATGTCGTCGGTGCTATTACCGGCCGGCGGCCTCTCCCGCACCTTATTTTTATGTCTCAAGCCTCCCCTCCCTATCCCACTCCCGAAATCATCTCTTTTTTTTTGACAAACTACATCCCCAATAGCCCAACCGACGCGAACACCTATTCTCGATCCAGATCAAACTCTGTGGTTGGTGAGAGCAGGTCGCTACTGCTCCCACGCCGCCACCACTGCTCCCAGCATAGGCATCGCTCTGGAACCAGAAGCGCCTGCCTGTCGACCAGGATTAAGCCGATCTGAGACGGATGCTCCGGTGGATATATGATCCTGTTAGGGATCGACAGCGGCCCCACTCGGAGCCTGGAGAGGGAACGGGTTCAGACTCCGACCAGTCGGAGCACCTACGTGATCCTAAGCAGTTTTGGGGATTTGGCCATTCGGCTGGTCTGGGCGGATCTGGCCGTTTCGATCGGGTCGGGTTCATATGGAGCTGGCACAATTAGACTGAGAAGGTGGTTTTATTTCTTTTTTAAAATAATTTATTTTCAGCCTTTTTTATGATATATGTGGTTTGATGTTGGTACTTAAAATATTGGACTAAATGTGATCTGCTAGTCCTAGTTTTCTGACGGATCTTTTTGTTCAGTTAAACTTTGATTAGCTTCCAATGTAGTATGTACAGTTAGGAGAAATTCGAGTCATAATAGTTTGAATAGTTACTGTTGGCGATACTGTTACTAGATTTTTAGACAGGTTAAGCTTTAGCTTAGATCGTGTTAGATTGCATTCGCTTTTTGTCCAATATTTGGCCACTAGCCAATCAGACCAGGATTGGTTGGGATTGCTCTAGTATTGACATTATTTTACATATATATGTGTTTTTAGAGAGATATGATTTGGAGTGAGCCTTTTTGCAAATTGTCCTGACTAATTTATGGAGTATCATTGCCTATTTGTTTGTCATATCCCTCCTAACCCGTGTATTTGGCGGGATAGAAGATCCTTTGGGTTTCGTTCTATGCATGTTATGCGTAGACTTTGTAGACATTGAGTGTTTATACTGCGAGTTAAGGACATTATACCTTTCAGGCAGTTTAGATACTTTCGGGTATTAGACCTAGGTTGACTTATGATGTATTCCATTTTTTTGTAGTACATGTAGTCACACCGAGGCGGAGTAGTAGTATGGCTATACTGGAATCACTCTGCACCTCACTCAACTTGCCACAGAAACTCCAAAAGGGTTTTATGTGTATTATTGGGTTTATCCAAATCCAATCATGTAATTTTATTGCTTTTATGAAGGGTTAAAGAGTCGTGAAGAATATCCTCCCGTTCACTTGGATGATTTTGACTTTAAAAAAATAATATTTCATTGACAATAATTAAAATATCTTTTTTAAGTACCTATATTTCAAATTAATTTATATTTTTTCAAAATCATCCAGCTGCTACCGTTACTTCAACTGTCGTGAGTTGCTAACGACTATTTTAGTTGTTGTGAATTGTTGACAGTTAAAAACTGCTTGCAACTGCTATCTCCTAATTGACAGTTAAAAACTGCTTGCAGCTGCTATCTCCTAAAACTGTCAGACTAAACAATAAAGTGACCGTAAGTAAAGTCAAATAACATATCGTACAAGTATTGTGATGTTTGTTACCATTTTTAAGATGTGATAATATTAAATTGTCACTTTCATGAATTGTATTGTTCTTTTATAAAAGTTTCTAAATATTCATAAGAGAATATGAAAATGATTTTAATAAAATGAAACTTGGGATGAATTAAAAACTCTGTCCTGATTTCTGTATCAGCGAAAGAGGTAGAATAGAATTAGTTATCGTACTTGTAACAGCATTAACAGCTGGTTGATATGTAGTAAAATAAGATGCAATATGGTAGTAATTTTTATTTACTGGTGCATGTTTGTTGAGATTGAGGAAGAGATGAATTACTGTATAATAATAATAACAAAGGAGATCAAGAGATGAAGATATTCTAAATGGCATTATAAAAAGATACAAGAACAGATGGAGCAAAAGCCATGTTATATTGGATGAAAAAACTCGAAAAGAAAAGTACAAACACAAAGCATCGATATTACACGGTGGAAACAAACATCACCACATATTATTACACACACACACTCCAAAAGCCCGTGAAAAAGAAGACAGTTCCACATCCTTTATTGTTATTGGTGGCCGGAATAGCAGCATGGCCAGTTCTCCGGCGATCATGGATCCAAATCAAGCACTCTTATCAGCAAGGAAGTTCTTGAGCCACAGAGCAGACATCTTAGGGTGGCGGTTTCCGGTCTTGTAATCCACATAGCAGAGCCCGAATCGAGCATGGAATCCATTGTTCCACTCAAAGTTGTCCAGCAATGACCAGGCAAAGTAACCCTTCACCTTAGCTCCCTCCCTGCAACGCCAACGAGAAAATCAGTATCACAAACACGACTCTTATTCTGTATCAGAAACACGACTCTTATTACTCGTACCTGATAGCTTCGGCGAGGTAGGTCAGATGGTCGTGGAGGTGGCTGACTCTCTTGTGATCAAAGAATGCATTCCAAAGCCTTGCAGATCCATCATCATGATCATCAATTCCTGCACCAGAAATTAATATATATCAATGAAATTATTTTCTCTTTTTGTCATGAATATTGTGAGTTGTATTATGAGTTATTGGGTACCATTCTCTGTGACATAAATGATGGGGTCATTGTAGACCTCCTTGATGTGAAGCATCAGGTCCCTGATACCCTTAGGATATGATATCAACCACGCAGATGCACCCTGCAATAATATTTTATTTTTTAAATAATAACAAAAATATTAATAAATATTTTATTATTTTTTCCACATTATTGCATATAAAATATCTGTATTGTCACTCACCCTGTCTGGTCCAATGTCCACCAGTGTTCCATCCTCGGATTTACGGTTCTCTACATAAACAAAAAAAGACACATTTCATATCATATTTTATTTTTGTAAAAATAATATAATATATTTTTTAATAATATTATTTATTACCGTAGTACATGAGGTGCTGATCGGTGACATAGTTTCTACCGACTTCCAAATGCTTGGCTTTGGGTTCCTGGTGAGAAACATAGCGGCCGGTGTAGTAGTTTACGCCGATGAAGTCGTAGCTGCCCTGAATCAATTTCCGGTCAGCGTCAGTCATCTCCGGGAGGTGCTCTTTCTTCACATATTCTCTCATGCTCGGAGGATAGTCACCGTGGACCAATGGGGCCAAATACCTATAAACAATCATTTTAGAGTCTTATCAAAAACAACAATTATTTTTGACAATGTGCTCAAATATAGATCAATAATTGAAATAGTCCAGCTCAATATTTTATTTGTGTGTTCATAGATAAATAAGACAGGTCATCATGGGAAACAAATTCCTCCACTATGTTTTGTTCACTATCATTTGTCTCTTCATCCTCAATTATTCAAGATCTAACACTTTATCAAAAGTAACCTTCTCATCATCGATCTAGATCTTTCTTTAGTTTGGTCATTGGTCTAGAAATTAGTTCAATTCAGCTACTCCTTCCATCCCAACTGAATTTGTATCTTTTTCCACAAATATTTCAGATCATACTAGATCATAAATTTCAATAAGCGTATTAATAATACTGTTATCATATAATATATTATTTTATTCACAATGCACTTTATTTTTAAAATATTGAATTTTTAGACCTTATTAATATATGTAAATAAAATTATCAATGGTCAAACATACTCTGAAAAAGTTGACCAGAAAGTATACAAATTCAGGTGGGATAGAGGGTGTACACTGTTAATCTGATTAAAACTAAACACTTTTTATATACATTAACATTTTACAATTTACACATTAATAAGTATCAATTTTGACGTTTATATATAATTTTATATTAAATATATCCCTCGTCCAAAATGTTTTTAAACCTAGTAAAAACATGAAAGGTAATAAAAAAGTTAATAATATACCAGCCAATAAAGAAATCAACGGCACGGAGGGCAGCTGCCTTATCCTTCTCGCTGTTAGGGTCACGGGGCTCAAACCACATAGACACCAAAGTGATTCCAATAGTCTTCTTCTTGCATTTATCCTATATATATATACAACAACAAATCATGTGTTAATTAATAATATTTAAAAATGTACTCGTAAGATTAATTAATATATTATTTACCTGATATTTCTTCTTGAAGATTTCCACCGCCTTTGCATGAGCTAAGAGCTGGTTGTGTGTAACGACGTAGGGATAAGCGAAAGGGTCCATTTCTCCGAGCTCGGAAGCCCAATCTGTGACCGGATTGAAGACCTGGATCGGCTTCCTCTGCTTCGCCGGGTGAACCGTTGACCGGGAAGGGTGGAACATCGACCCGCCGTCGTCCTCCTCCTCTTCCTCCGCCGGAGCATCAGCGGCCTTGGCGGCTCCGCCCTTAGCATCGTTGGTTCCGGTGGCGAAAAGGTGCTCGTGAACAGTTCCGAGCCCCGGCGCGTGGACCTTGTCGACGTGTGCAGAGTATGCGAAGGTGAAAGGCTCGTTCATCGTGATCCAGTGATCGACTTCTGAGCCGAACTCCTGGAAGCAGACCTCAGCATATGCAGCAAAGTCATCACTGAAAATAATTACAACAGTAAAAATGTTAATGCTTTAATTTGTAACTTTTTTTTAATCAAAATTCAAAAACTAGGGTTTAGATAGAATTTAACTACTTACGCGACTTTGCGATCCAAGAAGCCATTGTACTCCTCTTGCAGAACAAGGGGGAGATCCCAGTGGAAGAGGGTGACATATGGTTCAATTCCTGTATAATTTTAATTAGTTTATCAGTAATTTACTGAAATTAATTACTGTCTAAAAATGAAGAAATTTTATTTACCATTGTCTCTGAGCCTCTTGATGAGATTCTTGTAGTACGCAATTCCATCTTTGTTCCTTGAGGCAGCCTTTCCAGCTGAAAATCCAATTAGTTCGTTACAGATCTTAATATTATTTCTAATTAATCATCATGGAAATTAATGGTTAATAATTTGTTGATTATTACTTGGCAAAATCCTAGGCCATGAGATAGAGAATCTGTAGGCATCGAATCCAATTTCCTTCATGAGTTTCACATCCTCCTCGAATCTTTCGTAGTGATTCACAGCATCTTCAGTGTATGGATGAAACAGATCTGACATTTGCAAAACAAGTATGTATTCATTAATAATATATCAAATTAATTAGTAGGAATTATATTTTATTATTTTCGCAAATTAATTAGATGTATAAAGAGACATAATATAGTTTTAAAAGAATTGAGCTAAAATGTGTGCCCATCTTAATTAATGAGAAAGTTATATGCACGGTTTATATTTGTTGTGGTGGTCCATTTTTTCATCTATAACGTTATCGTGCTATAGCGTTTTTTTGCGGGTACGTGTAATAAGGATTAAGATCTAGATCTAGATGGATAAAAGACAGACCATGCTCTTTAGCAAATTTGTCCCAAATGGATTCTCCTCTTCCATCCTTAGCAATGGCTCCTTCGATCTGAAATCATCAACATCATAAACACTATTAGCATGAAGTTACGATGAATCTAAACAGATACGTAAAATGTGAGCGTTTGGTAAATAACAGATCCAGTATTGCTAACTAGGGTACCTGGAAGGCGGCGGTGGCGGAGCCGAAAACGAAGTCCTTGGGGAAATCGGAGCGCTTAATGAAAGCCGGAGCTCCGGAGAAGAAGCTGCTAACCAAGCCCTCCATGCTTTAGGTTGAACTAATGAACAATGTTGCTAGACTGGGGAAGTGAGCTAGGTAGTGTGAATTTCTTGCTGGGATTTGATGCCCTATTTATAGGATAATTGCCAATAATGGAAGGTAGAATTGGAGGGGGTAGGATGGCTTTCAATGATCGGTTTCATACCTCAACGTGAAAAACGTTCACGCTGTATGAGATTTCATGCTTATGGCCGGGCCATTATTTTGGTTGTTAGATGTAGAGAGATAAGACTTTTTTTTTTACCTTTTTCATTTTAAACTTTAATTCACGTAACATGTGCCATGTGTTTATGTTTGGGACTTGTACATTAATGCGATGTTAATCGGAAGGCTATCGACTTCCTCACCTTTCGTCCGCCCGACATCACAGATGTTGATGAGAAATAAATCACGATATTTTAAAGTTATTCATTAAACATCTTTTATTAGTGCGTACAAAAAAATTTACAAGTAAAAAATTTGTATACTGTTACTGATATTATTTTCGTATATACAAATGAAGTGATAATTATTATTTGATCGCAATATTCCATTACTTCATCCTATACCTTTTTATTTTGTAATAATTTAATAATCATCGGGAAATTATGTGAGCCCTTCAAAAGTGGAGATGGATAATTGAATTATATGCTTATTTTTTATGATAAGTAATATTCAGGGGATCATTCATAATATGTCATATATTTAATTAATTCACCCATATTATCTGTATATGGTTGAAGTGGTTGATGGTTATATTTATTGTGTTTCTGCCCTCTCTTTTAATTTGGTACTAGGTGATGAACATGACTTCACTCCATATTGCTGTGTTCATATTTATGGACTCGTGATATATAAATATATATATATTATGTGAATGCAATACATTGAAGAACTGACAAATGTCGCAGGTCCATTTGCTACTGAATTTTTATAGGTTGGCAATAGTGCTTGCTCGCTAGATGCAACTCAAAATATGGTACTATTCCTTTAATACAATTAGAGTATCTTAATAATTACTTTCAGTGTAATTAAAATTATAATTAAGTTTCTAATGAATTTCTTAAGAAAATATGCATTTAGTGAATCCTTGTGTTAACATATATATATATATATATAAGAATTTTTATTTTGAAATGTATTTATGATACTGGTAAATAACGATCGTAGTGATATTGATATCAAATTTAATTTAACTAGTGTATTCTAATAGTAACTGTCAACAAGAATTATATCATTTGTACTAGCACGCGGACTAAGAGATCCAAACTGTGATATTAACTGTGATATTATCAAAAATTGCTTGGTATTAAAGAGTTTCTGATACATCAAATCACTACACCAACCAGAAATATCTGATATAATTGCAACACCACTTGATGCAAACCATAATCTATGTTTTCCAAACTACTAACACTTGGATAGAGAACAAAGCGCAACAAGTTGTAAATCATATATCAAGATCAAAACACAGGATTTACAAGCAACGTTAACTAAACATCGACTTGAAAACCCACAGATATTACATTATGGGAACAAGATTTAATTGATCAAATTGAAGAACAATATCAGTTTTCATAATTCACACTTATTTAATAACAAAACTAACCAACCACTAATGATGTGGACAATTCACGCTTAAAATTTTAAGTAATATACTCCTTCACAAACGTAACCAACGATTAAGATAGAATGTCATTATCTATTCCTATCCAACATGAGTTATCTCTAACCTCTACTGAATAAACTCATCAAAGATGGACAATTCAACACATGAGTTCTTTCGGTGGAGGAAACACATAAGAAGAAAAATGATGATTTCATTCTGTTTTCACTCTCATCAACTCTTTTCTAAACAGCCAAATTAGCTATAAGAAATAAAAAAGATAACTTTCTGCTGGATAAATTAATGGGTACCTAAACCCATAATTTTCAGTAGCTTTCATACACAAGCCAACAAATGTCACCATATATATTTGAAATACGGTTCTCCTTCCGTTTTAGTCTATCGTACACTCTGACTTTTTAACACTATTTACTTTTAAATTTTAATCACTTATTTAAATAAATATGTAATCATGAATATTATTATATTTAGTATCGTTAAATTAATCGTAATATAAAATATTCAAATATCAAATATTTATTTTTCGATGATATAAATAAATAAAAATATGATTGGTAAAAATGTGTATTGAATAGTGTAAAAAGTCTAACTGTGCTGATTTGACTGATATAGAAGTAGTATAAAATTGGAGCACGGGTCAATTTAGATGAAGAAAAAGACAACGTACATGTGATTTTTTGGTACACAATTATTTATTTCAAAAGGAAAAAAGGCCTCCGCAATATAAAATAAAATAATATAAATCCTTAGCTATTGTTCAGCTTTTAGTAATTGTTTACATTATCACTCCGTATGGCCACCGTCAAGTGGTGACAGATGTATGACATGGACCAGTAACGGGTGTTAATTATTGAGATGAGATATTTACATTTGTTATGAAAATAGCGCTGTTACAAATTTTTACTGATTTCATCTCAAATTATATTATATAATAGGCGCTAATATGGCGCTGCTCAGTAAACAAGCATGGAGGATGTTAACTAATCCAACGACGTTGATATCACGAGTCTTCAAAGACAGATATTTCTCCAACGGCACAATCATGGAGGCCGTCCAGGGGTCTCGGCCGTCAGCTGCTTGGCAAGGAATTTCAAAGGGTATCGAGGCGTTGAAGCTAGGGAGCCGGAAGCACATCAGGAGTGGGAGGAATACCAGCATCACGCAGGACCCATGGCTACCATCAACCAGCAACTTCAGAATCAGAGATCCAGATCATGTGCCAGGACACCTACAGCATGTCTCTGACCTGATCGACCAGGTCACGGGAGGTTGGAATATCCCGCTTGTTCGAAATAGCTTTGTTGAGGAGGACGCAAACGATATACTATCAATCCAGCTAAGGGGACAAGAAGGGAGAGATGTCTGGGTTTGGAACAATGGCCCCAATGGTAAGTTCACGGTGAAATCCATGTACCATACACTGAAAGAGAACCAGGGATCGGCTTATTACCACAATAGCGGTGGCCCAGCGATAGTGGCTGATGATTTCTGGCCGAGACTATGGAGAATGCGCATACCATCAAGAGCAAAACACTGTGTGTGGAGATTATGCATGGACTCTTTGCCAACATCGGAGAACCTTAGGTATAGGAAGGTACAAGTCCCGTTGAAGTGTCAACTCTGTGATACCGAGGATGGGACGACAAGGCACTTGTTCTTTGAATGCGAATATGCAAAAGGAGTTTGGCGAGTTCTAGGTCTACAGCATAAAATACTGGGGAGTGAAAGAGCAAGAGGTGATGGATGGTTCAGACAATTGTTGATCAACAACGATGATAAGACGAGAGAGTTAATGGCAATGGTCTGCGATGGGGTGTGGTTCCAGAGAAATACGAAGTTGTTTCAAGACAAGAGCATTGACTCTAGTTTACTGGCTGCATCAATCCGTTCAACCTTGATATCCTTTGCTGATGCAAATGCTTGGCCTGAGAGAGTTTCAGAAGTTCTTTCTACAGGTAACTTATTAAGACCGCCAGATGTGGGAAGAAGGATTCTGTTTGATGCTGGTATTGCAAGGGACTGCGCAGGATTGAGGGTAGTGGCAGTGGCTGTGGATGGGTCTTTTGTACGGGCTGTGAGCAGAAAGATAATGGATGTAAGAGACCCCATGTTCGCGGAAGCAGAAGCATTGAGAGAAGCACTGAGAATGGCGGCATATCTCCAATGGACCGATGTGGCTATTATGGGAGACTCATTGAGCCCAGTGCAGATCATACATGGAGACCTGGATGCCCCAGAATTATGCCACTCAATTACTGAGGAGATTCGAGCAGAATTTGTGCAACAAGGCCTTAATTTGCCATGCTGGATACCAAGAAACGAAAATACGGATGCCCATTTGGTAGCTAGCATAGGGAAAAATAATAGCTCGGATTATGTAGAGTGGAGTTATACTCCACAGTTTCTCTTGTCAAACGTTGCTGGACGTTTTCCAGCACCTTGAGTATGATATACAAATTTTTTTTTTTTTTTTTAAAAGGTAAAATTTGAAAAAAAAACTAACAATTATAAAATAAATAGAAAAAATAAATTTGAGAAAGAATTAAGTTGGTAAAATGAGTAGAAAAATAAGTAAGAAAAATAAGCAAAACATACAATTTAAAATGAGATTACAATATAAACGATGATGGAGGAGTATTGCTTAATTGTTTAAAATCAAAATATTATCATTGTGGAAAAATACAACATGTGGTTACAAGTATCGATTTCTTCTAAAGTCAGGCTGTGCTTTTGTTGTAAGAATTAGATTTACAGCGTTTATAAAATTCGCACTCTGTACAGCAGTTGATGAAACTTTGTATGGAGCAAATGAGAATTCATAGAGTATCGGAAGGGACCAGATCCATCCAAAAAAAATCTGGTGAGATCGATGTCAATAAGCTGGTATCTAAAATTTTTCGTTCATCGATACGTTTTCTCGTCTCTCTGATTTTCTTTATCTAAAAATATTCTTCTATATATTTTTCCATGTAAAAATCAACTTATTCTTCGTTTCACTATATGTATATGTCACTTTATTTCAATAAAAAATAGGCCCACTTGTATTTTCTAAATTTTATAATCTGCTTTATTCAATTATAACTTGTACTTAATAAATATCATTTGTTTATTCACTATATGTTAAGTACAAATATTAGAAAAGGATCGGTTAATTTGATAACATTTTAACCAAAGCATCCAAGTGCTTTGATTTCACAATGGCTCGTTTGCAAATTAAAAAAGAACAGTGGGCGATCATTATTATTAATATATCATAATTAAAGACGTTTCTCCTTTACACATCGGTACATCATTATCATGTATCTCTTTTGACAAATCGTCATTAGCTTTTCCATGTTATTCACGTTGATATAGAGTTTCAATTGACTCTTTGCTGATATTATATGATTGAATTTTCGAATATGCATATGTATATATGGTGATAATTTGCCCATGTAATTTTTGTTGGTCGTTCTAACACCACTAATTCCTCAATAATATTTAAATAAACTAAAAGACTTAGTAAACGGAGGGAAATACAATAAAATTGAATAAAACACTTGAACCAACTGCATACACATATTTAAAACATTTAAATTATTTTTTTATTAAAATAAATAATAATAAGTATCATATTAAGAATCTAGTAAAACAAACACATCAATTTAACTTAAATAAATAAATATGAGATAAAAATAAGTTGTAGCACAGATTATGATAATACCGTCGTAACCAACACTCTCTCAACCAACAAATTGCAGGGAGCTCTCTATGCTCGAAAAATTAGTGCAAAATAAGCTAAATGTTTACGATATCATCCAAAAGAAATCATCCTAGTATAAGCAAAATCAGGCACCAATTAAATAGCGACACATCATCTTTAACTAATTTATGATTGGGACACGTATTCAATTATTACCTAGACGAGTTTAGGCATTCTACGTTAGGGTTTTAGAAATTTACAAAAAAAAAAAAACAAATTAAAACATTACAATTGTACACATATCATTATTTTATTAATGCCTGATAGGAGTTATATAAGGATCATCCGGATGATTGTTCTTCTAAAAAAGAATAGCTAAAAAGATAACTATTTATAGCTCGTGAACCTAAAATGATATTCCAAGTGGTTTTGATGGAAGTTAATATTTCCTGCACAATGGCATTACAATTTCAATGTATTTCCAAATTTATAATAGTATTGCCGAAATTAATCTAATTAATAATATGTAGTTACACTTGTTATAGATTAGTTAATTAGATATAATTCCACCAGAATGTCTGCATGGTCAAAACCCTAGACCTCGTGGCTGCCCATTCATCTCTGTCCCGATCTGGCAGTAGTATGGTGGTACATGCATGGCGAGTTTTTTATCGACACTTTATTATAATTTTAGGTATTACCTCCGTTTCATTTAATTTGATACTTTAATTTGGACAATTTTTTTATTTTATTTAAATTTGACCATCGTTAATTTGAGTTACATAAATTAATTTGCTCTAAAATTTTAATATCTGAAAATAAATATT
This sequence comes from Sherardia arvensis, assembly GCA_948330725.1. Lineage (NCBI taxonomy): Eukaryota > Viridiplantae > Streptophyta > Magnoliopsida > Gentianales > Rubiaceae > Sherardia > Sherardia arvensis. The sequence continues at coordinate 46,939,365 of OX415236.1, forward strand.
ACGGAGAATCCAAAACTATATTATACAATAATATTATTATTTATATATTAGTACAAATTAATGATCAAACTTGGATACAAAAAATTGCTCAAGTCAAAGTGTTAATATAGACGAAACGGGAAGAGGGTATCACATTAACTACTGCTATCTTTTATTATATAAAATTGCCTTGTACCTCAAACTTAGCAAAGTGATAAGACATTTTTTGACAACGTTAATATAATACTCAATTCTACATGTTTCATTAAAAGCTCTTTATAATATGTCGTGGATGTTTTTAGTAAATAGGTTCTTAACGGTGATCTTAAATTAGACAAACTCTCCGAATTTTTAACTTTCCAAAACTTTCAAAAAATTCTTTATAAGTTTTAGCGTATACAGTGTAAATTTTAATTTGGACGGTATATTTTGTTACACTTTTTTTAGTTTTCCTACAAAATTTCTAAATAATTGCATTAAAACATGTTAGATTTTATGTTTACTTTAGAATAATCAATGTTATAACACAAAAATGTATCATTTATGTTTAACTAAATAGTGATGGTTTCATAGCATTTACTCTTTTAAGAGACTTTGCACTTAAGATATATGTATTCATGTTTGGTATTGTTTTTTAAAATTCATTCACGCTACTAGAAAACGTCCATTAGCAATTACATTAAAGTTGATAACCAATACGACTAATCTTTTACAAGGTACGTATCAACTTGATGCCGTCTGTACTAGAACAGATTTGAAAATCCAACAAAATTGTAATACCATCTCAAAAATATTAACTTGCTAACTATGAAAATCACAAAAACCACTTGATAAAGTTGAGTTTCGCATGCATTCATCACTACAGTAACACCACTTGATTCAAAGTATGATGTATGTTCTCCAAACTATTAACACAATGGGAGAATCAAATCACCAAAGGAGACACGATCGGTAGCCAGACCGAAAACTAGTAACTAATATATGAGCATAGGCCCGTCATAGAAGCATAAGCCCAAAAGCCCAGACTGTGGGGACAATGACGTCAGCTAGTTGGCTACTTCCGGGGACGAGGGATGATGACAAAGACTCGTCACCGGCCGTACTAGAGATGACTCTCGCATAACCCATCAATATAAATACCACATCATTTCATGAGTTACTCTTATTCTCTTGGGAAACAACTAAAATCCTTTCTCTCTAACAAGGTGATGACACCGCACTCCGTGCGGTGTAGGTACTCATATATTTCATTTTAATTTTAGAATTTATTTTTTCTAAAATATGTTTGAAAGTCTTATCTTAATGTAATATTGCAATTTTTTTTATATTTTGATATGTTTCTTTTTAAAATATATAATGTTTAAATCCTAAAATATGTATTTGTATCTTGAAGAACATCGGTTACATACATGTTTTACCATGGAATATATTATGGATTCGTTAAAGAAGGTTAAGTACATTATTCTGTTTAAATATTATATATTTTAGACTAAAATACATAATAAAATGTTTGAAATGTAAGAAGATCAATACAAATATATAAAATAATAATCATTAAGCTCAACTTGTTTAAAAGACGGTGTCACATTTGAAACATATCCTAATACATTAAACTTGTTTAATGCAATATTGTTGTAACTGATGGTGTAGCGCATCGCGAAGAAGAAGTCGACGTCGAATAAGAGGTGGTGAATAACTCCACGTTGCATTGAAACATATCCTAATACATATCTTGCAGTTCCTCAAAGCTCCCTTCTTTGTTTTTTGTCAATTCAACAACTACAACTGAACACAAAAGCACCATGAAAACCATTATTTCAGCCCCCACTGATTGACATTAAAACGAGCTCACATAAACTCGAAAAGTCATACAGAAATTGCTTGTTTTCATCTGAAAGCACTGTCAATCAAATCCAGCAATCACAATAGCACAATAGCACAATACTGGAACAAAGGAACCGAAAGTTAAAGTAAAATTTACACGATTAACCACAGGCTTAACATACAATCAAACATCAAATCCACATTTGAAATCTCCCCTGTATACCACGTGCAGAACTGCATCAACACCATTCATATACCCCAAGACCCCAGTGTCATCTGTATCACAGATTACTTCCTCGATCAATCATTTTCAAAATACTCAAACAAAAGATAGCTACTTATCCCACATCGTCTCACAAACTCACCCTAAAATTTGTTCAAAGCAACCAAAACCAACATGTCAATAAACTGAAACACGCATTTACTAAACTTCTGCCCAATCAACCAAATTAGGTCATTTAAAACTGTCCAAGAAACCGAAAAGTAATATGTTAATTAACCGAATAGCAGCTTTAACTATGAGGATCTTCAATGCAAATGTTAGTTTTGGGAGTCACTTACTCCACATGTTGGATTTTGAGTGGAACCTCAGCATGATGTCATCGAAGTCAATTTAAGTGAGAGTCTTTTTTAATTTTGCATATCCAATGCTAATGTCAAAATTAACTTCAACATGACATTAATCTTCATTCAATATTATAATATTCTTCTTTTTTTATTTCGCTTTTTAGTAAATGAATAAAACAATACATTTGGGTTGAAAGAAAGGAAAAACAACAAAGCAAAGCTTTGATTCGTATGTCATGTTATTCTTATAAAAGATGATCAAGAGATGGGATTATTGCACCAAATTTAAAACTTGTATACAATGTTTTGCATGAGATTCTAATATTCCTTTGTGTTCGTTTCAGTTTGTCATTTTATGCTGGAAGATGATAGATTGCTGCTCAAATACCAGTACAAATCTTAAGCTCAATTGCTCTAAAATGCATCTTAAAAGCTGCGCAACGATGCTCAAATTCATCTCAAATGCTGATGTAACGCTGCTTAAAAACATCTCATACACTGTGCAAATTCAACTCAAACGCTACTGCAAATTGCATCTTAAAAGTTGCTGCAACGATGCTCAAATTCATCTCAAAAGCTGCTGCAAAAAATGGAGCTTAAATACTGCTGGAACGCTGCTCAAAAACATCTCATACACTGCCTAAATTCAACTCAAACGCTGCTGCAAAAAATGGAGCTTAAATACTGCTGCAACGCTGCAAAAAAACATCTCCTACACTGCCCAAATTCAACTCAAACGCTGCTGAAAAATGCATCTTAAAAGCTGCTGCCACGATACTCAAATTCACCTCAAACGCTGCTGCAAAAAATGAAGCTTAAATACTGCTGCAACGCTGGTAAAAAGCATCTCATACACTGCCCAAATTCAACTCAAACGCTGCTTCAATTCATCTCAAACATTGATGCGAAAAATGCAGCTCGAATGCCGTTGCAACGCAGCTCAAAAGCATCCTATTTACTGCTGCAATGATGCTCAAATTCAACTAAAACACGTGCGCTCAAATTTATCTCAAACGTTGCAACGCTGATCAAAAGCATCTCAGACATTGCTGCAATGCTCAAGCCAATTGAAAATAATAAAGATGAACTCTAAGCTCAACAAAATGTATAAGCTTACAGTCCAGAAAAAATGTGTACCAATGGTATACGATCACTATGCAATAAACAGTACTCAATCTATCGGCAATTCTACGTATTTCATACTTATACTAAAACATTCAAGCTTAGCCAAAGGAAACCATACTAAAACATTCAAGCTTAGCCAAAGGAAACCAGCAAGTAATAGTAATAATAAAAATCAGCAGATCAAAAGAACCCTTGAAGACACAACTAATAAGTTACAATCACATAATAGAAAGGCATGTAGTTTTTAATGTGCATCCGTTAAAATAAAAACATTCATGCACCGTATGATATCTTTAACAAGTAAACGGATTTATCATACACAAAAAATTCCTAAAACCAAAGATAAGGCTTGCTGCTTCAGAGTCAGACTTATCTTATTAATGGAACTATCACTGGTGAATTTCTAATAACACCAAGTTTGCAAGTATCTCACCACTGTAAAAACATTCAATATATAGTACTCAACCTAAACTTAAACCTCCAAGGAAAGCCTAATCTGTTAATAGTTTTCAACAGCACTCACAACTAAGAACCAACAAAATAAACATCATGAACTTTTTTCTATCTGCAAAACAATTGCTAGGTGGTAACTGCACCGATAAAGAAGATTATATAAGAGAGGAGTTACATAGAAATGCAAATACCAGGGTCCACAGAACGATTAACAGAAACCACATGAAAATAATCACGGGTTATGGATAAATATAGAGAGATAATTAACTGCTGGTATATACCAGAGAAAGGCGTCGCCGCTGATTGATTTTAGCCTCCACCATCACCTTAACCAGGCTCCCCAATGAGAACATGATTGTTCTTAGTCCTTCTTGATAGGATTCGAATCACCCTTCTGATTTTATCACCCCTTCCAATCACAGTGTCAAGCTTTCATGTCATCTCAACTAAATCACGGCCATATATCTTCAAAGCCTGGAAATTTGTATCACCGGAAGCACCTTCCACCTTCTTATCATCCTTCCCTCTCAGAATTCATTCTTAATTACAATCAAACACCTGCGAAATCCAAACCATAAACAAAGCCAAAAATCACCACCAATTCATCCAAAATCACAATACCTAATCAGCATGTGGCTAACCAGCATTTGGTGAAGGGCCAGCAGATATATGTAATGGGTCGTCTGGTAGCGGACACCGTTGAAGGTGATGGTGGCAAGAAGCAGACACACACACACATACATATATACACTCCTATGTGTGTACTGTGTATATTCTATGCGAGAATTACAAAGTCACCGGGCAGACCTTTTTGGAGGACCCATACTTGAATACAGCGGTAGAGATCGAAGGATTCCACCGACCATCAGATCAAGGGAAGGCGATCAAGACCAATGCTTAGACCAAAGGAGGTGATTTCTCGGAAATTTCCCTTAAGACGACCATGATTGAGTTCTCGAGCATGGATTTTTTGGGCAGAATTTACTGTTCGGTCATATGGGATTTGGGCAGAAAAGAAGAAATCTGAGCGAGGAATATAGAAAAAACGGCGTCGTTCGCTTCAAACATAGGACGACGATTGTGGCGACCCCTTTGGGGTTTCTACGTTTTTTTGAAAATACTAACTCTCAGGATTAAAAATTAAAAATCCCAATCCTCTTGGGTAAAGTTCATATTTTGATCATCGAATTTTACTAAATCTCTATTTTTGATCACTGAATTATTTCTGTCCCAAAATTGATCAAACTTAATAAAATAATTCAAAATGGATCACCATTGTTGATTATGTTAATTTAATGACGAAGAAAGTAATTATTGATGAGGGCAAATATGTTTTTTTTGTGAATGATTGTGAATAAATAAAAAATCAGGTGTTCTTCCATTTTTTCCAAATAAATCTTTCACAAAATATTTTCAGTAATTGTTTGATAGAAGATCTAAAACTCAACTGCTTTTTTTTAAAAAAGTGCCTAGATTATTTGAAGCAACTCTAGGCCAACTCTACCTTTGGATTGCCTAGATTATAATTTTAAATAATCAGTAATTGTTTAGCACAGAGTAAATTTTATTGTACAAAAGAAACCATTAAATTGGATATATCTGAAACTCAATTTTAAGACATTTTGAAATAAAGCAACTATTGTCATTTCCAAAATAATGTAAGTAAATTAAGAGTGAAATTAAAACTCATAACTAAAATAAGGTTTATGAATTTTAGTTTATTCTCCATCTTTTAATAAAAATGACAAATTTGACCTCATCAATAATTGCTTCATAGTCATTTAACGCCTTAATTAACACCAGTGATCAATTTTGAATAATTTATGAAATTCAATGATAATATTGGAACAAAATTAGTTCAATGATCAAAAGTTGAATTTAACAAACTTCGATGACCAAACGTGGACTTTACTCTTATAAAAACTTACTTTAGTTCAGTTCATTCCAAGAAACAACTAATTAAAATCCGTTCACTCTGCAAAAACTCTAGTCACCTTCATCTTTTCCCAATCTCCCTTGTGATGATGGGGAAACAATTTTTCATCATTCGTTTTTAATTTTGTTCCTGAATAAGTATATAATTAATGTACTCACAGAACTTTTAGATTTTTCAGATCTGAGACTTAAGTAATTTCATTTTTCTTTTCTGGGTATCTTTCTGATCAAAACTCCACCAATATTTTGATTGAAACCCTGACTCAATTATGTTAATTAGATTTGAGACCCTCAAATTCATTCATCTTAACTTAATTTGGATTTCAAATACTTAGTTTTGTGTTTTCATTGCGTCTACAGTTTGGATTAATGTTTTTACGCTTGTAAAAACTCGAGACGGCAGCCTGCGGTTTTTATGCTTTCACCGGCAGGCGGCCTCCCCTACACCTCTTCTTTTCCGTCTCAAACCACCCCTTCCTAATCTACGCCTGAAACCATTTTCTTTTCCGACAAACTAAAGTCCCAGAAGCTCTACCCTGGCTCCGTCGGTGCGAGCGGGTCGCCAAGCTCGCACATCGCCGCCACTGCTCCCAGCGTGGGCCTGAGGTGCAGACGCCTGATCGCTACCGACCGCCACCCCTGGGCCGCAAGGTGCCACCGGACAACACAGATTAGGCCCGCCGCAGCCCAGACGCCACCAGACAGCACAAATCGGGTCCGCAATAACCCAGACGACGCCCGACAGCACAGATCGAGCCCGTCGCAGCCCAGATGCCACCGGAAAGCACATATCGGAAATGTTTCGAGCAGTCCGGTGCAGATCACAATCGGGCCAAGGAGCATCACACCGAGGGCGCTCATGGCAAAGGTCTTCGATCCGGGACTCCAGCGCACGCAGTACCAATCCGGGAACACTCAGACAGCCCAAGACCGGATCTGATCTTTTTGGGGTTTTTATGGAGGTCAACTGGCTGGTTGGGTCGGGTTGGGAAAATTTGGACATGTATTACTGAATTTGGCACAAATAGACTGAGAAGGTTACTTCTTTTTTTTCTTTTAAAATTTAATTTTCAGTCTTTTTAGGGTATATGTTTATTGATGTTTGTACTAAAATATTGGATTGATCGTGATTTGTTAATCTTAGTTTTCTGACAGGTCGTTTTGCTCAGTTAAACTTTGATTAGCTTCCGATCTAGCACTAGTAGAATCAGGCCGGAACACGGCGCCGTTAGACGGCGGTTCCGCGTGAATTTAAGGGAACCGCCGTTTAAACCATCCGGCTAAGTTTTCGAGTTCGGATACTTAGCCGGATGGTTGTTATCAAACATGATCTCTCCTTCTTTATGCAAGTTCTCTCCCTCTCCATCTTCTCCCTCCCCATCTTCTTCCTCTCCTTCTTCTCCCTCTCCCTCTTCTTCTTCTCCTTCTCCCACTCATTCTCCCCATCTCCCTTTTCTTCTTCTCCTTCTTCTCTTTCTCCCTCTCCCTCTCCTTCTTCTCCTTCTCCCTCTCTTCTCCCTCTCCCTCTCCTTCTTCTCCTTCTCCTTCTCCTTCTCCTTCTTTTCCCTCTCCCTCTTCTCCCTCTCCCCCTCCTTCTTCTTCTTCTAACAAAAGGTTGACTTTACATTATATGTGTTTTTCATATGACTTAGGCCGAAAATCAACAGATTAGTATAGTAGTTTGTGTTTTTGGGATTTCAGGGTACGATCTATTCGATCCACAAGTACCTATGGTTTGGGGATGAAACTGTTTTTATGCTGGTTTTGATTTCACCGGCCAAATTGGCCGGTGTTTTTTTTTTTGTTCTATCCGGCTAACTTTACGAACTCATAAACTTAGCCGGACTTATAAACATCCGGATAGATTTCCGAACTCGGAAATTTAGCCGGAACAATACACGGCGGTTATGACCGCCGTGCATCGGTGGCGCCAATTGCACGGCGCCACCAAGGACGGCGGTCAAAACCGCCGTCCAATGCACACGGAACCGCCGTGTTCCGGTGCAGATTCCAGTAGTGTAGTTGGTACAGTTGGGAGAAATCCGAGTCACAGTAGCCTGAACCTTGAATACTACTGTTGGCGATACTGTTACTAGATTTGTAGACCGCTTATGCTTTAACCTTATATCGTGTCAGATTCCATTTACTCTATCTAGTGTTTGGCCACTAGCCAATCAGACCAGGATTGGTTGGGATTTCTCTATTACCGATATTAATTTACAATATCTCTATTTTTAGACTTTTATGATTTTCTTCTTAATTTTGCGCTGTAGAATAAGGTGATAATAGAAATCTTTATAGCAATCTATAGTTACACTCTTGATGAATCTTTCTTATTAGTATCCCGGCCAGATAGAATAATTTGGTATGATTTACATAGTACTCTACTGTCCAACCTTGTAAAAACTTCTTATCTTCCGGTGGTTAAGAGGGCACCGGACTCAATGGGTTGCCGGTTGACGTTCAGGTAGAGAGTATTAATTATAATAGAACCGGGTTTTCTGTTTAGGCGGTGAGAAAGTGGGATGGTGAATTCTTATGAGCTCTAGAATGCTATACTTGGTGATGTCTGTACGCGGGAGAAGGAGGGAAATCTGTTTTTAGCTATGTTGTTACCGATATCGATACAGAGATGATATAGTTATTGCAATATTTTCAAACACTTCTCTAATATTTCACTTGCTTCCGATAGTAGATCGGAATATAGCCTTAGGGCAACATATTGCCGCAGAAATCCCTAAAAGGTTAATGTGTATCATAGGTTTACACAAATCCAATCATATAATTCTATTCGCTTTTATATAGGATTGAATAGTCGTGAGTAATCCCCGTCCACTTACATGTATGGTTTTAACTTTAAAAAAAATTTAATGTTTAAAAGGAACTGTTAGTTATCTAAGATGACAATGGGTACCAAAGTAAAGCCTACTTCAAATGTGAAGTTGACACGAATAAGTCATTTATTTATTTAAACAAAATAAAGTGTTTATAAGAGGACCTTTTAGGCTTTTACACTTCGCTACACAAAATGTCCTTTTCCTATTACACTCATGCTCCATCATTTTCCTATGTCACGCGGCGATAATATTATACCGCTTTCTAAATTAAAGATATATATGAAAATATAATATTCTGAAATAAATTTAACCAGATCTTTATATAATATTATTTATCAAACTATACACTACATATATATTGATATTTGATGTGCCGGTGAGTAAAAATAAGAATAGTATAGCTATAATAATAAAAATAAAATTAAATATATATATCATCGAACTGATCTGAATTGAACTACTAAATTAGGTTTGAACGAATCAAACCCATCATCAATTAAAGTTAGCGCAACCAATTAAGAGTAATAAGATTTTAGTACATGCCTCTAATTAGTAGCCACATGGCCTCAACGTACATTCCATGTGATACCAGACTCCAAAATCAGCCTTATTTTCATGAAGCCAAGCCAACAATAATTCAGCCTTGTTCTCACAGACACGATTTTCACGTTGAGAGATGATCGTACAATGAGTCACGAGCATTTCACCGTCCATTTAACCCTTTCATTTATGATTCATGAACTATTCTTGGCTATAAATAGGGCAGATTATCCAGTCCAAGAAACCACACCATCTCACTCCCCTAGCTAACTTAATAAACCGCAGTTCAAAAATCATGGAAGGTTTGGTCAGTAGCTTCTTCTCCGGCGCTCCGGCTTTCATCAAGCGCTCCGATTTCCCCAAGGACTTTGTCTTCGGCTCTGCAACCGCTGCTTTTCAGGTGCCCTAGCTATAGCTACCTCGTTTTAATATATATGTATGTGTGTATATATATAAATATATCTCTGTGTGTGTGTCTGTGTGTATATGTATGTATGTATGCATGCATGGACGACGAACTGAGTTTGTTTGATTTTCTGGGACTTTCAGATCGAAGGAGCTGTTGCTAAAGATGGAAGAGGAGAGTCCATTTGGGATCGATTTGCTAAAGAACATGGTAAACATTTCTACTTTTGTCTTTCTGGTTCTCCACATATATTTATTTCACCCAAAAAATAGAAGTGTTGAAAATTACAGCCGGTGATACTGTTAAGAAGTGTTGAAAATTACAGATCTAAGATTAGGGTTTCTCTAAGATCCCTGGATCTGATGGTAATGGTATTTTTGTTGCAAATTGGCAGATCTGTTTCACCCCTACACTGAAGATGCCGTGAATCACTATGAAAGATTCGAGGTAATTAATATATTTTTAAGACAGTAATTAAAACTTAATTAATTTGTAACTAAAATTTTCATTAATATTTCCTGGGTAAACTTTTCAGGAGGATGTTGAAATCATGAAGGAGATTGGGTTTGATGCCTACAGATTCTCAATCTCATGGCCTAGAATCTTGCCAAGTAATTAATTAATTTCTCAATAACCATTTTCAGATCCATATCAAATCACAATAAAATATTAATTATAAATTACATTTTTTTCAGCTGGAAAGCTCGCCTCCAAGAACAAAGAAGGAATCCAGTACTACAAGAATCTTATCAAGAGGCTCAAAGACAATGGTAACTCACAAACACCTAGCTAGGGTTTAATTTCAGATGAAATTGATTTTGAACAATTTAAGATAAAAATTTTGATACTTAACAATCTAATCAAAAATAATGTACAGGGATTACACCATATGTCACCCTCTTCCACTGGGATCTGCCTCTTCAACTGCAAGAGGAATACCATGGTTTCTTGGATCGCAGAGTCGCGTAAGTTTCTTGGATCCACCTCAAACATTTTCGCAATTATAATTAATGCATTTTTAAAGCATAAATTAAGTTATTAAATTGAATAAAATCTAATAATTTGATTTTTTTAGGGATGACTTTGGTGTGTATGCTGAGGTTTGTTTCCAAGAGTTCGGCTCAGAAGTCGATCACTGGATCACAATGAACGAGCCCTTCACCTATGCCTACTCAGCACACGTCGACAAGGTCCACGCGCCGGGACTTGGAACCGTCCACGAGCACCTTTTCGCCACCGGAACTAATGATGCGAAGGCCGCAGCCACCAAGTCTGCCGACGCTCCGGCGGAAGAGGAGGAGGAGGACGACGGCGGGTCAATGTTCCACCCTTCCCGGTCAACGATTCACCCGGAGAAGAAGAGGAAGCCGATTCAGGTCTTCAATCCCGTCACCGATTGGGCATCGGAGCTCGGAGAGATGGATCCTTTCGCTTATCCTTACGTTGTTACACACAACCAGCTCCTGGCTCATGGAAAGGCAGTTGAGATCTTCAAGAAGAAATATCAGGTTCAACATTAATTATAAGTTCATAACATTACATTATTATTTAATTTATACATAAAATTCATTAACATATATGATTAATTAAAATACAGGATCGGCAGAAGAAGAAGACGATCGGAATCACGCTGGTTTCTATGTGGTTTGAGCCCCGCGACCCTAACAACGAGAAGGATAAGGAAGCTGCCATCCGCGCTGTTGATTTCTTCATTGGTTGGTAAGTATATTAATTAATACAGTTTAATAGATATATATATATATATACATATATTATAATGAAAATGCATAAAACCTAATTACTGCTAATCTAACAATTTTAACAGTTTAATTATTGATTTCACTTGAATTTGATCACGTGTAATAAAATGAGTTGTGATGGTAGCCGTTGCATAAAAAAAGTATAGTAAAAGTTGTCACTTTATCTTTTTTTATAGGAAAAGCTAACATTTCTTTGGTGAAATAATTGTACAAATTCCTAATCTAAGACAAAAAAAAATTCATGGACAAAAGATCCTAGTAGAAATAGATCCTATTTTTGAAAATGAATAATTGATGCTGACTCATTCATAGCAGTGACCAATCTTCTTCAACTTTTATTATGTAGAGTACTGTGTGGTTGAAAGAGTTTTCAGTACAGAAAATTCTGCTTTTTAGTCCCATGACCAATATGGTAATTTTGCCCCTATTATTGGAGTGGTAACAAATCACCAACAATATTTAAAAAAAATTTATAAATCATCAAAACAATTTTTACATTGTGTATTTATTCTTTAGGTATTTGGCACCCTTGGTTCATGGAGACTATCCTCCAAGCATGAGGGAGTATGTAAAGAAGGAGCATCTTCCAGAAATGACCCCGGCCGACCGGAAACTGATTCAGGGAAGCTATGACTTCATCGGCGTAAACTACTACACCGCCCGCTATGTTTCTCACCAGGAACCCAAAGCTAAGCACTTGGAAATCGGCAGAAACTATGTCACTGATCAGCACCTCATGTACTATGGTAATGATAATTTTATTTAAAAATATATCATATTATTTTTAAAAAATTAAAATATGATATGAAATGTGTCTTTTTTGTTTGTGTAGAGAACCGTAAATCCGAGGATGGAACACTGGTGGACATTGGACCAGACAGGGTGAGTGCGAATGATTTTTACAGTATCAAAGGCCGGTAAACAAGAAATGTAAGAAAATTAATGATGGTTATTTGTTTTTAACTTGTGTGTAAATATTGCAGGGTGCATCTGCTTGGTTGATTTCATATCCCAAGGGCATTAAGGACCTTCTGCTTCACATCAAGGAGAAATACAATGACCCTGTCATTTACATCACTGAAAACGGTAACAAAATGAGCTCACACACACTTCATTTATGTGTGACAAAATGTAGGTCATGAAGTTTAAAAAATCTGCATATAATTTCTGGTGCAGGAATTGATGATCATGATGATGGATCTGCAAGGCTTTGGAATGCATTCTTTGATCACAAGAGAGTCAGCCACCTCCATGATCATCTGACCTACCTCGCTGAAGCGATAAAGTACGAAAATGCCCTCTATATATATATATATAATTTTGCTTCAGAATTAGAATAAGAGTCGTGTTTCTGAAACTCGTTTCATTTCTTGTGTATCAGGGAGGGAGTTAAGGTGAAGGGATACTTTGTGTGGTCATTGCTGGACAACTTCGAGTGGAACAATGGCTTCCATGCTCGATTCGGGCTGTGCTATGTGGATTACAAGACTGGAAATCGCCACGCCAAGATGTCTGCAAACTGGCTCAAGAACTTCCTTGCTAACAAGGATGGAACTTCATCGTGCCTGCCGATCCAGAAGAGGAATATCTTCAGATGAAGGGATTGACAGCTGCTCCGGCCAGCGCGTGATCATCAGAAATAAACTGGGGGATTTGCATTTGTATGTGTTTTTATATTTCAGTGTGGCTTTTTGTGTTTGAATTTCTGTGTGGAATGATTTGAACAAAATGTATGGTGGTATGTGGCCACCAACGTCCTGTGTGATGTTGATGAGACTATCCCTAATTGTCTCTATTTTCAATTCCAATAAAATGATGATATATATTTGAGGCCCCATTTCTTCATCTCTCTCAAGCTTTGATTTCATGATGTATATTGAAACTCTCGTGCTTGTTGCTAGTATTTACAACAGGAAAATTATCGAATCATCGTAATTAAAAATAACTCGAACTCTTCTTTTAGCGCCAAAATATTTTATCAGTACAGCATATGTTGCAGTCCGGTCGTATTTTTGTTATATAATTATATATAATAATTTTGATATATAATTAATTTATAATTTTATGTGAGAGAAGTAATATACATACACATAAATATGATCATAAAAGGAAAAGATATATAGCAATATTAGTGAATTCAGTGGTAGTTTGACTAGGTATCAGTACTAACCGAAACCAAAGTGAAATGGCAAGGACAATAATGAAAGCAAAGTGAAAACGTGAGGAAACTTGTGAACATAATGGATATAGACCGTGGCCAAGGACAATAATGGGTGGGGTTTAGATCTAGATATAGGGATCAGGATAGAGATAAAGAAGATGCATGTATAGCTAATGTTTTTCTGATTTTTTTTTGAACATTTTGTTATAATTAACATTTTTTTCATTCTTTTTAATTCATTGGGGGAAAATCGGGATATAATAGCAAAACACCAGATCCATGATCTTCCTCCTAGTATGAATTACAATTGTCCACAATACCTTTTGATCTTATTTGTTAAGATGATGAGCCTTTGGTCATTCTAATTAAATCAAGGTAATTTCCAACAAATGCTACTCTATTTAGTTGCAGCTTAGTTGCCAACAAATTGCTACCTCCAATGCAGTCGTCTCAACATATGTTGGATTAGTTATTCTCATCATCATCTTTGTTCATGCCTGAAAAAAACTCTCATCAACTCTTATAACAACAGTTGTAATGCCTGCTCGATCCTCTTGAATACCACCATCAACCCTGATTTTTGCACCCGTAGATGGTGGTTTGAGTAGGGTCTCTGACAACTTTTCTGACATCCTGTTCGGTCACAAGTTTGCATCGTGAAACTGTCTCATATTCGAAGAAACAAATATACATATATATATATATATAGCAATATACTCAGCTTCCAGTTTTTTGTCCGTCAATGTCCTCTGATTTTGTTAAAATCATAAAGTATTACAAATCATCAATATCAGTTTAGCTGATCTCATATCAAAAATTGTAAGTATCTCTTGAAAAACACCTATCTCGACGGCCTCATCTCGACTTCTCAATATTATTAATTAAACCCACGGTTATCCATACGCACTTTGAAAATTTACATTCAAGGAGTGTGCAGAAGAACCATTCTCGTCCTGACACATAGAGAAAGTCAATGTTACATTCAACGTTCTTGCACAAAGATTTCTACTGGTCGGTAATGGATTAATGATTAACCTTCATGCGAAATGCTTAACTCTCTGTAGCACGCGGAGTTTCCAAAATCTACACCAACTTTAATTCTCGTCATGATCCTCATTGCCAACCTTTAAATTTGTAAGCATGTGATAGGCAGCCTTGACAGTATATTTTCCAGATGGTGTATGATGCAACCATCAATGATCTGGTCCTTACAAATCGCCTAATTTAATAGACAAGATCTTATCCACATTTGATGGGTGAAAATACTGGTTCAAGGTAGCTAAATTCTATCATCTCATATCTGGATCAATCGGGTCTGAAACAAGTCTTAGAGAACTCGGAATTCGATCTGAATTTTGAATATTAAACGGTTCAGCTGATGAAATCTACGTATCATAACATATTCTTGTTGTTTGAGCTTGATCTCATCGGCTTCATTATACCCCTCTTCAAAACATCAATCCTTTTAGGGCAAGTCCAAGGGATGCCCAAATTTGTAGAGAGAGGAGAAATTTTAGGGAATGGATTTAAATAAAAAATTAATATTCTCTCTCTTTCAGCTTTCTATTCTCCCTCGCTGTTCTCCATAGTCGACGCTATCTGGTGCTCCGTCAGCAGCTTTCTACTCTCCATCGCCGACGCTCTTTCCGGTGCTCCATCGAGCAGGAAGAGGATGTGATGGCGTCAAAGAAATTGATCGACGCGCTGGATGCCGACGGAAGAAGATGGTGGCGATGTGGCGGAGGAACATGAAGAGGAGGAGGAAGAGGGCGGAGAGGAGGAAGAGGACGGCGGAGAAGGGCGGCAAGTACCCGGAATAAATTTGATCTGTCTCTGATGGTGGAGGAAGAGGGATTGGCTCCGGCGGAGGAAATGGATCGTCGGAGGAAGATGATGAGTTGCAGAGATTGATATTTGGGATAAATAAAAAAAGGAAATTAGAATATATGCATTAATTTAATATATTTAAGAATCCCTATGATAGAGACATTGTTGGAGTGGCTAATGGTTATAGAGTTGTAAGGAATTAATGTTTTCATTCCTTATTTTAGAGAAGAAAATAGAGAAACTGTTAGATTCGCCTTAAAACTATCCTTAGTACTTACGAAATATTATTTTCAGGAAATGTCTCCAATATTAACGAACTCGGAAAGTATAAATTAGATGGTTCTAACTCGATAAACTATAAATTAAACTGAATGTTTTTTTTAAGTCAACAATTTCTAACAAATTATTATATATGGGTTTGTGACTAATTAATTACTTGAATCAGAAGAGGTCTTTTTCACGTGGTGGGTTGTACACCAAGACTGAGGTACACCATTCTCTCCATTCTCAGCAAAGTTCCAATATTCATGAACAAATCATTTACTCGAAATGTGGATATGGCTTCCTACCGGACAAACTCATGATTAGGTGAACCTTTCATGCACTTGTTTCCATAAGAATTCCCAATTTTCGTTCGGTTAATTAATTCCATTAAGTAAAATTTGTCTTAGTAATTAAGCAGAATTATTATTACTTTTACTAGTTGAGTTGGTTCTCTATAAGATAGTCTAAAACTTTAGATAAAAGTTAATATTATTTAATTTTTTTAAAAAATAAAAACCACTGACATTTTTCCTTCGGGATTAAAAGAAAATGGCACTTAAAGTATTTGTTTATAATAGAACCGAGTTTTCTGTTTTGATTGTGAGAAAGTGGGATGGTGAATTCTAACGAGCTCTATAATGCTGTACTTGGTGATGTCTATAGGCAGCAGAAGGAGGGAAGTCTGTTTTTAGCTATGCTGTGATCGGCATCAATACAGAGATGACTTATTTTTCTTGTAATATTTTTAGACACATTCTGATATCTCACTTGCTTCCGATATTAAATCGGAGTATAGCATTCGGGCAACAAATTGCCACAGTTACCCCCAACAGGGTTTCATGTGTAATATTGGGTTTCAAACCTGATCATGTAATTCTACTGCTTTTATTTGGGTTGAGGAGCCGTGAATAATCCTCTCATCCACTTGGATGATTTTAACTTTAAAAAAAATGGCACTTGAAGGCAATCAAAATATGGTGTTGTTATCTTGTTATACAAAATTTAGTATTTTACTCTTCTAGTCAAAATACGGTATGGATTTAAAAATAGCGATATTGTAATTTCAATATTTAAGAAGCGGTATTGAATTTATAGGGAAACTTAACAATATTTAAGAAACAGTATATATTATTATTTCAATAATAATTTAAACTACACCGAATAAAATATTGAACTGCGTATGACACTTTAGCAAAATATATCTGCTGCCGTATGGAAGATTAATCACTCTACCTTTTAACCCATAAGTTGCTTTTTTTATTTTTATTTTTATTTTTTTTGACACTACCCACAAGTTGCTTTGCTAACATACAAAATTTCGAATAGCGTTTTTTATCAGACTTCCCCACACACCACATTGATATTGTTGTTATTTCAAAATTTGGAAAAATTGCTTAACCCCTTCATAATTTTGGTGCAATGATTGATCATTTACCACCAAATCATTTTACCTAAAAAAAACCTCAATTCCATTTCATCCATTCAATAATGAGATTCAAGATCACTTATTGGTGCTACTCTTAGCTAGGAATCAGATTCTCCTACCAAGTACATACATGTGATTCTGATACGAACCCTAGAATCAGTCCAAATAACACGATTTACACGTTCATGCATGAGTACAAAGAGTCTCCATTTTCCTCATCCGATTCCAGACTATTTTTGCCTATAAATATGATGTGAAACTTAACCTAGAAAATCACACCAAAATCAGTTCATTTGTAACACCAGAGAGTTTGGTTTCATGGAAGGTTTAATTGGCAGTTACTTCTCCGGAGCTCCGGCTTTCATCAAGCGCTCCGATTTCCCCAAAGACTTCGTCTTCGGATCTGCCACCGCTGCTTTCCAGGTGCCCTAACCTTAAAACTGAATTTTAACGTAAAAACTATGCATGCATGAACTGATGGAGTTTGTTTTGGGTTTGCAGATCGAAGGAGCCATTGCTAAGGATGGAAGAGGGCAGTCCATTTGGGATAAATTTGCTAAAGAGCACGGTAAATATATATGTCTATCTCTATATAGTTATCGCACCAGTGAAAAAAACGTTGCAGTTTTTAAACGTTCGTCTATCTTTTTCAAAGAAATGTTGGATCTGTGATGGCATAATTAAAATGAAGTAAATCTCAATTCATGTTGCAGATCTGTTTCACCCATACTCTGAAGATGCTGTGAATCACTATGAAAGATTCGAGGTCCTTTTCTATTTCTATATTTGTAACCTACTGTAATTTCAAGACTAAAAGTGAAGTAAATTTCATCAGAAATTTAATTACTATGGTTATCTTTGTGTAAAATGATTCAGGAGGACGTAGAGCTGATGAAGGAGATTGGATTCGACGCCTACAGATTCTCAATCTCATGGCCTAGGATTTTGCCAAGTAATAATTAAATTATGATCACCATTTTGTCATGTATCAAATTACAGAAAAATTATGATTCATTGCATTTTCAGCTGGAAAGCTCTCTTCCAAGAACAAAGATGGGATTCAGTACTACAAGAAACTTATCAAGAGGCTCAAAGACAACGGTAATTCATTCACAAAATAAACATATTAATTGTTTGTCTTCAGATGAAAAATCAATACCTAAAAATTTAATCAAAATTAATATTTAGGGATTGAGCCATACGTGACCCTCTTCCACTGGGATCTGCCTCTTCCTTTGCAAGAGGCCTACAATGGTTTCTTGGATCGCAGAGTCGTGTAAGCCATCTGTAATTATCGATCAATTGTCACACCTTATATTGAATAATTTTAAATTTTCACACCTTAATTTATAATTGTTCATTTGATTTTATTTTTTTTCTAGGGATGACTTTGGTTTGTATGCTGAGGTTTGCTTCCAAGAGTTTGGCTCAGAAGTGGATCACTGGATCACGATGAACGAGCCCTTCACCTATGCCTACTCAGCACATGTCGACAAGGTTCACGCGCCGGGGCTCGGAACCGTCCACGAGCACCTTTTCGCCACCGGAACTAATGATCCCAAGCCCAAATCAGCCGATGGTCCGGCGGAAGACGACGGCGGGTCAATGTTCCATCCTTCCCGGTCAACGGTTCACCCTGAGAAGAAGAGAAAGCCGATTCAGGTCTTCAATCCCGTCACCGATTGGGCTTCGGAGCTCGGAGAAATGGATCCTTTCGCTTATCCTTACGTTGTTACACATAACCAGCTCCTAGCTCATGGAAAGGCTGTTGAGATCTTTAAGAAGAAGTATCAGGTTCAACACTCATTTATTATTTTTATAGATGTATTTATACTTAATTTACCAGTGATTTTTACATAATATACAGGATAGGCAGAAAACGAAGACTATTGGAATCACACTGGTGTCGATGTGGTTTGAGCCTCGCGATCCGGACAGTGAGAAGGATAAGGCAGCTGCCCTCCGTGCTGTTGATTTCTTCATTGGCTGGTAATTACATATTTTAATATATAAATTTTGTATAAACTGCTGAAATATGTAATATCTAGCAGATCGATGAAGACAAATATCTGCTGAAATATTTTTATTATTCTGATTGATGTACAAAAGTGATACCTAAAAATGATACAAATCAAAACAGCTTGATAGTCTAAAAATGGTAGAAGATGAAGACAAATCATAATGAACCACAAATATGTTATGGCCAGTGGCCTGTCTTCTTCACCATTATGTATAGGGTTTTGAACTGGAGGGGCAATTTGGACTTTAGTCTACCACAATTATTATTTGATTGTGTGTTGATTGTCTAGGTACTTGGCACCATTGGTTCATGGAGACTACCCTCCAAGCATGAGGGAGTATGTGAAGAAGGAGCATCTTCCTAAAATGACCCCTGCTGACAGGAAATTGATTCAAGGAAGCTATGACTTCATCGGTGTGAATTACTACACCGCCCGCTATGTTTCGCACCAAGAACCAAAAGCTGAGCACTTGGTAGTTGGCAGAAATTATGTCACTGATCAGAACCTCATGTACTATGGTAACCATGATCAAATTTATTCATTTATATATAAGATTCAAAATATTTGTTTGCATGCCTATATGTGTGTTAATAATTCATAATTATTGTGTGATTTTCTGCAGAGAACCGCAAGTCTGAAGATGGAACATTGGTTGACATTGGATCTGACAGGGTGAGTAATTAAATGAGACCATGGATTTAATTTCAAGGAAGGGATTCAAAACATGAAATTTCTAGGGTTATAATTTGAAATATTTGCAGGGTGCATCAGCTTGGTTGATCTCATATCCCAAGGGCATAAAGGACCTTATGCTTCATATCAAGGAGAAATACAATGACCCTGTCATTTACATTACTGAGAATGGTAAAAAATAGAATCCATACTTCACTTTTTTAAAACAATATTGTGCACTAAAAAAATTGCATTGCAGGAATTGATGACCTTGATGATGGATCTGCAAGGCTTTGGAGTGCATTCTTTGATCACAAGAGAGTCAGTCACCTCCATGACCATCTAACCTACCTTGCAGAAGCCATCCGGTGCGAATATTTCATGAACTATTATTATATTAGTTCCATATATATCAAATTTGAAGTAATTCTGTTTCTAATTATTATTATTTTGGTGTTTGTAGAGAGGGGGTGAAGGTGAAGGGTCACTTTGTGTGGTCTTTGCTTGATAACTTTGAGTGGAACAATGGTTTCCATGCTCGATTCGGGCTCTGCTATGTCGATTTCAAGACTGGAAATCGCCACGCCAAGATGTCTGCTCACTGGCTCAAGAACTTCCTGGCTGACAAGGATGGATATGCAGTTCAACTCCAAGGGAAGAGGAGGATTCTCATCTGAAGATCGTGTGTGGAACTGCTTTGTGTTTTTATTTTCTGAAGTATTTGTGTAATAATTTGAACAGCATATACATGCTGGTGTGATCAGTCCACCTAGGGGTCATGTGTCATGTTGATCAGACTATATCTCAAGTTTGTGTCTCTATTTTATTTAAATAAAATGATGAATATTATTTTATTTCATCACCTTGTCCTTCAAACTAGTTTGTATCTCCCTCCATAAACATCTATTATCTACTGTAACTTGTGTTATTTCTTCCCTTTGCGCCCCACCAATCGTGTTATCGATAAAAGCTGCGAGAGAAGAACGTTATTTCCACCTCACAGTCCTTAAACAAAATTGAAGGTGAAGAACTTAAAAAATTTCTGATAAGTTTGATAATTCTAATCAATCAGTTGGCAGAAGTTTTCAATATAAAGTCCATTAAAATTCAAAATTGAGGTTCCAGAGCCAAACTGAATCTGTTCAACCTCAGAAATATTTTGTAAGAGAATAAAACTTGAACTTGTTGTGCGGAATATGAGAAAACAGCAAACTAAACGTAAAAGGAAAAATAAGAACACAGAGATTTACGTGGTTCACCAATGATTGGGTACATCCACGGGAAGGAGACGGATTGCATTAGATAGGTAACCAGATTACAATGTTCCTATCGTCTAATACCCAGAAAACAGTACAAACTAGGTTGCGGCAAGTGAAAGAGTCTTATAGAGCCTCTTTCACTAAACCCTAGGTACTGGGCCCGAAAACACACTTTTGGCCCAAGTCACCAACACCTCAATAGAGAGGTAACCCGTACCGTTGGGCCGGGGGCGAATCCCCCCCCCCCCCGGGACCTCCAAGGCCAGGGTGCGCTCCGCCCCCTGGACCCCCCGACTGCTGACTCGCGGTACCGGTTATTACGGCATTCAAGGCATATACCAACAAAACTTGTCAATCATGATCATGACCTAAAGTAGTGAAGTAGTTTAAGTAATAGGTAAGAATATGTTGCCATATTTTGCACTCAATTTTTATGTGTCACTAAGTCTTGGGACGGATTTAGTGTCATTAATTACTCTGACATTAGTCGCTAATTAAAATGACACTTCAGAGTGTCACTAAGGTCACCTTATTTGTGACACTGACTTGAGGTACTTCTTAAAGCGTCACTAAGGTTAACAGGTTTAAGTGTCAAATCAATCAAACATACACAATTGAAATATAGTACTAAAAATTACTATTTTATTAAGTATGATTTTATAAGTTGAAAATATATTTATAAAAATTTAAAAGTATGTTATTTGAAAGTTATTTAAACGGTAAATAAAAGTTTAGTAAGTCGAACTCTCAAAAGAGACCAACCCAATCACAGTTGAAATGGAATTAGAGTTAGAAACCGCATTGGTTTTGATTAATTTGAACATCATATGCTAGTGTGATCAGTCCACCTAGGGGTCATGTGTCATGTTGATCGGACTATCTCAAGTTTGTGTCTCTATTTTATTTAAATATAATGTGATGAATATGATTTTACTTCATCACATTGTCCTTCAAACTAGTTTGTATCTTCTTCCATAAACATCTATTATATATTTACTGTAACTTGTGTTATTTCTTCCCTTTGCCCACCAATCGTGTTATCAATATAAGCTGCGAGAAAAACGTCATTTCCACCTCACAGTACTTAAACATTGAAGGTGGATAACTTAAAAAAATCTGATAAGTTTGATAATTATAATCAATCAGTTGGCAGAATTTTTCAATATTAAAGGCCATTAAAATTCAAAATTGGAGTTCCAGAACCAAACTGAATCTGTTTAAAACATCATAAATATTTTGTATGAAAATAAAACTTGAACTCAATATCAATCATGATCATAACCTAAAATAGTGAAGCAGTTTAAGTAATAGTGAAATTTACTATCGATCAGTTTCAAATAGTTCTCAACTATTCTTACTATTCTAGCACGTATGTTTAAACATAAGACAGAGTTTAAACACTAAAAGAAAGAACACACAAATTGTTTACGCAGTTCGGTGATGAACACCTACATCTGCGGGGCCTTGCCCAGTCTGAAAATCATCTACTAAAATAACCAAGATCAGTTACAATGTTCTCCAAACAATTAATTATCTAGGACTTATCTTAAACGTGTGGATTCGTGAGATCCCCTCACTGCCGGTCAGCAACTCCTCGTTGCTGTCTTGACCACTTCCCCTGAAGTATTAAGGCGTGTTGATTCCAGACTGCTGGCGATGGCAAAGACCTATTGAACTCCCTTCAATAAGCTGCTCCAACTGTAAAGCAATTCTGATCGGCAGAATACTTTCTTGTAAGATGGATAATCTTCTGTCGCAGCTTCTTTGTCTATTTATAGTTCAATGCTGTGTTGCCTCGTTTATCTTCTCGATCCTTCAATCTCGGCAATGCTGATCTCTCAACCAGCTTGTCACAGCTACATTTAGTCTTCTAGCTATATTCTACTTCTATAGCTAAAGGATAAGAAATATCTTCTTTCCTTATTTAAGACTAATCCTTTCTAAGATACAACTCTATTACATATTCTCAAACTAATTCAATCAGTACGAAATCAATCTTCACTTATCATCTTGATTTCTCGAATATCATCTTTGATCTCATAAGAGTTGTACTTTTCCTTCAATACTCTTGCTTATTTTCTGATTCCGGTTCAGCAAGTGTTTAAACATAAGTATGTTTAAACATGATAACTTCTACTAAATAGCCAATTATATTCTGCTGAGTCTTCTGGACTCTTCAATCTCCCCCTTTGGCATTTTGTGGAACCATAACACTTATTTTGATGCAGAGACAGCAACTCACTCCCCCCATCATATAGATCTTCATACTTCAATCATATTTGCATCAATAAATCAGAAACAGTATATATAACTTCAAAGCTCCCCCTATCAGCCAGACATAGATAGAGCTATTTCATACACATTGCATAGCAGTGTTCCAAAATAAATGGACACAACATCCAAAATAAATGGTCACCAAGGCATCAAAAGTAATCAAAATATTCTCCCCCTTGGGAACAGAAAATATGCCAAAGTATCAAATATTCCGAAATTAAAAACTAACAACCAGAATGGAGCAAAATACTGAGTTCAAAAGAGAGAGAAAAAGAAAACACATAGAACTCAGAATGCATCAGAACCACTGGTCTCATCCTCAGTCTCTTCAAGAGCTTCCAGCTCCTCTTGAAAATCCTGCATCTTCTGGTAATGATATCTGATTAGCCCTCGAAGCTCCTTCTTTCTCACAATAGCATAGTTCACCTCAGCTGGTTCCTCTTCTGAGTCTGCCTCTTCTTCCCCATTCACTGCAGGCAGATCATTTCTCTTCCTGAGAATGGATTTGTTAACTTGTAAATCATCACAGAAAGTGATCTTATCATCTAGTCCATCAACCAAGCCAACATGATATAGCAAGCCTGTAATAAGGGCAGGATAAGTGATGTACTCATCATATTTCTGATGCTGAGCCACTAGCAGAACCCTATCATATATAAACCATCCCAGATTGAAGGCTCTCCTGGTGCCAATGCAATACATCAAACATGTCATCTCCTCAGTCACAAGAGAAACATTGGTAGACATGGCCCATAGATTAGCAACAGCCCTGTACAGACAATAATATTTCTAAGAGAGATAGGCTGCCTTGAGAGTCTTGTCTGCCCCCCATTCTCCAAGTGTGCCCCCTGTCAGCTCCTGTGCTACAACATCATAATCCAAAGTAAAGCCTTCTGGATAAGCACTGTTTGGGCAGATGGAATCATGTCTCCCTGTTCCTAACACCTGATTGATTAAGAGAGCATCAAATCTATAGAGCTTGCCTCTGAGATAGATTTTTCTGTACCAGGCAGAATCTGGAGCACTGTTTGTTCCTCTCAGGTTAGCATAAAATTCCAGCACCAGAGAATGATTGGCCTTTATGCAGAAGTTTGCTGGTCCAAACATGTGAATTCTCTTCATAAAAGCCACAAAACCAGGATGTTTAAACTTCTCAGTCAATCACTTTTCCACATGCATCTTCCTGTTGACCAACCCTTCAGACACAGTCATCACTCTCCTGGAATAAAAGATATCATCCCAAGCATTTTCCAGTAGAGGATTGTCATCTAGAAACTCTAATGGCACCTCAGCTGCCTCATCACCCTCCTCAGGCTCAGGTTCAGAGCTACTATTCTCATGATCTTCTGCAGTTGGCTCAACTGTCTCATCATCCTCCTCAGAATCACTATTTAAATATACATGCTAGAATAGTAAGAATAGTTGAGAACTTGTGCAACTGGCTCTGCAGATGGTGCTTCTGGTAGTGGATCTTCTTCAAATTCCAGATTGAGCTCTGGAACTTTAACCCTCATCTGCGCACTAGGGAAGACTTGAATAACTGGAGGAAGGGACTTCTTCTTCCTCAACTTCTCCCTCTTCATCTCCTGCAACTTCTCAAATTTTACAGTTAAAGGATGGCTATCCTCACTGTCTGGTGCTGTCTCTGTCAGAGGCTCCATCATGAGTCTGACATTCTCCAAAATCCTATCCACATCCACAGCCTGCTCAGCTTCACCAGGCTCCTCCCGTGCCACATTTCTTTCCACTATCTGCTCACCTTCAGCAGTCTTCTCCTGCTCAATAGTCAAAGTTCTGAACACTCCATGTCCTCTCTTCCTCTTCCTCTGATAAACCTGCTTCACTCCTTCTCTTGATGATGCCTTTTCTGAACCCAAAGTCTGCTCAGATTGATCATTAATTTCTGAACTTTCATAGAAAAAGTTCTAGTCTGGTCCCCCTTCAAACTCAACCCCTTCCCTAACTGTAGGATTACTCTCATGCGCCACAGATTCTGGTGTGGCTCTAGTGACATTCAGACCAAGCTGTACAGCCAAAAGTAAATCTTCCCTAGTGGGGATAGAGTCAACAGGTAGGTTGGATGGAAGATTGCCCATGATGGTTTAGACACAGCAGTAGGTTGAAACACACAACTATTCACAGAAACCTCACAAATCCCCAACTATCTCAAACCCTAGGTGCGGCAAGCACTCTAACTACTAAATCAGCTAGGAAAAACTCAATCTTTAAGCAGTTTAGAGCTAAATACCTTATGCATGCACTGATTTGGTGTCGAAGCTCCAGTCGGCCAGAAAACCAAATTTTTTCTTGTTCTTGAACTCTTGATTTGACAATGTGTTGCTCAAACCAGATTTCGGTTGCGATGAGAGCCGATCGATGCACTAGTTTGATGGTGAGATTTGATCAATTGCGGGAGGAGGTTGTCTTGAAGTGGGAACGACGGAGCTACAGCAATTATGAGAAAAAGGGACAAAGATTTTCCCTCTTATATTTAATATTTTCAGAAATTCAAATCCGAAACCAAATTGGAAAATAAATCCACAACTGCACACTAGTCCCCAATTTTAATGGAATCACTGATTATTCCCCAAAAAAATGTAGTCAAGATGATATCCTCAGCCCGTATGGATATTTTAGCCCACTGCTCTCAACTCTTTCAGCCCATTGACTAGTCAGGCCCAATAGTCTGTCTTCTACATTTCGGCTAACTCTTCGGAGTTTAAACACGCTGACTTTTCAGATTTTAAACATCCTTGTCACCAACTTCTTTTTGTATTTTTCTTTTTCCAAAAATAAAAGAACACAAAGCAATAAAAACTAATATACAACAAATAAGAGGTAATCAGAGGTACCTCAAATTCGACAAACACCTAAGTGTTGTCTTAGTGTCTCAAATGTTGCAGAGTCCAGTGTTTTAGTGAAAATATCTGCATACTGTTCAGCACTAGGAACAAATTCAATGATCAGTTCCTTCTTTTCCACCAAGTCTCTGATGAAGTGATGCTTGATATCTATGTGCTTTGTCTTCTTATGATCAACAGGATCATGAGAGAGATCAATGGCTCCCTTATTATCACATTTTATAATTAAGGCATCCTGCTGGAATCCATAATCTTTTAACATCTGCTTCATCCACAACAGTTGCTGGCAACAACTTCCAGCTGCTAAGTACTCAGATTCAGTGGTAGACAGTGAGATAGAATTCTGCTTCTTGCTGTACCATGACACTAGATTCCCTCCTACATAGAAACATCCTCCAGTAGTACTCTTCCTGTCTTCTGAATTTCCAGCCCAATCCGAATCACTGTAGCCAATAATCTCAGCTTGACTTCCTCTAGAATACCAGAGACCATAATCAGCAGTTCCATGCACATATCTGATAATTCTTTTGACTGCAGACAGATGACACTCCTTGGGATCAGACTGAAATCTTGCACATAGTCCAACACTCAAACAA
Source organism: Sherardia arvensis (assembly GCA_948330725.1). Taxonomy (NCBI): domain Eukaryota; kingdom Viridiplantae; phylum Streptophyta; class Magnoliopsida; order Gentianales; family Rubiaceae; genus Sherardia; species Sherardia arvensis. The sequence goes on from OX415236.1 coordinate 46,966,152, forward strand.
ATGTCTGGCCTACTTGCAGTGAGATATAATAAGCTCCCAATTATACTTCTATACAACTTAATGTCCACCTTCACACCATACTTGTCATAGGTCAATTTCTCAGTAGATGCCATTGGAGTTCGCATATTCTTGAAAATCGTCCATCCCAAATCTTTTAACCAAATTTAAAGTGTACTTGGTTTGATTGATGAAGATACCTTCCTTGTGTTGTTTCACTTGAAACCCCAAAAAATATGTCAATTCGCCAACCATGCTCATTTCAAATTCACTCTTCATCATTTCTATAAAGCTATCAACCAGCTTTTGAGATGTTGACCCAAACACAATATCATCTACATAGATTTGGGCAAGCAGGATATGTTTTTCATGTTTAAACACAAAGAGCGTTCGGTCTACTCCCCCTCGTCGATAGCCATTCTACAACAGAAATCGGGTGAGCCGCTCATACCAAGCCCTGGGAGCTTGCTTAAGACCATATAACGCCTTTTTTAATCTGTACACGTGATCAGGCAAATACGGATCCTCAAAACCCTTGGGTTGTTCCACATATACTTCTTCCTTGACAATGCCATTTAAAAATGCACTCTTTACATCCATCTGAAACAACTTGAACTTCATAATACAGGACATGGCAAGCAAAAACCGAACATATTCTAACCTTACAACCGGAGCAAAGGTTGCATCAAAATCGACACCCTCAACTTGAGTATATCCTTGAGCGACCAGTCTAGCCTTGTTTCTGGTAATATTAACATCTCCATCAGACTTGTTCTTGAAAATCCACTTAGTGCCAATAACATTGACACCTGGAGGTCGTGGAACAAGATACCATACATCACTTCTTGTGAACTGCTCCAGTTCCTCTTGCATGATAGAAATCCAATACTCATCAGTCAATGCTTCCTTATGATTCTTGGGTTCTATAGAGGAGAGAAAGCATTGCAGCACATGCATCCCAGCATTCATTTTAGCATAGTCTTTTCGTGCTGTTTGCCTTAGATTATAAGTATTAGGTAGAGGATTGACTGATGGAGCTGGATCTGATGTTGTAGCTTCAGATACTGTGTTGCTTTCAGAATCATCAGATGATGTTGTAACATCAGGCAATGTTATAACATCTGACAGTGTTGTAACATCAGATAGAGATGAATCAATATCTGAACTGATTGGCTGTTCAAGTTCATTCAAGTAAAATTCCGCTACTGATGTCCTTCAGATCTTTAATGACCACATTGTTGGACTCCATCATGGCATTTGTGCGATTATTGAAAACCCTGTAAGCCCTACTATTTGGAGAATAACCAAGAAAAATACCAACATCAGCTCGTTTATCAAACTTACCGAGAGGTTCACGATCTCTAAGGATGTAGCATGCACTCCCAAATATATGGAAGTAAGAAACATTTGGCTTCCTCCCTTTCCAAAGTTCATGCCGTTTTCTGAGTGAAAGGTCGAAGATAGACTCTGTTTATTGTATGACATGCAGTATGAACTGCCTCAGCCCACCATTTCTTTGGAGTATCATTTTCTGCCATCATAGCCCTTGACATGTTGATGATAGTCCTGTTCTTGCGTTCAACAATACCATTTTGAAGTGGTGTGATTGGAGCAGAAAACTCATGCTTGATTCCAAGTTTTGCACAGAAATCCATCATAGTAGAGTTTGCAAACTCCCTTCCATGGTCACTCCTTACTCGAACCACTTGAAGACCATCATGTGATCTTTCAGTATTAACTTGTGTAATGAGCTCAATAATTATTCCCACAGCATCAGATTTTTCTTTCAAGAATTTCACCCAAGTAAACCTGGAAAAATCATCTACACATACAAAGATATATTTCTTTCCCGAAATATTAGCTGGACTGATTGGCCCCATCAAATCCATATGCAGTAGTTCAAGACCATGGGAAGTAGTGATTTCATGAAGTTTAGAGTGTGGAGACCTAACCTGTTTACCTTCATGACATGGTGGATAGTTCAACTCCTTAGTATAAGAGAGTAATGGTACTCCTCTTATTGCTTCAAGCTTTGTTACCTTAGCCAGTGTTTTCAGGTTTGCATGACCAAGCTTCTTGTACCACAGAAGAGTTTCATCCACACTTACTTTGAGACAACTAACTGATTCATCCAGAATGTAGCAGTTATCTGATGATCTAGTACCAATAAGAACACCCCGTTCATCCTTCCTGACTGTGCATACTTTATCATCAAATAAAACTGTTAGTTTGTTGTCACATAGATGACTAATGCTGAGCAAATTTGCCTTTAGTCCATCCACCAAAAGTACGTCTTGAAATACTGGAAAGTTTTTGACTTGTAGCTCCCCCTTTCCAGTTATTCTACATTTCTTCCCGTCTCCAAATCTGACAGTTCCAGTCCATGGAACAATATTGCTCAACAACTCAGGGGTACCTGTCATATGTCTAGAACAACCACTATCGAAGTACCAGGAGTCTCTGGCATATGAGCTATAACATGTATGAACAGCATAGCAGTGATTGATTTTTGTAACCCATACCTTTTTAGAGTATGGAGACTTTTCTGATTGTACTATGTTGTAACCTGCTCCAGTGTTGTAACTTGCACCTGTGTTATAACCTGCTCTTGTGTTGTAACCTGCTCCAGTGTTGTAACTTGCACCTGTGTTATAACCTGCTCCTGTGTTGTAGCCTGCTCCATTTGTTGATCCTTGTATCAGATCTCGTAAAAGACGAAAGCACCGTCTCTTGTAGTGTCCTGGACGTAGGCAATAATTGCACCTTGCCTCCCACCATGGTTGAAACATGTTTTGCTGATGATGATAGATAGGTGTATAACCTAAACCAAACTTTGGAACATTGGTAGAGTTGTTTGAAGCTCTAACAGGTTGCTCTCTCTTTACTTGGCTTGAACTAAGTTGAGTCACCTTCTTGATCAACTTCCCTTTTGACTGATCAGTCTTGTAAGTCACTTCCATTTCATCATATCCTAATCCATGTCGATTTCCAGCAACTTTTCCCATTCCAAGAATATCATCCAGAGCAGCTGTTCCTTTGTTCAGTTTGGTGATGGTTCCTTCAGCTACCTCTGCTCGAATGAGGGCTATCTTCAGTTCCTTTCTCATTGCCTCAATAGTTGTCTGTTGTTGCTCAATTTCTTCATTCAAACTATGATTATCTTTCTGCAATGCTTTATTCTGTTCAGTCACACTGATCCAGAGTTTATGAAGTTTGTCGTAAGATTCATGAACCCCCTCTGAGTCTATGTTTGAAATCTCATCCTCTGAGACGATAGCAGCACCAAACATAACATAGGTTTCTTCTTCTTCACTTTCTTCATCACTTTGAACAGTGATTGCTCCAAACACTACATGGTTGATGACATGCTCTTCCTCAGAATCTTCTGCATCACTAAATGTAGCATTGTAGGCTTTCCCCTTTTTGTTTGCTGATCCACTTGGACACTGTGATTGAATATGCCCGTAACCTTCACATTCTCGACATTGAATTTTTCCAGCATGTTTAAATACCGGCTTGGATTCTGCTTGATCATTATTTGCTCTTCTACTCATACTTGAACTTTGATCCCTTCCTTCATTTCTCCTATTTTGAGATTTTCTCAGAACTTTTGCAAAGCTCCTTGATATGTGAGCAAGCTCATCTTCGTCCATTTCTTCATTGCTGTTTCTGGTGGAGTGTTTAGACATGGAATTATGTTTAGACACTGAGTTTTGTTCAGCTGTTTTGTGTGCAGCTGCAGTAAATGCCATATCGCTCTGCCTTACTGTAGCTAACTCCTTCATTTCAAAGGCTGAAAGTGCTCCCATGACTTCATCAACTGTCATCTCAGATGTATCATGTAAATCCTCTATTGCAATAGTTTTTCCTTTGAACCTTGGTGGAAGAGACCTCAATATCTTTAGAACAATATCATCTTCAACAAATGGTTTTCCCAACTGATATGCTGTGTTGACAAGATCTCTGATTTTTGCATTATATTCAGTAATCGTCTCATTGTCATGCATAATCAAAGTATCAAATGCTGTCTTCACTGTATGCATTTTCTGTCGTTTCATTTTTGCATCTCCTTCATAGCTTGCTTTTAGTTTCTCCCATGCATCCTTAGCAGTGCAACAAGTTAAAATCAACCGAAACGCTTCTTGATCAACACACGAGTTGATGCAGTTGAGTGTTTTGCTGTTTAGTCGCTTATCCTTCATCTCTTGAGTTGACAACTCTTCTCTGTTTTTCAGAACACCTTCGGCTGCCCCTGCTGTAGGTGGATGTATGGCCGGTGACCACTCATTCTCAACCCAATACCATGCTTCTTCATCTAGAGCATCAATGTAATGCCTCATCCTTGCCTTCCAATAATCGTAGTTATTTTTATCCAGCATGGGTACACGTGTGTATATTGAACCATCCTTCTCTTGGTTCGCCATGATCGATAGGGATCTCCACTGGCCTTGTTAAAGGCACAACTCAGTGGACTAGCTCTGATACCAAATGAAGTTTACTATCGATCAGTTTCAAATAGTTCTCAACTATTCTTACTATTCTAGCATGTATATTTAAACATAAGACAGAGTTTAAACACTAAAAGAAAGAACACACAAATTGTTTACGCAGTTCGGTGATGAACACCTACATCTGCGGGGCCTTGCCCAGTCTGAAAATCATCCACTAAAATAACCAAGATCAGTTACAATGTTCTCCAAATAATTAACTATCTAGGACTTATCTTAAACGTGTGGATTCGTGAGATCCCCTCACTGCCGGTCAGCAACTCCTCGTTGCTGTCTTGACAACTTCCCCTGAAGTATTAAGGCGTGTTGATTCCAGACTGCTGGCGATGGCAAAGACCTATTGAACTCCCTTCAATAAGCTGCTCCAACTGTAAAATTATTCTGATCGGCAGAATACTTTCTTGTAAGATGGATAATCTTCTGTCGCAGCTTCTTTGTCTATTTATAGTTCAATGTTGTGTTGCCTCGTTTATCTTCTCGATCCTTCAATCTCGGCAATGCTGATCTCTCATCCAGTTTGTCACAGCTACATTTAGTCTTCTAGCTATATTCTACTTCTATAGCTAAAGGATAAGAAATATCTTCTTTCCTTATTTAAGACTAATCCTTTCTAAGTTACAACTCTATTACATATTCTCAAACTAATTCAATCAGTACGAAATCAATCTTCACTTATCATCTTGATTTCTCGAATATCATCTTTGATCTCATAAGAGTTGTACTTTTCCTTCAATACTCTTGCTTATTTTCTGATTTCGGTTCAACAAGTGTTTAAACATAAGTATGTTTAAACATGATAACTTCTACAAAATAGCCAATTATATTCTGCTGAGTTTTCTGGACTCTTCAAATAGGGGTCAGAATATGTTGCCATATTTTGAACTCCATTTTTACGAGTCACTAACTCTGGGGACGGATCTTAGTGTCATTAATTACCCTAACATCAGTCGCTAATTAACATGACACTTCCGGATGTCACTAAGCATCACTAAGGTTAGCGACATGTTTAAGTGTCAAATCAATCAAACATACACAATTGAAAATATATTACTAAAAAATTACTATTTTATATAGTATGATTTTATAAGTTGAAAATATATATATAAAAATTTGAAAGTATGTTATATAAAAGTTATTTAAACGGTAAATAAAAGTTTAAATAAGTCGAACTCTCAAAGGAGACCAACCCAATCACTGTTGAAATGGAATTAGAGTTAGGGGAAAGTCTCTGGAACTCCCAACTTTCCTGACTTTCCATAAAAGCTTTTATACGTTTTAATTTATAAAGTGTACCTTTTAATTTGAACTGTGTATTTTGTTATTTCAATTTTTTAAATTTTTATATAAAATTTCTTAAATTTTTACAATAAAACATGTTTTACTATATGTTTACTTTAAAATAATCAATGTTTTAACACAAAATTGTATCACATGAGTCTAAATATATAATGGTAGTTCCATAACACTTAGGAAAGTTAGACTTTCTAGAGAATATGCCTAGAGTCAGAAACCGCATTGGTTTTGATTAATTACTTATAAACTTGAATCCAACTCACTAATGAACTAGCTTAGATCTTCATCCTCTTCGCTCTACAAATACAGTTACATGGCTGATCAATATTTCCGGCAACAAATAAAATAAAATAATTACATGGGACGCTATCTTTCGCCGGCGCCGGTTGCTTGCTCACCGGCTCTGGAAGACGATATCAAGGCTTTCTTGGCATTTATGAATGGACCGCCGATTTTCTACTTGCTCGCCACCCTATACGGTGTCCTAGCCGTTAACGCTCTGGTTCGGTTAATAATCATACGGTCTCGGCTACCTGAATCCGGTTGGTCCGCTCAGAAGCGGTTCCATCTCCTCAACTTCCTCCTGACCGGAACCCGGTCCGCGGTTTTTGTATTATGCCATGCTTCTCTGCTCCTAAGGCCGGAGATTCTCCGACATCTTTTTCTCGATCTCCCGACCCTCGTATTCTTCACCGCCTATGCAGCCGTAGCTTTATTCTGGGCTGAGGTTTACAACGACGCCGATCATGTCCCCGCACACGGCCTAAAACGTAGGTTCTACGTTATCAATGCGGTGGTGTACGGAGTTCCAGCGCTCTTGTGGGGCATGCAATGGTGGTATCCGGCGGTTGGGTTGCCGGAATCCTTGCCGGAGATTTTTATGGCTACCGTATCATTGGCAGCTGCACTGGCATTTCTGGCCACCGGATTGAGACTATGGTGGCTTCTGTACAAGCTTCCGGTGGGATCACGGGGGCGGCGAGCGAAGCTCCGGGAAGTTGCATACTTGATGTCCATCTGCGTGTTTTCTTTCCTGGTTAGGTCTGCATTCCTGTGGTGCGATGCGTTCGGTTTGGTTGATGTGTTGGGGGATCATTTGATGAGCTTCTTGTATTACTTCTTAGTGGAGATATTGCCCGTTGGACTGACTTTCGTGGTTATGAAAAAGTTGCCTCCCAAACGCGGCCTTATCACGGAATACTATCGTGCGTTATCCTCCGGGCCAGCGATACTGTAAAAGCAAATCTTGTTAATTTTTATTTTTTTTACCACATTTGATTAATTTTCTAGCTAGGTTTAGCGCAACGGGTTATTTTTTTGGTTAATTAACGGCCTGTTTAATATGCCTGAATTGAACTAAATTGATCTGAACTGAACTGAACTGAAAATACATTTGATTCTTTTATGTAACATATATGTATATTCAAAATTCTTATTAAAAAGCAAGCCATTGAAGTACATTGAATTGAATTTATTTGAACAAAAGTGAATTGAAGAAACAAATCACTACATCGACATTAACTAAATTTCATCAAATTTATATTTCATCATTATCCTAAAAGTTAAACATAATTGAACTGAAATATACTGAAGTGAACTTTATTGAACTGAAGTATACTGAACTGAACTTTATTGAACTGAATTGATATAGCCAAATTGTGTTATATTTTATCAAGTCAAATTTTATAAGCACCAAACTTAATTAAGTTGAACTTACAAAAGTATGCATTGATACGATTTAATCAGAAAATATTTATCAAATCATATTTCATCAATTCTAAACTGACTTGAACTGAATTGAATTGAATCATATTGAACTAAACTTAATTTGACCAATCCAATTAAACTTAATTATACTGAATCATACTGAGCTAAACTTAGTTGAACTGAATTGAAGAAAAAGATCAATGCACTAATATAACTAAATGAGGTTGTATTTTATCAAGAATATAAAACAGAACTGAATTGAACTACACTGAACTGAATTGAAATTGAGTGAACTGATATGGAATACACTTAACTGAAATGAACCGAGTTGAATCACACTTAACTAAAATGAACTAGGCTACACTTAACTGAACTGAACTGGATTTTCCATATGAATTTAAAATATATAAATTATATTTTCATTGAACTGAATTGAAGAAAACGATCAATGCATTGATATAACTAAATGAGGTTGTATTTTATCAAGAATAGAAATAAAACTGAATTGAACTACACTGAACTGAGTTGAACTGAATTGAACCGACTGAACTGGACTACACTTAACTGAAATGAACCAAGTTGAACCATACTTAACTAAAATGAACTGAACTGAAGTACATATAATTGAAATGAACTGGATTTTCAATATGAACTTAAAATCATTAAATTATATTTTCGTTGAACTGAATTGAAATAAATTATATTTTCTCTAAATTGTGTTGAATTATTAACATTTATTTTGTTTAATTTTTTTAAAAAATACAATGCACTGAACTGAACTGAAAAATATTCAGATAAGTTGTACTAAACAGGCCCTAAGTTTTCCACTGAGAGTTCATTTTTTCAATAGCCTGTTTGTATTTAACCTTGAATATGTCTTTTAGTTTAAAATTTTATAAGATTTTTAAATCTTAATTAACGCAAAATCTTTCAAGTTTAAATAAACATTTATAAATTAGATATAACTCTATTTATGAGAGTTAGCTGTAATTGTAATCAGGTTTAATATTCAAAATTTGTCTGTGTTGATCGTTAATTATATTTGAAAGAATTCCAGCTTAAACCTGGTGCCACTCTATGAACAAAATAAACCAAAAAAATTAACGATGTTGACAGTGGGATTTGAACCCACGCCCTTTCGGACCAGAACCTTAATCTGGCGCCTTAGACCAACTCGGCCATATCAACATCTGATATAGTGTTGTCACGTTTTACTATATATAAAGACGTTTTGTGTACAAGAACACAAATCCACAATTATGACGGTGTATTGTGCAGATGAATGCCCTTCTCTCCGATTCAATTCCTCGCCGGATTTAATCTCTGCATTCGAATTCCTACAGCTCTCCCGCGTTTTTTCTATCGCGAAAATGACGATGTACCTGCAATCCCTTCCAATTTCGAACCACATTCTTCTTCACCCCCAAATTACAATGGGGAACCCTGGTCCAAAACTCTCCCGCAATTCACTGAGAAGGGTCTCTATGCCACCAGCTGGTTCAGTGAGAGGCGGTGTGTTGAGGTGCGAAATGGGTCGTGATGATGGGTTCTATATAAGGAGATGCGTGGAGCTGGCTAGGACTGCAGTAGGGCGCACCAGTCCTAATCCGATGGTTGGCTGTGTTATTGTCAAGGATGGAGAGATTGTGGGTGAAGGATTTCATCCTAAGGCTGGCCAGCCTCATGCTGAGGTTTGACTCTCTTAACTCTTCTTATTGCTTCTTGTTTTCTTGTTTATGGGAGTCAAAGTTTTGGTTGCATTGTTACTGAAGTGAAAAGAGAGTGGTATTTGTTATGTTGATCATGAATGTGGATACTGTTTTTGTTTTTCTAGTTTTAAAGTTGGTGACTTTATTGTCTTGAACTTGTGTTGGTTTAGTGTACTTTATAATTGAATTTAGGATTGAAAGAGGGAGGTATAGGAATGTAAGTATAGGAATGTACTATTCCATCACGTTCAGCGCAGCTAGAACCCTGTGCTCAGGAGGAGGAGCTTTATGTGTCTGTAGCTCCCGATTTTGGAGTCCTTCCTATGCAAACATTGTATAGCAGCAATGGCTGGGATTCATATGCTTGGGCTTTTCAGGCGGTTTATAAGCAAGTGGACATTCTGATTCACAATCCAGGTGTTGAGGAGGATCCTGCTTGTGGTCCCCCAATCGACTCTGTTGCTGTTCGGACTCTCTATCCTCCCAAACCAACTAAAGATAACATAGTGAAAAATCCAAGTTTTGAGGGACCACAAGCAGAAAGTACTATGTATTTCCCAACACGAGCTGGGGAGTACTCATTCCACCCCGCATTGAAAATGATCACTCTCCTCTGCCTGGTTGGATGGTGGAATCACTCAAAGCTGTGAAATTCATCGATTCGGGCCATTTTTCAGTGCCTCATGGGAAAAGGGCCATTGAGCTTGTGGCAGGAAAGGAAAGCGCGATCGCTCAAATTGTTCGCACCATCATAGGGAAGACATGTACACTCAGTTTCTCAGTTGGAGATGCTAGGAATGCCTGTTCAGGATCCATGGTTGTTGAGGCTTTTGCAGGATCTGTGACTGTTAAAATTCCCTACGCTTCAAAGGGAAAGGGTGGCTATAAGCGTGCTGTGCTTAGATTTGTGGCCTCTTCTACAAGAACCGGGATCGTGTTCTTCAGCACTTACTACCATACAAGAAGTGATGACAATGCTTCACTCTGTGGCCCTGTTATTGATGATATCAAGCTGTTGAGCGTTCGAAATCCTCGGAAATTTGCATGATGCTGTTTCAAAAACTGTGGAGTAGTAAGGGAATATGTGGAGTTTTTCTAGATTTGCTGGAAATGGTTAGCAAATTAACTTGAATTTGTTGAGTGACTCAAGGAATCCATGTTTTTGCTTGATATGGCTTGCCAGCTGCCAACCCTCTACTCTAATGAGTTCTTTGTTTGAAACGTTATCTTATATAATTCAGTCATTTGTTTTATTAAAAAAAGAGACAGACTTCTTTGAAGGGAATATGACTATAGAGTAATTGAATTCTGTTGATTACTATCACAATTTTTGAGTTGTCGTCAAATACAAAATTGTATTTAGAATCTGTTCTCATTCTTGCATTTGTTTTTGGGGAAGTTCAGGTTTTTGCACTGAGAGATGCTGGGGATTTGGCTCAGGATGGGACAGCTTATGTGAGTTTGGAGCCTTGCAATCATTTCGGGAGAACACCTCCTTGCACGGAGGCCTTGATCAAAGCCAGAGTGAAAAAGGTTGTGGTGGGGATGGTGGATCCAAATCCTATCGTGGCTTCGAAGGGTGTTGATAAACTAAGAAATGCAGGAATTGAAGTGACAGTGGGTGTTGAGGAGGATCTGTGTAAGAGGCTCAACGAAGCTTATATCCACCAGATGCTAACAGGGAAGCCATTTGTTACTTTGAGGTATGATTAGTGCATGAATATGTGATTTTAATATAATGTTAATCATACGTTTTTTTAAAAAGTTTTTTGATTGAACTGTTTGAAAGGTACTCCATGTCAATCAATGGCAACTTCATAAATCGCTTAGGTGATAAGGTACTCGAGTCGGGTGGATACTACTCAAAATTGCTTCAGGAATATGATGCAGTCGTGTTATCATCGAGCCTGGTATCCAACGATCTAGCTCTTCCTGCATCACAAGAACCCAGTGCCAATCAGCCTTTTTCAATAGTGTTAGCAAAAACTTCAGATCCTTCATTACAATCTCCTTCTTCCAAAGTTGTTTCTGAAAAGTTGAGTTTGGTGTCAATCCTAGAATATTTCAAAGGTAAAGGATTTTGCAGTGTGTTGCTTGATTTACGGGGGGATATGGCTGATTTTGAAGAGATCTTGAGGGAAGGCGTTGAACTAAATTTGTTCCAGAAATACGTGGTGGAAGTGTTACCAGTTTGGGGTGGTAGTGAAGAAGACACGATTCTTACAATTCCGGGTAACTTAAAAGTGAAAAATTTGTCATCGAAGGTCTCTGGTGAAACCATTCTGCTAGAGGGATACTTCTTATGATCTCACAAAAAGCTGTGAAGATATCAGAAAGAAGGCATTGGTATTTGGTGTATCTTCTACTCATTTCTTGCTTAGTGTTCTTCAAAGCTAAAGCTTCTCCTCTTACATGATGCTCGTGACATCGGGTAAAATGCTCATGATGTTTCACAGTTAGTTGAGTCCTTTACAATTTAAGTTCGCTTTCGCGATCCTCGTGTTTGATATGGTCAGTGACAATACTGGTAGTGGCTGTTCCAGATTCCCTTCTGTTAACATGTTTTTCATTGACTAGAAAATGAAAAGGATTTTTTATCAATCATAAGTAAATAAAAATAAGTTGAATTATGCATTTTTTTTAATATTTCCTACACAAAATAAATAAAAATTTATGTAAATATTTTTAAAAGCAAAAGGTTTTTTGCCACTTTGTTTTGAGGAAAAGGCAGAGGTCGGCCGGAGGAATAATCAGAGCTGGGGTTTGACGCGGTTGGCACGCAAGCAAGCCTCCAAATGTAAACACCAAAATATTCTTTATTCCTATTTTGAACAAATAATTGGATTATCATCATCATCACCATCCACAAGAAACAAATTAGAAATTGATTTCCTGAGTGTCCAAAAAGGCCCAACCACTGCCTTCCCTCTGGTTGCATATTCCAAACTTCCAATTCTGCCTGTTTTTTCTGCCCCTTTTCATGCCATCTACTTGATACCAATAATTCAAGAAACCCCACAGTACCAACTGGTATAGTTTTCTTGCATATATGCGCACAGAGAAAGCTTTGCAGGAATCACAAGAAAGCAAGGAATCATCATGAATGGGAAGGCTAATGTTTCCAAACAGCTTAATGCAAAGCACTTGAAGGTAGTACTTTGTTTTTTTTGCTTTTACTCCTTCCAGGTAGTTTATGGAGTTTTGGAAGAAATATATGATTTATGTCTGCTAGTATTTTTGATAAAGTTTGAATCTTTTCGGGTTTTGGAGAGCTTTTTGAGATTGTGTTTGTGTTGTGGTTAGTTTGATGCTCGAAGGTGGGGTTTTTATCATGTGATTTTGTTCTTAAGCCGAGATCACTTTGATGTTATGAATTCTAATTCACTTTGAAGTTCGCAGTTTTGTATTGTTTATCTGGGCTCTGTGATGACATGTGTTGTTATCAGCAATTATGCTTGAGTTCTTGCCTTTGATTGAGTTCTTTCAGTCAAATTATAGATAAGCGGACGGTGTAAAAGGCTTTAAATATTGTTGGCCCATTTTCGTATGACATATGTATACACTTCTGTTTCCATCATACTCGATTAATGATCATAGAATTATAGTCTGTGAAAGTAGTTAGAGGTTGACATTCATGACTTAAGATTATTGTGACATGAAAGTTTTGATTTGTGCTTTAATTATTGAGAGGTTTAGAGTCAACAATTAGACTGGTTCTCTTAAACTAAATGTTCAAGTGTAAAAGAGGCTTCATTTAGTCCTTCTCTGAGGTAAACCGTGCCCTAGAGTTTGAAGTTTTTCCAAGATGTGTTGGTTAATTTGCGTACTTTCTGAAAGATGATCAGGCAAAATGAGGTTATATATGGAACTTTTAATTGGTTAAATTACACTGGATCAAATTTCTTCTTGGGTAAAATTATGGTTTGGTTTACCATCCTAATATATGCGGATGCTAATTTACAATCAATAATAGAGTTATGCAGTTTGACTTAGCTTCACTTATACTAAGGTACATCCTCGAGAAAAAATGTGAAGAACTGTTACGTTTGCTTGCTTTAATCAGAAGTAGGATAAGCATCATCATTGTAGACAATTCATTAGTAATTTTAGGGTATATATTACCTTCTTTTCCTCTGATACCTAGATTAACTCTAAAAGGAGCGTTGTTTACCTTACCAGATTCTTGAGGGGCTTCTCAAACGGCCAGAGAATAGAGAGTGTGCTGATTGCAAAAACAAGTAAGTAAATGGGAACTGTAAACTATGCAAATTGGGAATCTTTTTCATTAAGCCTCCTGATTTATATTGCTTTGATGAAGAGGTCCAAGATGGGCTAGTGTGAACTTGGGGATCTTCATATGCCTGCAATGCTCTGGGATCCATAGAAGTCTTGGAGTTCACATATCAAAGGTTTGTCAATTTTAACATAATTTATTCATATTGCCTTTATGTCTGTGCTCGATTGATTTCTCTCCCATCTTGTTTTGACATTGGGCTTATTCATCTCCCTGCCTCGATGCAGGTGAGGTCTGCCACACTTGACACATGGCTGCCGGATCAGATAGTGTTTATCGAATGTGAGAACTAATCATTACTTGTGTATATTCTTCTGTGTCATTTCTTATTGGTGACTTGTGGCCTAACCTTTTTCTTTTTCTTTTTCAGCAATGGGAAATGACAAGGCAAATAGCTATTGGGAAGCTGAGCTGCCTTCACAATACAATAGAGTTGGAATGGAAAATTTCATCCGTGCAAAGTATGACGTTGCTTGATTGGTATATAAAGGAGATTTGGATCACTTTTCAGGTCATGAATTGTTCCTGACTTTCAACATGGTTTTATGCTTATTCCTTTGGTTGATATCCATTGTCAGATATGTTGAAAAGAAATGGATTCGCCGAGGTGTTAAACTGATATCACCTCCACCTGTGAAGGAAACGGTTATCACAGAGATCAGGCCTGTTTCAGCAAGAAATGCTGGAGGCAACTTCACTGTTCCTAAATTACCTAAACCTGTTCATGGAACAAACCTACAGAAGGTATGATCTTTTGGCTAATCAGGCCATGTTCTTTTTTCAGCTTAACTGAAATGAAGTTCGGTCAGTTTAGTTCAGTTTCCGTTATTCTTATGGGACAGGCAGTTTCTGTTATTAAACCCCATGAAGTTCACCCGATGCCAGAGGTAAAGAAAGAAAAGCTTCAAGAGAAAGCCAAGTCAGTGGATTCAGCACCCAAGATTCTTTATGCTACTGATCTTTTTGATAAGCATCCAGTGGAGTCAACTAAACAGCTACCCGAGACTGTTAAGCCTGATCAAGAAGGTATATAATAACTGGACACTTTGCTCAAATCAGTGTGATTCGTATTTTTTATCTATTGTTTCACTGATCAGTTTTGTATGATTTTCAGCTGTTGAAACTCGCCAAATAGTGGAGTACAAAGTTCCGTCTAGTGTGGCTGAAAATGAAAGCAAGTTTGATTCCGGGATTGAGGAATTGCTTAGAGATTTCCAGTTGACCACTCCGGCTGTTGTAGCAAAACCTGTCGAAAATGCTAAAGATATTATCATGAATCCTCACGAGAAGGTACGTAAATCTTTTGAACAAACACAGAACTATATCTGTAGAACGAGTGGTTGTTATCTCAACATTCAGAACACCCTTTTCTCTAAATTTAGCTTTAATGATACATGTTCAGGCTAGTGTGGCAGTGCCTTTTCTTACAGAACCAACACCACAGAAAAGGCCTTATTGGGGTGTTTCTCAATCTCCTTCTGCCAACATACACCAAAACCATGGAAGAATGATTCAGCAGGTTATTAAGTAATCTGGTTGTTAGTTCATATCTTCTTAACCTTGCAAAGTTTATACTGTACTGACTTTGGTTTCGACTAATTTCTTGTAAGATTGGAAGCGTTCAACCTTTGAATTCTCCAGCAGCTTCAAGGTAAGCTCATTTAAGACCCAAACCTGACATGATTTGCGACTTGACCTTTCTTGTACTGAAAGTTACATCTTTTGCTTCTTTTCAGCGTATACAACAGAGGAGCGATGGATCCAATAGGCGGGAAATCAGCTGCAGTGGCAAGGCCAGCAGTGAAGAAACCATCGGTTGTTCCAACACCCTCCGGGCAAGATTATGACTTCTCATTTTTATTGCATGGAATGTACATTAAACGGTGAATACAGAATGTGCCTCATTATTTATACTTATGTCGGTTTAAACTACAGTATGGACAATGCAAATGTATTTGTACATTTACATAGCTTTAAATTTTATTAATAAATTACAAATTAGTAGTGCAGTTGGTGAACTATGGTTCAATCAAGGTTATAAATAATTCTGGTCTTGTTTGATTAGAAGAAAGGGGCAGTCAAGTATTCTGAATTCGTAGTCCATGAGTCGCAGCTTCTCAGTTTGGTTAAGCAGTTTATTCTCCCACGGATTCAATGAGCTCGTTTGATTAGATGTGGAACATGTAGAAATATCAAACTTACACGAATTAAAATTTCAAAGTTGTTTGGTTGATAAAAAATGTGAGAAGTTCAACTTCTTGGACCTTTAAATTCTCATACAATGGTGGAATTTTCTAACCTATGTCCTCCTAAGTAACTTTCATGAATTTAATTCTCCCACATTCAACCAAACAACATTTTCTAAATCATGAGAATTTGAAATTGTCTTGAAATTTTATCTTTCTACGGAATAATCTCCCACATTCAACCAAACGAGTTCAATATCTTTCTATAGTTCTTATATGTTATTGTGGGTCAAAAATTTTACCATACACTTGGGGTATGTATCCCCATGTGCATTCTAAAATTTTAATATGTGCATTTTTATGTGTAAAATTATGCATTGTAAATCTTTTTACTTCTAATTTCTATAGGATGTGTGAATTACTATCAATGGAATACACAATTATTAAAGTAAAACACACACATTAAAAGTGGGTGTACGTGATATAGTGATTACGGGTATGCGTATCCCAATGACTTTTCTATAAATAACCAACCAATTACTAATTTTAGTAAATTGGAAAATCAGCCTTCATACTCCGCAAATTATTACATACAACGGGGTACGTACCCCCAAGTGCATTTTAAAATGTGAAGATGTGCATTTAAATAACAATAATTGTACATTATAATTTTTATTGCTATAAATAGTATATGGACAATTGTTAGTACATATTAAGGTGGGATACACACATAATAGAGGTGGAGGTACGTACACCCGTTGTATCATATAGGAACTGTTCAGACTCTGCATCCACGGTTGCTGATGATGCTGATTTTGGTCCCCGTTTGGGGAAGAGCGTTTGGGGAAGCGTTTAGCGTTTTTGTCTAAAAATAAACATTTGACTGGTCAATACGCTACCTATCGTGTTTGGTGAATAACGGTTTATAATCAGCATTTTGGAATAAAATGCTGCTTTTAGAAACGCTCACATGAGCAGCGTTTCATCTAAAACTCTAGTGGTAATTGATTTAGAGTTCACTTTTATCCCTGCGCAGTAGAACATTTCTATATCATAATTTTTTGGTAATGGTAACGTATACGTGTGTTTTTTTGATAATGTTTTGGTAATGGTAATATCACATAAATCATATACGTGTTTTTGTGGTAATGCCTTAAAAGTTTACCATCACGGTAAAAAATGTAAAACACATTAATTTCTTTTAATTTATATATACTTTAATGGAAAATATTGTCATTTAAATTACTAAAATTAATTAAAATTTCAGTAAATGTGGGAGTTAATAATGCAAAAATATAGATATTATGTATAAATAAGTTCAGGTTTATGTTGTATAAATATTTAGTTAAGTAAATGACATATCGATTGCCAATATATTTGTTTAAGATATATATTTTCAGAAATATAACATTTAAATTTTACACTTGCATATAATATAATAATATTATTTCTTATTATCAAAATTTGATATGAAATGGATTTTGTAGTTAATAAATAAAATTTTTTATATAACTAATTACTACATGAAATAAGTATACACGATTAATGTAAGAAATTTTCATATAAATTGTATTGATGTCCATTTTCGTCATTTTACATAACAAAACAGCTAACAGCTACATGTAAGTTACCAAACATCAATGAACAAAACGCTAGTCAAAACAGCTGGTCAGAACAGTTCATACAATCCGCTAAAAACTAACAACTCATACAATCCGCTAAAAACTAACAACTCATACAATCCGCTAACAGTTAACCTCTAACAGTTACTCCCTAGATGGGGCCAAAGTATTTTCTCTAACATTCAAGAGTTTCGTGACATCATTCAGCTTTGGGGAAATTTTTAATTAAACGCGGTATAAGTTTCATATTTTGAAAGTGAGGTGTAATTTTTGTATAAATTTTTTAAAAAGGGCGGTAATTTATTAGTTTATGTAATTTAAATATTGGTTTAAATACATGTATACCCCATGTTTTGTAGTTATATAATTCAGTTTATTTTTATTTAATTCTATTCAATTCTGTTTGGTTTAAACTTACTAACTTACTCTAATTCAATTAAGATTATTTTCAACATCTAAATATATTAGATTAAATTCAATTAAATTCAATTTCATTAAATTTTATGAAGTTGAAATAGATTCAAATTAATTTTGTATAATTTTTATTTAGTTTAGTTTCATTAAGATTTTTTCAGATTCAATTTAAAAAATTAAAATATTCTTTATGTGAATGTAAATCAAAATTTTGCAAACTTAATAAAACTGAACTGCATTATTAAAATTGGGATGAAACACTAAATTTGATTTAAGTTAACCAATATTTTTAAACAAACTTCGTGGAATTTAGCAAATGAACTGAATTGAATTCTTTCTGTGTGAACTGAATTGAAATTCAACAAATATTAAAACTATTAGCCATGACTGAATTAAATTTTAATCAAGTTAGAGTCCACAAAAATGAACTAAATTTATAATTAAATTTAAACTTAACAGGGGTATACATGTGCTTAAATAAATATTTAAATTAAATGAATATATGCTAATAAATTACCGTACTTTGTACACCTTACTTTCAAATTATGAAACTTATACCGCTGTTTTTGAATTCACACCATGATGACATTGCATTTAAATTCACACCAATGTTTATCTTGTTCAAATACAATGTTAATTTTGATGATTTCATTTAAAATAAAACAATGTTATATTTTGGGTTGGAAATGAAATAAGTAGATATTTCCTTATAAAGTCTTTAACCCGATATATTTGAGATTGAGGACTTTTCAAATTATTTGAGATTTAGCCCCCGTGATTATCAGCTCTTGTTAGAACTGTACGTACGTACAGTTATGTGGGAACCGGATAATGTCTTCCAAGCACGTATTAGATACGCTTTCCTAAAAGAAATTTACCGACCCACTGTAAACAACAAGGTATCACGGTAACTCTTTTGAGATACGAAGAAGAACAATTGAATCTTGGTTGTTATACAAGAAACAATCACACAAGTGTTTGTATACTTTGTTTATATCTAGGGACAAGAAAAGGTTCTGCGGGAAACCTCTTCTAAGGCAAGATGGTAAGTAATTTCGTACTTCATATGTATGGCAGATCATGCTTTATATAGACAATGATTTGTAAGGATACAATTCTTCATACTATTCGGAAAGTCCTATCTCTACGAAGTAGTATAGAAGATACATTCATTTTTCAGCTTGCAGTAACTTAATCAAACTGCTACAATGAATCATATACGAATGGAAGTAACCTTTCGTATTATTTATATTTTAATTTTATCCTCAAGTAACATACACTTAAACTCCACAACTCCTGTGTATCCATACTCCATATATATCACGAATACATAATACTATAAATGTTCCAACAATCCTCCTCCCATTTATAGTATAAATGTTCTAAAATTCGTATCCTTGCAATAAAGACAAAAACAAACAAGACTTATGCATAATGAAAATATCACGAAGATTGAATTTCCACTTAGTACAACATACTTTACAATATCTCGGATTGAAATGATTGACCAGGCATTGAATCATACAACCACTACGAAATACTGAAGATGTTACACACACAAGAATAAAACAAACTATATTGTATCTTGACTCCTTTAAAGGCCTTGAGTCCATATCCATTTATAATGAGCAATCTACGTCAAGCCCCGGACTAGATGAAGCGGCCAAACCTCTTACTCATATAGGTAAATCTTTAAATTCATGCTCCTGCAACATGAGCAACTTTGTCAAAGATTTATTAAGAAACTAATCAACCTCCTAACATTGCAGAAAAAACATGCTCTCACCTAGGGATTAAGGATTTATAGTGCAACAAATTTCAAGTAAAGTTGGATCCTCATTTGAATTCAAGATCTTGCGTTATACAAGACGTTGAATTGAATTTTCTTCACTTGTTATTTAATAAGGGCTTTAGACCCATCCCTCTTGAATTTTTGTACACCAACTCTCTTGGCAAAGCTTTAGTGAACGGATCCGCCAAGTTCACATTTGAGCGTACAAAACCAATGGTAATGACTCAATTCCGTATCATTTCTCGAACATAACTATGTCTAACACCTATGTGTCGACATTTACCATTATAGTTTTGGCTATATGCGTTTGAAATATTTGAAGTACTATCACAATGTAATGCAATAGGTGATATTGGCTGCGGCCATAACTCCACTTCATTCAGTAAATTTCTAAGCCACTCCGCTTCTCTACAAGCCAAATCCATTGCTATAAATTCTGCACACATTGTTGAGTGGGTAATACATGTTTGCTTCTTAGATGCCCATGAAATAGCACCTCCTCCAAGAAGAATCACCCAACCACTTGTAGACGAGTAGTCTTTATTCGAGATCCAACTTGCGTCTGAGAACCCTTCTAAAATCGAAGGCTTACCATTATATGTCAAAGCATAGTCCATGGTCTTATTCAAATACCTTAACACTCGCCTCAAGGCTTGCCAATGAATCAAACTAGGATTATTAGTAAACCTACTTAACTTTCCAATAGCAAATGCTATATCAGGTCGAGTGCTAGTCATAGCATACATCAAGCACCCAATCAATCTTGCATACTCCAATTGTGAAACTGGGTTACCAGTATTTTTCACCAGTTTAATGCTTGGGTCCATTGGAGTTGCATACAGAGTACTATTCCATTCATTAAATTTCTTCACCACTTTCTCAATATAATGAGATTGTGTTAAAGACAATGAACCATCCTCTCTTTTTATCTTGATTCCAAGGATCACATCAGCTTCACCCATATCTTTCATGGAGAAGTTCGAAGAAAGGAAACCTTTTGTTTTATTGACTTGATCTAAATCAGTCCCAAATATGAGCATGTCATCAACATACAAGCAAATTATAACACCTTGACCCTTATTTTCAAATTTGCTATAAACACATTTATCTGACTGATTAATGCGAAAACCATTAGCCAGAACCACATCATCAAATTTTTGATGCCATTGTCTTGGTGCTTGCTTTAGTCCATACAATGACTTAATAAGTTTGCATACCTTGTTTTCTTGTCCATTAACCACAAAACCTTCTGGCTGTTTTATGTACACCTCCTCCTCCAAATCACCGTTTAAGAATGATGTTTTAACATCCATTCGGTGAATGACAAGGTCATTAATCGCCGCTAGAGCAATTAATAATCTAATTGTGGTAATTCTAACCACTGGGGCATACGTGTCAAAATAATCAACACCAAATGTTTGCTTAAAGCCTTGGACTACGAGTCTTGCTTTATATTTTTCTACAGTTCCATCGACTCTCATTTTCTTTCTGAAAATCCGCTTACACCCAAGTGGTTTACAACCAGGTGGTAAATCAGATAAAATCCATGTATTATTACCCATAATTGAATACATTTCATCATTCACAGCTTCTTTCCAGAAAGCAACATCATGGGACTTCATAGCCTCATTAAAAATTTTAGGATCCTCCTCAACACTAAAACAATATAGTGTTTCGGTACATAAAGACTCTCTTGTTCCGTCAACCAAGTAAATTTGGAAATCAGGACCAAAAGATTTTGTTTTTCTAATTCTTTTGCTTCTCCTAATTTCCGGAGTGTCATGATCATTTTCAAACTCAACTTCTTTAGAGTTACAAGAAACATTTGGCATGTCCTTTGGCCTAGGAATAGAAGAGAACCTTGTTTCATCAAAAATTGCATCTCTCGATTCTATTACAGAATGAACCGATACATAATCATTATGTTCTAATACATAAAACTTGTAGGACTTGCTATGTTCAGCATATCCAATAAAGATGCAATCAATTCCTTTTTCACCCAAAGCTTTTCTTTTAGGTTCCGGCAATCTAACAATCGCTCTACAACCCCAAACTCGTAAGTAGTTGAGATTAGGTTTTCTTTTGTGCCAAAGTTCATATGGGGTGACTTTGTTCCTTTTATTTGGAACTCTATTTAATATATAGCAAGCTGTCATCATAGCTTCTCCCCAAAATCCATTACTCAATCCAGAATTAGACAACATGGAGTTTACCATTTCTTTAAGAATTCTATTCTTTCTCTCCGCCACACCATTTTGTTGTGGTGTATATGGAGCAGTTGTTTCATGAATGATTCCAACCGATGAAAAATAACATGGATCATAATATTCTCCACCCTTATCAGTCCGAAGTTTCTTAATCATAACATTAGTTTGTAACTCAACTTCGGTCTTATAAGTTTTGAACTTATCTAGTGCCTCATCTTTAGAAAACAACAAGTAAACATAACAATATCGAGAAAAATCATCAATAAAAGTTACTACATATTTTTTACTTCCCAAAGATGGAGTGCTATGAAAATCACACAAATCACTATGTACTAATTCAAGTAAATTAGATTTTCTTTCAATGCTTGGAAAAGAATTTCTTGTAATTTTATTAAGCATGCAAGTCTTACATTTTTTCAACATTCATGTCAAAAGTAGGAATTAAACCAAGTTTAGACATTTCATGCAAACGGCGATAATGAACATGACATAAACGATTGTGCCATAAAGAAGAAACATCAAGCATGTAAATAGAATTCATACTTTTATTATCAATAGATAGTTTGAACATACTATTACAATAGTATCCTTGTCCTACAAACACATTGCCTTTACTAATTATTAGCTTATCGGCCTCGAATACAAGTTTGAAGCCATACTTATTTAACACACCAACAGACATTAAATTCTTTCTAACTTCGGGGACAAAAACAACATCATTTAGAGTCAACGTTTTTCCAGAAGTAAGAAGCAACTCTACTTGTCCAATGCCTTTAGCTTTGACAGCAGAATTATTCCCCATGTATAGAATCGGCCCATCTTCCAATTCTTGGTAAGTTTTGAAATAACGTCGATCTTTACACACATGTCTAGATGCCCCGGAGTCCATCCACCAAGAATCATCCTCCTGCACAACATTGATTTCAGAAATTGTTGCTACAAAGTTCATTTCAACCTTTGTAGTAACATCATGTGCTAACTGACCTTGAGTTGGATCAACATTGTGTCGACCCTTTGTACTGGTTTTCTTTTTCTCCAGAGAAGGGCAATCCCTCTTCATATGAGAACCACCACACTCCCAACAAGAGATTTTCTTTTGCTTCTTGTTCTTGTCAAAGTTGGAGATTTTCTTGTTGGACTTCCATGGGCGTTTCTTGGACTTGTTAGTACCACTTGAATTGCCTTCCTCCACTACATTGATAGAGGAAATTGGAGTGTTTTTCATGTCCTTCGAACCATCTTGAGATTTGATGCTCTCTTCAATACGAAGGTGAGAAGACAAG
Source organism: Sherardia arvensis (assembly GCA_948330725.1). Lineage (NCBI taxonomy): Eukaryota > Viridiplantae > Streptophyta > Magnoliopsida > Gentianales > Rubiaceae > Sherardia > Sherardia arvensis. The sequence continues at coordinate 46,989,164 of OX415236.1, forward strand.
TCTCCCAAGGACAAAGTTTCTTTCTTGTGTTTCAGAGCATTTCGCGCATCCTTCCATGATGGAGGTAATTTGTCAATTATGGATGCAACTGCAATTGCTTCATCCATAATCATCCCATGTTGTCTGATTTGATTCAACATATGCTGGACCTCATGGAATTGCTCCATAACAAGACGACTATCAACCATTTTGTAGTTATTAAAATTGCTAACCAGAAATTTCTTACTTGAAGCATCTTCTGATATGTATTTGGATTCAAGCCGGTCCCAAAGTTCCTTTGCGCTCTCCACATTTTGGTATATGTCGAACAGATTGTCTGACATTGCATTCAGGATGTGTCCACGGCAATTGTAATCGTCATTCTCCCATTTGGTTCTGCGGCGTGTGGTCTCTAGAGGCTCGTTTTCTTCTTCTTCTTCTGCTGGATAAGGCGGCATTGGGGTGCTTAGTACATAAACCACATTCAGGTTTGTCAACAGAAAGTGCATCTTTTTCTGCCAACGACGATAGCCAACACCTTCAAACTTATCCAACTTTTGAAAGTTGGTAGTCATCTCTCGCAAGGAAGAAGCCATTATCCCACGTATAAATTTCTTTTAGATTGTTAGAACTGTACGTACGTACAGCTATGTGGGAACCGGATAATGTCTTCCAAGCACGTATTAGATACGCTTTCCTAAAAGAAATTTACCGACCCACTGTAAACAACAAGGTATCACGGTAACTCTTTTGAGATACGAAGAAGAACAATTGAATCTTGGTTGTTATACAAGAAACAATCACACAAGTGTTTGTATACTTTGTTTATATCTAGGGACAAGAAAAGGTTCTGCAGGAAACCTCTTCTAAGGCAAGATGGTAAGTAATTTCGTACTTCATATGTATGGCAGATCATGCTTTATATAGACAATGATTTGTAAGGATACAATTTTTCATACTATTCGTAAAGTCCTATCTCTACGAAGTAGTATAGAAGATACATTCATTTTTCAGCTTGCAGTAACTTAATCAAACTGCTACAATGAATCATATACGAATGGAAGTAACATTTCGTATTATTTACATTTTAATTTTATCCTCAAGTAACATACACTTAAACTCCACAACTCCTGTGTATCCATACTCCATATATATCACGAATACATAATACTATAAATGTTCCAACAGCTCTCAATAAATTACTACTAGTACCCGACCCATATGGTATCTTTTCGATCATCCGAGTGCACTTAGCGATACATTTTCCCTAGTTCCGACAGCGATGAATACGACCAAAAGAGAGCGTGTTTCCAGAGATGAACCGGAGACCTTTACGAGGCTTCCGGAGGAGCTAATACTTGAGATCCTGACGTGGGCTCCAGGAAGGGAATTGGGCAGGAGCAAATGCGTTTGCAAGCTCTGGAAAACCCTAATCGGAAGCCCTCCATTTCTCATCCTCTACCGGCGCCGCAACCCCTGCCTGATGCTGCACCGGTCGGATGGCAGCCGCCTGCACTTCCAGTACTCCCCTCTCCGGCGCCACCGCACGGATGCCGATGAGGATTTCCGGCAGTTAGGGTCGTTTCCAGTGGGCCAGCCGGTGACAACCCAGCTTGTCAACGGCGTGATTTGCACCGGGAACGTGGTCGGTGACAAAATCCTTGGGAGAGAGCGAGAGTTGCAGCTGAATGTGATTAGCGTGTGTACGGGTCAGGCGCTGCCGATTCCGCGACCCTTGCCGGAGGAATGCCTCAGCTATTCGACTTACCATCTGGGGTACGACCCGAGAAGCAGAAGATACAAGCTGCTGAGATTGAAACTGCTGCAGCCGCCGCATGGAATGAGAGCTGACATAGTTACTCTGGGACCCACCGGTACGGTGTGGGAATGGAGGAAGCTGGACAATGATGCAGCCGGAATCCACCGGTTACCTCTGAGAGTCGTTACTCTGCACACCACTGTGTCAACCGGCGGAGTCCTGATGTTTCCAGGCGATGGAGTTTTATGCTGGAAATGCGGGGCGGAGGGGATAATTTTGTTTGATATGAACAAGGAGGTTTTCCGATGGGTCAAGCTTCCACCAGCGTGCATAGATATTGGCTGGAGTAGTATAGTCCCAAGAGTGGTGCTTGACGGTGACCGCAGTGTAATTTACATGTGGAGTTTTCCTAAACTTGCTTCTAGACGGGATCTTTGTTCCGGTGATTATGAGTATAAACTTGAATTTGAATGCTTCGTGTTGGAAGATGATGAAGGAAAGGTTTGGAGGAAGAATAGTTTTGAATTTCATTCGGGGCTTCAAATGAGACCCTCCTGCTTAGAGGCCGCAAATGGGAGTAGTATTTCTTTCTCAGAATCATCGATTATGTTGATAAATTCTGATGCATGGCTTGATGGGAGGAGGAGGAGGAGGGAGGTGTATTGCTGTACCATTGGGGAGGAGATGAGGAGATATTGGGTTGGATTCGCATTAACCACACAATCTTTTTGTACAAGCCAGTTGAGGGTTCGGAATGCAGCTCGAGGCTTCGATACCAGGCTATCTTGTTTGCTCGAGAGTAATGTACTTTATCTTTCGTTGAAGGATGTGCTCGATGGAAATGGTTAGGTTTAGGGTTTGGTAGGCATCTTCTTGTTTGGTTTGATGCCAACTGCCAGGTTATCTTCTCTATCCTTATCGAGGGTTTGTGCTTAATGGAAATGACATGGTTTTTGTTTATCAGTCATCTTCTTGTTTGGTATTGCTTGAAATGATTAGTCAAAGAACAAAATGGTAGAGTATTCATTGTAAACTGTATCTGATTGCTTGATTAGAATAAGGCAGAATCATGCCTATATATAGTTACATACAAGGGCCTAAAGCTAAATATTGAAGCTAGCTAAACCCTAGGCACATAAGTGCAATATACAAAATACATACATAATTAATAAATCAGTCCTCCAATTCTGATTCTATTGTCACATCCCCCTTCAAGCGAAGCGTCGGATTGACTGAGACGCGAAGCTTGGACCGAAAGAAGTCAAACAACGCACGATTGAGCCCCTTGGTGAAGATATCCGCAACTTGTAAGGATGTCGGAACATGACCAACTCGCAGTTTACCAGCACTAACTAGCTCCCTCACAAAGTGATAGTTGATGTCGATGTGCTTAGCTCTCTTGTGAGCAACTGGATTCTCCGCAAGAAAGATAGCACTATTATTGTCACAAAGAAGCACCGGAGATCCCTGAAGTGGGAAGCGCAGATCCCGAAGAATATGTAACAGCCATACTACCTCCGAAGTAGTGTTCACAAGAGCTCTGTACTCCGATTCAGAGCTTGACCGAGAGACTGTGGGTTGCTTCTTCGCACTCCATGAGACCAAGTTGCCACCAAGGAAAACTGCATATCCATAAGTAGAGCGACGTGTCTCCAAGCAGCGCGCCCAATCAGCATCAGAGTAGGCCAGTATCTCTGAAACACCATCGGCAGTGAAGGTCAATCCACAATGTTGCGTGCCTCGAACATATCTGAGAATACGAGTAACTGCAGCAAAATGATCATCTCGTGGATCCTGAAGGTATTGACTCACAGAGTTGACAGCAAAGGATAGGTCAGGACGAGTGATGGTAAGATACTGAAGTGCACCTACAAGAGAACGATACAACTTCGGATTGTGAAATGGTCCACTAATACTGCTGTGTAACTGAGATAATGGAAGAAACGGTGTAGAAACCGACGTAGAATCCAACATCCCAGCTCTCTGAAGAATATCCCCAGCATACTTAGCTTGACCCAAGAACAACCCGGTGGAGGTGGGTGTAACCTCCAAACCAAGGAAGTAGTTGAGGTATCCGAGATCCTTGACAGAGAATTCCCGATCAGCCCGAGCTATGAAACTCTGAATAGCAACCTTATCATTCCCGGTAAGAATGATATCATCGACATAGATGAGAAGGTAAAGGATCACTGAGCCACGGGTAAACACGAACAGAGATGGATCCGATAGACTGCCAACAAAGCCAAGACTCTTAACAAAGGCACTGAAGCGATCAAACCATGCCCTAGGAGCTTGCTTAAGACCATAGATGGCTTTCCTCAAAAGACATACATGATTAGGACGGGCAGGATCCTGATATCCAGCCGGTTGAGCCATGTAAACTGGACCGTCAAGAACACCATTCAGAAAAGCATTCTTTACATCGAGTTGATGAAGCGGCCATTTCCTCATAGTAGCAATAGCAATCACTGTGCGGACAGTGGCAGCCTTGATAACTGGACTGAAGGTATGATCAAAATCAAACCCCGGAACCTGTGAGAATCCTTGAGCTACCAGACGTGCTTTGTACCTCTCAATAGAGCCATCCTGTTTGTACTTCAATCGATAGACCCACTTGGAACCAACTACATTAACATGTGGAGGGCAAGGCACCAACTGCCATGTCTGTTGCCGCTGAATTGCATCAATCTCCTCATTCATAGCAGTAACCCATCGGGAGTCCTTGACTGCAGCCTTGAAGTTTCTCGGTTCCTTCTGTACCAGTAACTCAGCAACTAAACCCGTGGCCACAAAATCAGGTCCAAGACTGCGAGCTACTCTTGTTCCATCCTGATGACGAGTGACCATCGAGTGAGCTCTAGGAGCAGGTGGGGCTGCTGGAACCTGTAGAGCTGTGGAAGCAGGAGGAGTCAAAGTAACACTTCCTGACGAGACTGAGTCACCAGGTGAATCGGAGGAACTCGAGAATACTGGAGAAGGCTCTGGAGTGGCTGGTTCAGGTTCATCGGTGATTGCTGCTGATGTAGTTGAAGAAGGCTCATGACATGCCGTACAAGGCTGCTGTGATGGAAGAGTCTCGACAGAAGATGTCTCGACATCAGGATCAGTGGGGTCAACAAAGGAAGAGACATCCAAAGAGGAGAAATGAGCCTCTGTGGATGCTCTCGAGAATGGAAAGTGACCCTCATCGAAGCGAGCGTGACGAGACATATAAATACGACCAGAGGCAGGATCCAAGCACTTAAATCCTTTGCAGTGTGCACTGTAGCCCAAAAAGATACATGGCAGACTGCGAGGGGCTAATTTATGTTCAGATGTAGGCCGAACATAGGGAAACACACGACAACCAAAAGGATGAAAGTTCGAGTAATCTGGCGAACGTCCAAAAAGTACTTCAAAAGGAGACTTGTTATCAATCACTGGTGTTGGCAACCGGTTGATAGTGAAGACAGCAGCACTAAATGCATCATCCCAGTGAGATAGCGGTAGGTGTGAATGAAACAACATGGAGAGGCCCATCTCCGTGATGTGTCTGTGCTTGCGTTCTGCTCTACCATTCTGCTCAGGTGTATATGGGCATGAAACTTGATGATGAATGCCACGAGTTCCAAAGTGAGACTGCAACCTGTTGTTGATGAATTCAGTCCCTCCATCACTCTGGAAAACTTTGACTCGAGATGAGAATTGGTTCTCCACAAATGCCTCAAACTGGAAGTATACATCGACGAAATCTGATTTGCGACGAAGAGGGTAGAACCACGAAAATCGCGAATAATCATCCACAAACAAAGCATAATAAGAGAAACCATTTCCCGAAACAACCGGAGATGGCCCCCACAAATCACAATGAATCAAATCCAAAACATTCTTAGCCCGTCTGGGGTTCTCAACAAAAGACAGTTTGTGGCCTTTAGCCATAGCACACGGTTCACAAATACCAGGTTTTGGAAGTACAGAAGTAAAAGACAAAAGTCCATGTTTGTTCAACAAAGAAAGAGTAGCAGAGGACACATGTCCTAAACGAGCATGCCAAACTTCAAAAGATGCTCTGTTATTGTTCTTCTTCACTACTGAAAGAAGTGCTGTCACACCACGGTCCAACACGTACAACCCATTCTCACTGTGTCCCTGCCCCAGGATTGCCCTGCTGAGCTTGTGGTGAATAGTAAAAGACTCGTCATCGAAAGAAATAACAGCACATAGCTCCTTGGTAAGCTTACTAATTGACAACAGGTTTTTAGTAATAGCAGGCACAACCAAGACATCAGATATATGCATAGAAGGGCTAACTCTAGCAACACCAACAGCAGTAATAGGAAGAGAAGCACCATTACCAACAGAAACAGAGATATTACCATTATATGGAGCCAGAGCAGTCAAGTTCGAAGGGGTGGCACTCATATGATTGGTAGCCCCTGAATCAAGATACCAGTCTGAAGTTGTAGGAGCAGTAGCGGGCTGAGTCTGAGGAGCCTGGTAGGGAACGTACTGCGGTGCATACACAGGTGGCTGAGGAGCAACTGCCGCAGGAGCAACATGAGCGGCATAAGTCTGAGCAACAAGAGCCTGAGGAGCAGATGGAGGCTGTGCCGGCTGAGGAGCATAAATCTGGTACTGCTGCTGGCCATAAGGTTGTGGTGATGGAGCCACATAACTCTGCGCAGAGTTGCCACAAAACTTAGAGATGTGCCCGAAGCCTCCACATGTGTAACACTGAATCTGAGCACCCAAAATGCCAGATCTGGACATACCAGGACCTCCAGGAGCTGCCCAGGGACGACGACCGCCGAAACGGCCGCCGCCAGCCGCGCGTGGGCCCCACGCGCCGCCGCCACGAGCGGCCTGTCCAGGCGCGTGAGCCCACGCGCCACCGTCTGGCTGCTGCGCGGTCGCAGCAAAAGCTACCGGTCCAACCGGAGCCTGTACCTGCACATTCGTTTTCTCCAAATTCGCCAAAAAAGCCTCATAACCCTTGGCTTGATCCACAACAGTTATATACGGAGGCAGGGGATCAAGAACAGCAATAGGTGCACTAAAATTTGAATAAGCTTGTCCAAGGGCAGTGAGAAACCACATAAGCTTGTCGCGGTTATCCGCAGGTTGGCCCATAATACTCAATTGATCAAAAATTCTAATCAGAGACAGATGAAGATCATGAATCGTACCAGTCTTGCGAAGGAGATTAGCCTGCTGTCGAAGGCTGAAAACACTAATCGAGGTGTTGTGTTGATAGGTGCTAGTGAAAGTGTCCCACATCTCCTTAGCGGTGGTACACCCAGTGATCTCATTCAACGCATCAGTAGTGCATGAGGAGAGGAGCACACTACAAAGTCTCTGATCATCCACGATCCAAGACTTGTAGGCAGCAAGGGCAGTGTCGTAGGCGGCCTGCTCCTTCTGAAGAACAGCAGAGTCCGGTGGTGAGGAGGAGGAAGAGGCGGCCGTTGGCGGCACGGGAACGGGAGGGCGAGGAGTAGAGCCATCCAGATGGCCAAACAATCCTTGAGGCATGAACACATACTCTACCTGCTTCTTCCACCGCAGGTATGTCGAAGCTTCCAACTTGGTATTGAGAAGATGCACCATCGTGTTGATCGTAAGAGAATCATCCCTGGTAGCAGCCATCGTCGTGTGAACAACAAAAAAGAGGGCAAAAAATTTTGAACTGAGAGGGGAGGGCAGAAAAATTATTTGCGTGCGTGTGGGAGAAGGGGAGAGGAGGCGGCGACCAAAAAGAGAAGAGAGGGGGAGAGGGTTTAAGAACCCTAGGGTTTAAGGAAAGAGGATCGTCAGGCGACTGATACCATGTAAACTGTATCTGATTGCTTGATTAGAATAAGGCAGAAGCATGCCTATATATAGTTACATACAAGGGCCTAAAGCTAAATACTGAAACTAGCTAAACCCTAGGCACATAAGTGCAATATACAAAATACATACATAATTAATAAATCAGTCCTCCAATTCTGATTCTATTGTCACATTCATATCTGATATTACAACATGTAGGGTTCAATCAATATCACCTCCACTTGTGAAAGAAATGATCATCTTCAGTTAGGGAATCTCTGATGATTTTGATAATAGAAAATGAAACGAAATGCATAGAAACAAACCTAACTATTTCTTCAACTAAACTTCTTATTTCCCATGGTGCTGTCTCAGGTTGATTTAGAACCGCCACCAATTCTGTAGAATCTGTGAGCATACGGACTTGTGGCCTTGTCGACCTGGCTGTAGCTTTGATGGCCCTCTGCTATTGTTTCAGCTTGTAGGGGTGTGTTACAGACAAAGAAGTCTGAACCAGTTAGTTGGGAGGTGTGCCTTCTGGTTTGCTGCTTGATTGACCAACCTGCACTGCCAATGTTTTTTGTTCTGTGGAAAGATCCGTCCACTTTTACCTCCATTGTTTCCTCCATGCTTGGATAAGGATGCGTATCTTCCTCATTTTGCGTACCTCCATTCCATTGTGTTTCTGCTGGTGTCTCCATCTCCGCTTCCTTCTGTTTTTCCGTAAACTGGCTATTGAGTTGGAAATTTTGTTGTGCTAGAGCAATCCCTCCCACGGGATCTGTTTGCTGGCCTCCTACTGCCTTTTTACATCCTTGAGACCAAAAATCCCATAAGATGAAGGCTGACTTGATGAAACATGTCAAGTCAGTAGTGTTTGACCAATACTCTATCCAGGTTCCAAAATCTGACATTTTGGACTGAGCTTGCTCGTTTATTGCTTGTTCCATGTTGGTTATTCTCCACATCTATTTAGATTCTGGACATTTTAGAAGCAAATGCACCTCATTTTCATCTGTTGTCTGGCATCTTGAGCACAGTGAGTGTATGATATTTCTTTTCCTAAGACTTGCTGCTGTCTGCAACACTCCATTTATAACTCTCCATAGGAAAATTGATATCTTGTATGGAACTTTTAAGTTCCATATCTTATTCCACAGCTTTTTTCTTCTCAGGTTTATGCAGCCAATTATCTTCATGCAGTAGTGATATCCCATTTTTACTGAATATGTGCCCGTCCTGTTTAGGTTCCATATTGGCTTATCACTACCTCCCTTTGTTGTTGGATATGAATTGCCTGAATATGTGGGATCACATGTGTAAGGAACATGGCCCTTACCAATGACATTATTCACTGTCCCTGATCATCTATCAGGCGCTCCACTCTTAGGTTTGTCTGATGTGCAAGTAGTTTTGGCCTTTTTTGCTTAGAGAGGGATGAAAAGGTTCTTAATCAATCAGCCCAGGGGACTGAAGATTGAAGACTCTCTCTCATTATTTCATGAAATGCGTGCATTCTGAATGTATGATGTGGAGCCTACTCAACTTGGCCAAATTTGTAATGAATTCGTTATGATATTAGTAATATAATGCATGTGTTAATAAAAAAAGTGTATGAGGTGATAAGAAATATTTTCTAGGGACTGAGTTTATTTCTTTTGAACACATATTTCATGCTTTATCTTTCTTTTGGTCAGTTTCATCATTTTCTAATGCATAAAATGACTATTTCAATTTAGTAATTTTTGATTTGATTTATTATCTTTTAATTTAGCTCAACATCTTATTTTCTCACATTTAAACCTTTTTCATCTCTGAACTCATCGGAGCAGCAACTAGGTCCGGACGTTGTAGATTGGGCAAGACCGTTGCAGATCGGGCTCAAACATGTGATGATGTCAAAACTCCGGCGGCGTTGACTTCCGGCGTTGACTTGACAAGTTTGGTGGGACTGTGATGCGACTTGCAGTCGGACGCGGCTCAGACGGACATCTAACAGTACCAGCCACTCGACAGACGTTATCCAGGTCCCGTCAGGTTTATTCTGTTATTTAGGGATGGGTTTCTTTTTGTTATTGCATAGTAGTTTTTTTCACCGTTTGATCCCTGAACCTCCCAGAAGGGAATGGACGAGGGACCTCTTACTGTTGAATGGAGAAATCCAGTCATGACCTCCTAAAGTTCCCTTAGGAAGAATGAGCAGTGACAGCCAGTTTAGAGTAACCAAATCCCAAACTTTTTAATAAACAGGGAGAGGACTATCCTCGCCTAGGATTGTCTGTTACCTGGCTGCTTCTTTTAGCCAGTTTTTGTTAGTTTTCCCTTGTCTTCCTCAAGATCCACCCAACCTTTTCTTGTTTCAAGTCATTTCTACCTAATCTAAAGCCTTGCCATTTACTGCCCATAAACTCTTCTATGAGGGGTAGAACTCTAGGTAGACTGCAGCTATTCTAGAATCTCTTGGTAGTATATACGGTGGGGTTGAAGAATGAGGGCAAAGTGATTAACAAAAGCAAGAACAGTTGGTGTTGTTGTTGTTGCGATGGCCTCTGTTCTTTGTAGGGTACAGCAGTCACGGTCTTGGAATTGGTGTTGCGAGTTGCCAGACAACACTGCTGGGTCCGAGCCCGTGCCTTTAGCGGGACATACCATTCTCAACTGATGTGTGGAGAAATCCAATTTCAACCTCCAATGCGTTCCCTAGTGAAATTGTGGAGTTGAGCCAACACGGTGGAGATGGTCTTTGAATAAAGGCGGACTGAATAAATATGGAGGAGATGTAGTATCGTGCTGCACAAACAAAACGGCGATGCGGTCCCGTGCTGCTCATCAAAACGGCGACACAGTACCGGTGTTGTTACAAAACAAAACGGAGACGCAGTACCGGGCTGCTATAAAACAAAACCGGACTTGCACTTGACACTTCTCCATCGACACACGACATCCATCAGCAGCCTCACAACATCGAGACGTAGCGGTTGTAGCAATCCGGAGGTGACACAACACCATTTTGTTCCAAGATGGATCGAGTAGTAGGGTGCCGTATGGCATGTGACCGTCAATCCACACCAAGGAGCGAGCGGATCACAGACATGGTTAATTGTTGTGTATGAGTCTACTTGAATTGTGGGAGGCTCACCCCCTTGTGTGAGCCAGCGAGTCTTATTGATTAGGTAATATATTAGGTAGGTTTCTTATTAATAGTCCATCGAGACTACCCGTAATGCGGTTAGATTCTAGAATTATTGATGTACTGCCCGAAAGTTATTAATGAGACGAGTCCACCGCTTATAAAAAAAAAAAATCAACTGACAATTCAGTTTTGCACTATTTACTAATTAGTTGACGGACTTGCAAGTCTACACTATGTGAAAGAAACAAAATCACACGGCCTGCACACATGTTCATTTTCTTTTTTCTTTTCACACTACTTTTCCACACATTATTAATTTCGACACTGACACTAATGTACTAATGTTTGGTAGGCAGGGAAGAATTTCAAAGAAATACGCACACCCAAGTTTCTTCTCGCTTAATCTTGTTACCGAAAGGAAGGAGTGACTCCGGCGAAGATCTGCAGACAATGACGAGGCTTCCGGAGGAGCTAGTGCTTGATATTCTTACACGGGTTCCCGGCAGGGAATTGGGCAGGTGCAAATGCGTGTGCAGGTTCTGGAAATCCCTGATTGGAAGCCCTCCATTTCTGCCTCTCTACCGCCGCCGCAATCCCTGCATTATTCTGCACCGGTCGGAAGGCGGCCGCCTGCACTTCCAGTACTCCCCTCTCCGGCACCACCGTACGGATCCCGACGACGGGTTTCGGCGGTTAGGGTCGTTACCGGTGGGCGACACGGTGACCCAGCTTGTCAACGGCGTCATTTGCTCCGGGGAGGTGGTCGGAGACAGAATTCCGGGGAGAGAGCAAGACCTGCAATTGAAGGTAATCAGCGTGTGTACGGGCCAGACGATGCAGGTTCCGCAACTCTTGCCTCAAGAGGACAAAACCTGGTCGTCTTACCACCTGGGATACGACCCGAAAACCAGAAGGTACAAGCTCCTGAGACTGTTTTTCCTGGGTTATCTGCAGCTGGAGCGGCTGAAAGCCGAAATAGTAACTCTGGGACCCACCGGTACTGTGTGGGAATGGAGGAAGCTCGACGATGACGCCGTCGGAATAATCCGCCGGTTTGCTCGAAACGCTCCTCTGCTCAGCATCGTGTTGAGGTGCAGAGTCCTGATGTTTCCGGGCGATGGAGTTTTATGCTGGAACCACGATGGGGAGGGGATGATTTTGTTTGACATGAACAAGGAGGTTTTCCGATGGGTCAAGCTTCCACCGGACGTGCATCGCAGCTCGATAGTCCCTCGAGTGGTGCTGGACGATGACCGCCTTGCAATTTACCTGTGGATTCTTCCTGCTACTGGGTTGGGGGGTTTTGAAACTGATGATGATGGGTATAGATTTGAATGTGAATGCTTCGTGCTGGAAGATGATCAAGGAAACGTCTGGAGAAAGAACAGCCTGGAAGTACAGGCAGGGCTTAGTAAAGAGCCATACTGGATAGGTGCTGCAAATGGGAGCCCGATTTCTTCCTCAGCATCATCGATTTTGTTGATGAATTCTCATTCCTCGCTGCATGTTGGGAGGAGGGATGTGTATTGTTGTACCAATGGGGAGGAGATTAAGCGATATTGGGTTGGACAGCTCCCATTCACCATGGAGCCTTTTTGTAGAAGCGATCTGAGTAATTTGGTTGCGGTTCATGGCTCCCATGCCGGGTTATCTTGTTTGCTTGATAGTAATGTTCTTTATCTTTCGTTAGAGGATGTGCTCAATGGTCTGGTTTAGGTTTATCAGTCATCTTCTTGATTTTAACTGTTGTTAAAGGATGTGCTTAAGCATTAATGGGAATGGCCTGGTTTTGTTTTATTAGTCATCTTCTTCTTTGTTATTGCTTCAGATAAATAGTCAGAGAATGTAATGGAAGTACTCATATTTGATATTACGGTTCACATGCTAATAACATGTACTCATCATTTATATTTACTCCAGCCATACAATGAAGAGAAGGATCTTGAGTGAATTCTATCTCGGCTTCAATGGCGGAGGTGTATAGGGTGCAAAGGGTGGCAGCTTTAAAATATATACACACACATATATGTATATATATATAATTTTTAGGGTTAAAATTTATAAATTAAAAATTTTGCCCCACTACTTTTCAAAATTTCTTATAATGCCCATAAAATTTCAGATAAATTTCAATTAATTCCACCTTATAAACAAGAAAACCTCCAAATACAAATATTACATTATCTTCCAAAAGCCCCAAACCCCTTCTTTCCCAAAAAAATCTCACCCCTGCGCATCCTTCTCCGCCTCTGTTCAGCCGCGTCTCTGCTCGGCGAAACCTCACCATCTCCAACTTCAAAAAAAAATTTTGACATAAATCGCCACCCTACTTGTCAAATCCTGGCTACGCCTCTGCTCGGCTTTATGTCGATTTTAAGAATACCTTGGTCTGCTTTGAGTAAATAACTAGCATCTGAATCCTGGCTTTCTGACTGGCCTTTCTCGGGCGCTGTAAAATCTTTCAGCTCCGCCAAGACACGAGCAGTGTTTGGTCTTTCAAAAGACGTTGGAGAGACACACGCCATGGCTATTTCCAAAGCTCTCCACACTGTGTTTACATCATAATTGCCCTTCAACTTTGGGTCTACAATGCTCGCAACGTCTCCTGCTTCCAACAAGCTACTAACCCAATGCACTACGTGGGATCTGTTGAGTTCAGGCCCTGAGATAACTGCTCGCCCCGTAATTAGCTCTAACATCACAACTCCAAAGCTGTAAATATCACTTTTCTCGTGCAACCTCTGGCTCTCATAGTACCTGGATTAGGATCAAAAGTAAAACCATACAAGTTGTCTGTCATTTGCAAAGAAGGCTAATGTTACACTCTCTAAAAGTTTTGCATTAGACCTATTGCAACACTTTTAAAAGCGACACATTTCAAAGCTATTGTAAGATTTTAACAAGTGTTGCTCAAACCTAGAAATGTGTTACTGAAGAAACTAGAACATATTTCACTCACTCTGGATCGAGGTATCCTGGGGTGCCGACAACTTTGGTTGACACATAAAGCTATCATCAATTGTAAATGCTCTAGATAGTCCAAAGTCGGCCAACTTGGCCTCAAAGTTCTCATTTAACAAGATGTTGGTAGACTTTATGTCTCTGTGAATTATTGGTGGTTTGCAGCCATTGTGCAAATAATCCAGTCCTAAAAATCACTGATCAAAGTTAAGAATGAGCGCATCGACTACTTTTAAGCAAGTGCAGTGGCATGTTACTGACCAGTGGCGGAGCTATGCACATAATATTGGGTGCATTTGACACCATTTGATCGTTCCTGATAGTGTAAAATCTACTAAGATTTTGATAAATTTTGATAAATTTTGATCGATTGACCCAGTAAATTTTATTAACAGTGGGGTCAAACAATATTTATTCATAAATTTATTAATCTATTACCTTTTTTATGTATTTGTATCGTGGGTCGTGTGCGTATAATTAATACAGTAGTGAATAGAAACTTTATATCCATTCACTTTACCCATCCCTCATCTCTCAAACTTCCCCTTCACCCCTACAACTTCTCCACTGATATGTTATGTGCAACCACTGATCTTCTTGTTTTGTGCAACCATTGATCTGGCTCATTTTCTGATTCAATCACTTTCCCACCCTTCCAATCGTGTGGCTTGGATGTGTAGGTGTGTCGTAGATTATACGATAAGTTTTAATTTATGTATTCCGATTATCATTATTTATACTTATCAATTCGATTATCATCATATATTTATCTAATTCTTCCATAGTTTGTTTGAATTAAAATACGCTAATACGCAACAGAATGAGTGATGAGTGGTTGAATCACTACTTAATTACACATAGAACGTGACATGTTCCAAAATGTTACAGATGAACATGTAATGTAATATTTTCAAGGCATGAAACCTCGAAAGATGCAATTAATATAATAACTTTTTAGTTTGTTATTAATCGTATTATTTTGTAAAATGATGTATTTTATATATTGATATGTTAGTATAAGAGGTAGTCTTGTGAGAGACCGTCAATATTATAGATCGGGGACTAAATAGTAAAAACATGATTGAATAGAAACAAGGAGGTCCTTAATTGCAATTTAGAAATTTATTATTTACGTGTGCACTATTCACGGCCCACTACTATTCACGCCCGGTACTATTCACGATCAATACTATTCATTTCACAGTACTATTTTAATACGTTTTACATTAAAATACCGAGGTTTTTAATTAAAACCATGATGTTTGATTTTTTTCAAATGGTGTACATTAAAACACAGAAGTTGTTAATTAAAAGTGTAATGTTTGATTTTTAATACATTGTACATTAAAACACTGAGGTTTTTGATTAAAAGTATAATATTTGATTTTTTTAATATGATGTACATTAAAATACGGAGGTTGTTAATTAAAAGTTAAATGTTTGATTTTTAATAGATTCTAGATTAAAACACGGAGGTTGTTAATTAAAAATATAATGTTTAATTTTTAATATGTCATACATTAAAGCACGGGGGTTTTTTATTAAAATTAAAATATTTAATTTTTAATAGATTGTAGTTAAAATAGGGATGTTTTTAATTTAAAGTATAATATTTGTTTTATGACAGGTTGTAAATTGAAATATGGAGGTTTTTAATTAAAAGTATAATATTTTATTTTTATTTGGTTGTAGATTAAAATACGTAAGCTTTTAATCTAAATTAAAATGTTTGAATTTTAAATATGGAATTTTCAGTTTAAATGGGGAATGATTTTAAGGTTGAAATATGAGGTTTTATTTATTGTAACTATATATAAACATTACTTGCATGGAAAATCACTAAAACTGGATCGGTGGAGTGGTAGAGTTGATTCACCCTTTCATGAGGTATTGGGATCCAATTCCGTGTGTAATATTTTTGCAAAAAAACGGAAAAACTGGATAAGCAAGTGGTGAGTCCCACCAGTACACGCAAAAACTGGACAAGCAAGTGGTGAGTCCCACCAGTACACGCACGTGTGTGAAATTGGAAGGGAGGAGCAAGTTTTTGTACACGCACGTGTGTGAAATTGGAAGGGAGGAGCAAGTTTTTAAATATTGCAATTAAACTCCTCCGTGTTTTGCAAATAAGAGTCTTAATATTATTTTACTTAAAAGTAGTCTAGTCTAAATTATAAACGGTTTTTTTTCGAAACTTTCCCTTAATATAATTATTTAATTTTTATATAATAATTATTTTTATTTAATGTTTAATATATAATACTTATATAAATGCACCCACTAAACTTCAACCCTGCATTACTGAAATGAGGGGTTTTACCTTGTGCTGCATCCAACAAAATGTGACGCCTTTCTGACCAACTCCAAACATGGTTGTCACCTAATAGGCACATTTAAGAAAGTGTCATAATATATATGCAAAGCTAAATAAGATGAAACATTTAATCAAATATACCTGACAGGTGCTCTCTTAAGTTTCCAACTTTCTGTAAGTCATGTACTCATAGACAAACGCCATATGAGTGCCTTCGTAGCAATATCTGACCAGAATTGTCAAGTTACGATGATGAACGATTGTTAGGGCAAGTCCAGCAGATTTTGTTAAAAAGAAAATTATGTTATTTTTAGATATATTTTAAAATTTTACGCTTCCTAATAGATTTGCTATTCTGTTTTGTAAAACAAAAATATTGACGAGAGAGTGTACAAATCTCTATATATAACGAACGAGTCAAAAGGTTTTGCAGAACGCAGTTCATGCCATATTTCAAAATTTTAGAGAAAATGTTCTATTTATGGCAAAATTTCAAATTCAAATTTGATTAAAAATATGAAAATAAGAAGAAGTGGTATATGAATAGGATTATATTTATGTACAATCTAAACTAGAAAATCTGTTGGATTGAGTGAAAAAAATTATAGAGATCATCCCTTTTTCCTTTTTCATCTCTATTCTAGAAAAAAAAAATATAGCAATTTTGTTGGACTTGCCTTTAGTAACTCAACTTGTAGTTGAAGAACAACCTTTTATTTTTAGGTCATACTTATACACTAACAATGTAAAATTCCATGCTAATTAACAATTTTTGGTAACTAACATTTTAGAAATATATAATTTTTAGATCTTGCTAATTTTGACCGTTAGTTCAGTTAATATTAGGAATATTTTTATAATTTTATCAATGATTAAAAATTGTAAAAATTAATAGAAAGGGCGTGGAAAATTCAAAATTATTAAAAAGGGTGCAATAACTATTTAATATTTGTTATGAAGGGCATTCTTATTGTTTTAATGATTGTTTATCTGAAAAATGACATATATAACCTTTATTACTTAACTATCACTTTTTCTAAATTAGATTTTATATTTCTACTCCTGGGATTTAATCTAGTTTTAACACACATCTTATTTGGTGATAACTGAATTGAAACAAAATATATTAACTAAATTGTTGCAAAATCAATATATAGTAATAGTATGACTAAATTAAGATGAATATTTTATCAAATCATATACATTTCAACTAATTTAAAAAAATCCCGAACTTAATTGATTACAACTGAACTGAACGGAAATGTATTGAATTAAAGTAAATAATTAGAAACATTGACCAAATTTAAATGAATTTTATCAAATCATATTTCATCAAAACGGTACTGAATGGGATGGAAATAAATTAAATAGAATTAAACTGATAAAATTTTGTACAAATTGAGAGAACTGACCCTTAATTAATTTAAAGTTATTTAATGTAGATTTTAAATATAAAGGTTATAAAATAAAGAGAAAATCTCCTGAAAGTCCTACTTTCCTAGAGAATAGGAGCTACGGGGTCAAAATGGAAATATTGGAAACATTGGGGCCAGGACGCGTAAATTGCAGAAAGTAATAGGCCAGCAGCGTGCAATTCACGTGACGACCAAATTCTTCCCCCAATTTTCCCCCAATTCTTTCCCGTCACGGCTCCGGCGATTACTTTCCTCCAAATCTTCTGATCGGATCGAAGATATGATGACTAGCGATCAAAATCCGGTAAGTTTCGTCGATCATTGTTGTAAGATTCATCTTTCTTCGAACTGAAATCGTTCATGAACCGTAAAATTGCAGGTTGAAGGTGAGAAAGGGATGGAACTTGTTGAAACAGAATTGATTGATGAACTAGTTGGAGAGATGGTTGAAGAGATGCTTGATGAAGAAGAAGGTCAATTGCAACCAATTGAAGGTACAGTTTATAACCCCAAACATTTCAACTTGAAAACTAGATTGATTTTGCAGCAAACCTGCAAATACTTGAGTGATTGAATGTGTATAACACTAACATGAGTGATGTTTCAGTTTATAACTCCAAATAGTTAACACATATGCAATTAGTTTTACATAAACCTAGTTAGTTGATGTCATGATATAAGTAGGGTTTTAAAAGAGATAAGTCATAATTGTTTTATTCTATATGTCCAATGTTTAAAGCTAAAAGAGTTGATTGTATAACAACAGTGTTTTAAATTGTGTGGATGAACTGTAATGTTTTAGTGTATAACCATTATCTTTTAAGCTGTGTTTTAAAACTGCAATATATTACAATTTTTTTGCAGTCTATAATCACAATCTTTTAACATAGTGTGCATGTGTTTTAACATAGGAATATGATGTTTTATTATTTGGTGAGAAATTGCAGGAATTATGGATGAAGAATGCTTAGAAGGAGTTGAAAGAGACTCACTTGTTGAATTGGAGATGCTGTACAAGAATCATGCTAATGCACTAGGATTTTGTTACAAAAAACACACGCAGAGAGTGGTGGATGGTGTAGTAGTGGAAAAGTATTATGCATGCTCTCACCAAATAATGTGTGTATGGGAACCTATCCCACACAATTTCAAAGAAAAGTGTGTGGGATAGGTTCCTTTCCAAATATGCAACTCCAACAGCAAGGAAGGACTCAATCATTTGGCGTCAAAACATGCTTCGGAGTTTCTTTCAATTGATTACAAAGAGTGAGGGCAACCTGGACGCAAGAAAGCTGCTAGAGGACGCACTTCAAAACTCGACAAGTGTTGTGTTGTCAATACTGCCTACCAAATCTGTGGTGGAACAACCGCTTATGCTCACTGAGTCGAGTAGTGCGGTGTCTGAATCGACTAGTGCTATAACAGAAGAACCTGCCAGCCTGCATGATCCATTGATTGCGAACACTAAAGGAAGGAAGGGTAAAAGACACAAATCATGTTTGGAGAAGCATGGAAAGTCAAAGAATGAGATTGGCACAATAACACCAAAGGCACGGTTGTTTTGAGATTAGTGCTTATGCATAGCTGGTGTTGAATTATAGATTTTGTAAGAATCAGGAGAAACATGCAATGTGAGTGGAATTTTAGTTACTGTGTTTTTTTTGTTTGAATGGTTACAAACATGATCTGTTTACTTAAGTTATGGATGTTTTAAGTTACATGTACAATGTTTAATATTTCTTTGGAGTTGCAGTTGTTATAGAAAACTTTCAAGTTGTGTGTATGACTTTCACATAAACTAAAGTAGGCATTGGTCACATTACACTTAAAAATTTCCACTGGTTTCTAAACAACCTTTTAAGTCAAAAACTGGAACTTATAACTTAAATACACAATCCTTCATAATCTCTGTCTCTCTGTCAGAATCTTTGTTTCTCATAATTTGTTGTTTCAACTTACACTGGTCATATTTCACACTATTTAAGCGACCTTTGAATCTTTTGATACTTTGAACTTTTATATTAATTAAAAGTTGTAGGTACCTTTTAATTTAAAAGCATAAACTTGTAGGTTACAAACACAATGTTGTAAAGTTGACACACAAACTGTCAAACTAAAAGAACACCTTTCAACATAAGAATGGGACTTTGTAACTTAGATATTCAAACTCTTAAAACATATGAAAAACAGTTGATGAAACAACAAAACAAACACTAAAAAGTTTGATTAAAATGTGCAACACATTCATATTAATCAGGTCAAGAGCCTGTACACCAAAAGAGGCTGTCACTATCATTGAAACTAAAGTTAAACCAAATGTTTAAAAGTAGAGATAACACCAAAAGAGGCTGTCACTATCATTAAACAAGCTAATGCTTGGTGCTGCTAGGGTTGTCTGGTGTGTAAAAAAGTTCATCATCATCAGCAAACAAATTGAAACTTGGCATTGTATCAGCTAGTTTTCTCTTGTAGCTTTTCTGGAACTCTCGAGCTTGAGTGTCACACCATTCATGAAAATCTGGATTAGCAAAGAATTCCTGGCTGCTTTGTGAACCTTCAATAGTTGAATCATCATCATGAGAGGCAGCATTCGAAGCAGCAACTTCACTTTGGAACTTCATGTAACGCTCATGATACTTGGCAACAGCAAGGAACATATCTCTTCTTAAAAACTCATGTGCTTCTTGAGGAGGCTACAAAGAAATGCATTAGTTAGTATCCAGGATATGCATATAAGAGATATATAAACAAAGATGAAATACAAAAACAACTACCTTAAGTCCAAGTTCTTCAACAACAACAAACATAAAAAAACCCTAAACCCTAAACGCTAAACCCCTAAACCCCTGAACCCCTGAACCCTTCAAGTTACATGTAAAATGTTTCATTTTACAAGTCAACTGTTTCATGCTAAAAAATAACACATATAAGCACAACAAGCATCTTCAGCAACAACAAAACATAAAAAAACGCCTGAAAAGTGAGGAACAGAGAGCGAACCGTCGTCAGCATTCAGATCTGTAGATGCAGGCGGATCAACGTCATTCTTAGATCTAGTGACTTGCTTGTCCTTGTTAGCAATAGCTGTTAATCGATCAGTAAAAAAACATAGTCAGAGCTACACATCAAATATGATATACATCTAATGTTTCAAGTTACATGTCCAATGTATAATCAAATAAGACAATGAAACACATGAACATAAAATAAGTTTAAAAAGTTTTACGATATAAATCAAATGTTTCATATTACATCTCCAATCTGTCATCATAAAATATTATATGTTTTATGTACCAGGATACATATAGAATGTTTCATGTTACATGTAAAATGTTTCATGATATATGTCAACTGTTTCATGCTAAAAAAAATATCACATATAAGCACAAGAATATAAGTTTGATGTTATATCCGCAATGTATCAAGTAACAATGCTATTCTAACATATTACACATGCATCTTCAACAACAACAAACATCAAAAACGCCTTAAAAGTGAGGAATCGAGAGCGAACCGTCGTCAGCATTCAGATCTGTGGATCCGGCCAATGCAGATGCAGGCGGATCAACGCCGGCTCCAGAGGCTCCGGCGGCTACCTTCTTCTTCTTAACCATAGCTGTTCATCGATCAATGACGGGGCGATTAGAAAAACACAGTTAATACAGGAATCGATCAATTAATAAGATTCAATGGGATCAAATGAGCATACCTTTCAATAACCCGATCGAAATCCAAGCAAATTAGGGGCGATTAGAGGCAGTTAGGGTTCGTTGCGGCGGTTCGTTGCGGCGGTTCAAAATCGCCAGAGAAAAGAGAGAAAAATTAGAATGGAAAATGAAGGGGCAGGTGGGATTTGGTGGCTTATATACACGCATAGTTTATGTAATTACAGAAAAGCCCCGAGAAAATAATATTTGCACAAAAACCCCGTAGTTTCTATTTGCTCCAGAAAGTCCGTCTTTCTGGAGACTTAGTATAAAATAAATGTCAATTTTCAAATAAATAGTCATTGAAACAATCAGAATACCCTTAATAATAAATATTAAATAATTATGCTATTTATGATAATTTTGAATATTCACCCGCTATTAATAGAAATTTTCCCTAGATACCCCTTATTTTTGGCCAATAATGTGTACAAGTACAAGCCCTTATTCAAATTCATTTCCTTTACTCTTTGACTCTTTCAAAATCGAAACACAGTATCCGACCCGGATCCATTACCCTAGTTCCCAACGGCGATGAATACGATGAACAGAGGGCGTAACTCCAGCAAAGGACCGGCGACGATGACGAGCCTACCGGATGAGCTGATACTTGAGATCCTGACATGGCTCCCCGGCAGGGAATTGGGCAGGAGCAAATGCGTTTGCAAGCTCTGGAAATCCCTAATCGGCAGCCCTCCATTTCTCCCCCTCTACCGGCGGCGCAACCCCTGCCTAATGGTTCATTGGTCGGATGGCGGCCGCCACTACTTCCACTCCTCCCTTCTCCGGCGCCACCGCACGGATCTCGGCGACGAGACCCAGCTGGTCAGCAGCGAGATCTGCTCCGGGGAGACTGTCGACGGTGATTTCCGATTGAAAGCTGCCAGCGTATGGTCGGAAGGCGGCCGCCTCGAGGATTTCCGGTTGTTAAGGTCGTTCCCGGCGGGCGACCGGATGACCCAGCTGGTCAACGGCGTGATTTGCTCCGGGGAGTTGGTCCCGGACCTGCAATTGAAAGTGATCAACGTTTGTACAGGGCAGGCGTTGCCGGTTCCGAAACCCTTGCCGCACGACAGGGAAACCTTCCCGTCTTTCCACCTGGGGTACGACCCGAAAACCAGAAGATACAAGCTGTTGAGACTATTGTTTCCGTCTGATGAGCAGCTGCCGCGGCAGATGAAAGCAGAAATAGTGACTCTGGGGCCCACCGGTACGGTGTGGGAATGGAGGAAGCTAGACGATGAATCCGCCGGAATCCAAAGGTTGCCTCCTAATCCATACCTCACCGTGACATATTCCGGAGTCTCCATGTTTCCCGGGGACGGATTTTTGTGCTGGATCTTTACCTTACCGTTTCATACTCCGGATTTTGGTGTGGGGATGGTTTTATTTGATATGGACAAGGAGGTTTTCCGGTGGGTGAAGCTCCCGGGCGATGCCGGTGTAGAGGTTCCGGGGAGAATGTTGGTCCCTCGAGTGCTGCTCGAAGATAACTGCCTGGTGATTTATCTGTGGGTTCTGCCTGCACCAGGTGGTAACCTCAAATGTGAATGCTACCGGCTAGAAGAGAAGGAGGGGAATGTTTGGCGGAAGTGTAGTCTGCAACTAGAGGCAACACTTTCTGAAGAATCGTACTGGTTAGGTGCTGTAAGTGGAAGCCCCATTTCTCTCTCAGAATCGTCGATTATGCTGATGAATTCTCATTCCATGTTTGTTGAGAGTAGTGGGGATGTGTATTGCTGTATCAATGGGACGGGGTTGTGGAGATTCTGGGTTGGAAAGCTCCCACGAATCTACTATCAAGGAAAGCTGAACAATTTTGCTAAGGAAGGCTTCCCGGGTAGGGTATCATGTTTGCTCGATAGTAATGTACTCTATCTTTCTTTAGAGGACGTGCTTAATGGAAATGGTCTGGTTTAGGGTCAGTCATCTTCTTCTTTAATTTAGGTTCTCAGTCTGAATGAATGAATGCAGGGAGCTGATTTGAGTAACATTTGTACTGATGCTAGGGGTGTTCGCAATTCATGAAATGATGTTTTTTTTGTGCATTTGTTTTGAGGTTTTGGAATTCAGTGTGTTATTGTTTCAATCAGGGCTTCTTTCTTAAAATACAAAAAAATAAAATTGAGATTTATTTAGGTGTACAACATTGCTAGCTGAATATTTGAGCTAGTTGATTGGTGCAAGTTTTTACAGGCTGTTGAAATAGGGCTTTGACTTTTGATGCACTCTTGGTTTTGTCAGAGTTTTTCTTCATGGCTGAGACCAGTACCATGCTCTGGACGTGAAAGGTATCAATGGAAACTGTTTTAATTGCTTTTCGTTACTATTCTGATGACATTATTCCCTTAGTTTAAAATGCACATTACTCGATTTTTTGCTAATTAGGCTTCCATTTTAGTTCAAGAAGTTCTTTTCAATTCGATCCAGTTTACTCCAGTTGCTGGCAGTAATAATATATATCAATTCAGCTCAGTACTGGTCATTTAATCCTACTGTGCGGTGCCATCTTATTGTGTGTTGAATTTAGTCTTGTTTGAAGTCATTTTATTGTCTTTCTCTTCTTGAGTTTGATTTGTTTCAGTCGTTATTCATCCTCACCCAACTAACAAACACAAAACTATATGATATATATATAGGCTAGCCTCTTTTTCACACAACAATCACCACACAAAAAAGGCCTTTGGGGTCCTTCTGCCAACATAACTTGAGCTAGTTGAAGAACGATTATATATCTTCTAAACTTTGTATGGTGTCAATGTACATATGTTTACAATAGAGTAGCGATGGCTCCAATAGTTGGGAAATCGGCTAATGTAGCAAGGTAGCAAGGTTTACTCTCTAGTCATCTTCTCGTTTAGTTTAGGTGCCAGGTTATCTTGTTTGCCGATAGTAAGGGATGTGCTTAATGAAAATCGTCTGACTTTGGTTTATTAGCATCTTCTTTTTTGTTACTCATTGCTTAAAATGAATAGTCAGGGAATGAAATCGTTGTATTCGGATTTGATATTACAGCAGCTTGTATGGTTCAATTAGTATCACCTCCACTTGTGAAGGAAATGATTTTATCATGAAGATCAATCCTGTTCCAGATACTAGAATTGCTGGAAGCAAAATCGTTTCCTAAACCTGTTAAAGAACAAACTTGCCGAAGGTGCGATTTGTGACCATTATGTTGTAGTTCATTATGTTCTGACCTTTTCGACAAGCATCCATGGAATTGACTAAACAGAATGCCACAAAAGTAGAAATTGTGACCACATCTGCATGATTTTCGCTTCTATTTTTCATCGATCGATAACTTTTAGCTGTTGAAATTCACCAAATGGTGGAATACAAAGTTCCATCTAGCTTAGTGTGGCCGAAAACAGGGAGATTTTGAGATACAGATGAGGCTTTGGAGATTTTTGATGCAACACTCCTGCTGCTGAATAGAAAATGACACTATGATTTATTTTTACCTGATAATATATATACATTCAAAAGTTAGAATACAATCATATACATGTACAGGATCTTCATTTCATCATATTCCACTCAGAATACAATAGCAGCCAAAATGTTTCCCTGAGATATGATCCTTAACTCTATATTACATTAAACATGTACTAGAGTAAAAAACCTAATTGGTCTGATACTTGAGTAGCTAATAACATGTACTTGTCATTTTATTTACTCCAATGATATACTGATAGTACTAAAATGAAGAGAAGGATCTTGAGTAAATTCTATCTTGGCTTAATGTCGATTTCAAGAATACCTTGGTCTGCTTTGAGTAAATAACTAGCATCTGAATCCCGGTTTTCTGACTGGCCTTTCTCGGGCGCTGTAAAATCTTTCAGCTCCGCCAAGACACGAGCAGTGTTTGGTCTTTCAAAAGACGTTGGAGAGACACACGCCATGGCTATTTCCAAAGCTCTCCACACTGTGTTTACATCATAATTGCCCTTCAACTTTGGGTCTACAATGCTCGCAACGTCTCCTGCTTCCAACAAGCTACTAACCCAATGCACTACGTGGGATCTGTTGAGTTCAGGCCCTGAGATAACTGCTCGCCCCGTAATTAGCTCTAACATCACAACTCCAAAGCTGTAAATATCACTTTTCTCGTGCAACCTCTGGCTCTCATAGTACCTTAATTAGGATCAAAAGTAAAACCATATAAGTTTTCTGTCATATGCAAAGAAGGCTAATGTAACACTCTCCAAAAGTTTTGCATTAGACCTATTGCAACACTTTTAAAAGTGACGCTATAGGGGCAGGAGATCTAACATGACACATTTCAGACCTAGAAATGTGTTATTGAAGAAACTAGAACATATTTCACTCACTCTGGATCGAGGTATCCTGGGGTGCCGACAACTTTGGTTGACACATAAGAGCTATCATCAATAGTAAATGCTCTAGATAGTCCAAAGTCGGCCAGCTTGGCCTCAAAGTTGTCATTTAACAAGATGTTGGTAGACTTTATGTCTCTGTGAATTATCGGTGGTTTGCAGCCGTTGTGCAAATAATCCAGTCCTAAAAGTCACGGAAGAATGAGCGCATCGACTACTTTTAAGCAAATGCAGTGGTAGGTTACTGAAATGGGGGGTTTTACCTTGTGCTGCATCCAACAAAATGTGAAGCCTTTCTGACCAACTCAAAACATGGTTATCACCTAATAGGCACATTTAAGAAAGTGTCACAATATATATGCAAAGCAAAATAATATGAAACATTTAACCAAATATACCTGAAAGGTGCTCTCTTAAGTTTCCATAAGCCATGTACTCATAGACGAGCGCCATGTGAGTGCCTTCGTAGCAATATCCGACCAGAATTGTCAGATTACGATGATGAACGATTGTTAGTAACTCAGCCTGCAGTTGAAGAACAACCTTGTTTTTTTAGGTCATGCTTATATACTAACAATGTAAAGAAATTCCATGAGAAGACTCTTACCTCTGTCTGAAACTCCTTGTATCCTTGCGCAGAAGACTCGGAAAGCAGTTTTACTGCAACTTGTTTGCCATCTGCTGTGGTACCATGGTACACCGTTCCAAAACCACCTTTTCCAAGAATCCTTTGAAAATTGTTTGTCATCTTCAAGATTTCAGAGTAACTAAAGTGCATATTTTTCCTTCGCAAAAATCCATCTTTTCCGAGAGATGAGGACCCAAACTTTTTATCTGTGAATCACAAAGAAATCTACGAATTAGTAGTTTGAAATGGATCCAAAACTAATACTAATACATCATTTTATCAATTGAACAGAAATTTGAGTTATATACCTTTGGATTTTGTCCTTCTAAACCTCCATATCAAAATTGAAGCTACAACGATAAGAAGTATGGTTGCACTCAGTAGTACAACGATCAGTTTTACAAAATTAAATGACTTGTTGCTGCTCTGACACTTGCCGGCTTCACATTTATCAGGCGCTCCAGACTGACTTCTATCAGCTCTATAGTATTTATTTTTCAAGACAAAGAAAGAATTGATATGGCTGGAATTAAAAAAAAAACCTTAAAATAACTGAAAGTTGTGGATTTCTCAAATGTCAAACCTTAATATCAGACTATTGTTTGCAATGTCAAGGAGCCTTTGAGGAATTGAACCTGAAAAGTTGTTTCCTGATATGTCCCTAGAGATCAAAAGATAAACTATGTTAGCGATCCAAAAAAAACCGTTCAGATCACCTGTTCAAGTTATTGGATCTACTTGGACAGGTGATCTGAATTGGCTAGATCTACATAGTGAATATATATACATGAAACCTGAAAATATCTGGTTTGTTAAGTTGCTTACAAGACTTTTAGTTGAGGAAGCTCGGCCAGAAATTCCGGTATCGATCCATCCAAGTTATTGTTTGACAAATCCCTGAGGTACACATAAACATCAAAGGCATAAGCTGTTAATTGCTCACATCCTAAATGTACCGCCCGGACTCAGTTATCGACATCTTAATTAGCAGGAATATTAGGACCAGAAGTCAGAAGAAATAGAACTCACAGGCTCTCTAAGGAAGTGAGTGTTGAGAAATAGGAGGACACAATGCCTTTCAGGCCATATGAGGACAAATTCCTGCAAGCAAGGTCACAAAGAATAAATTCATTAGTATTTTGGACTAGGTTAAATAATACCAGTATTATAATTGATATGATGACATACAAAGATATAATCCTGGGTGGCAAACTGGTGTCATTATTAAAGCTGCAATCAAGACCATCCCAAATGAAGGCTTTGGGAGAACAAGGATCTCCTTGCCAGTCTCTCTTCAGTAATCCATACACCGACTTAATACGAAGGATGGACACAACTGAAAAATTAGACACGGATATTAGATTAAGAAACAACCTAGAGTGATGTACACCGTCTAATATTTACTCAGTATAGTCCAAAATATCAATGAATGTAAGGATATTCTTGTACTTTCATATCGTATTTTGAACTATAAGAGTAAAATATCGGACTGTGTATAGTAACAGCAAAACAATTAGGGTAAACAAACGAGGACTTGAAAATGAATATCACCATCATTTTCATCAGTGAGTGAGTGCAACTGCTGCTTGACCGCATAAGCCTCCACGGCGTTTATGATGGGAGGTAGAGTTGAATTGGCACTTTTGACGAGGGAGAAATTGAAACTATCTCTTGTGTACCCCGATGTGGTGTAGCTGATGAACGTTCTGTCGTGCCAGGGAACGACGTCGTCGACCTGCCACGGAGCGCCGTTGAAGTTGATCTGAAAAGCTCTGTTTTCACCGGCGCGTGGCTTTGCAACATCGGTGATGTACATGTAGATATAAAAGGTGGATTGGGGATCAGCAGGTGTCCAATAGAAAAACAGAGAATCATTTGCATTTCTGGGCTCCACGGCGGATTGCACCACCGCCTCCGGCGGTCTGTAATTCAGGTCGTTTATTTCCGTCATCGGTGACGTGGTATTTAGTTCAGTCCAGTAGTCTGGGGTGCTGTAAGGATACCATACCCTATCGTACTTGTCCTCAGGGTATCTGTAAAATCGCCCAAATTGTGTAAATAATTTTTAGGTCTACCCTTTTAAAAGTACGGAACCCTAATTCAGGTTAGAATACTATTAAAATACTATACTACCCTTGTATATTTCTACTTTTAATAAGCATAATTTTTAAGAATATTTTTGTATATTCATATTATATTTTAGACTAACACCGTCAAAATTAAAAAAACAATCTCAAGTCTATTTTAGAAATATTAGAATTTGTTTATTGTTAATATTTTATTTTCAAATTGAATATTTTAAATTTTAAATCAACGACTAGTTAGTTGAAATCGTTAAATTATATCATTACAGTTGGTATTTTTAAATATTTTTAAGATTTATTTTTATGTAAATGAATACTATTAACATTAAGATTCATTGTGTACCATTTATATAATTCTCGTATCAAAATGCGATAACTCCTACTTTTTTGATTCATTATTCCGACTTTACATGTTAATTATGATCAGATTGTAATTTTCAATTTAGTATATGAAAAAGTATAAAAACTAACTTTTGCTTGAAGGAAGCGTCGAAATCAACTACAAAGTGGTAAAACTTATTTCATCTTTTTTCGTAAATTCATACAATATTTTTTTAATAAAATTAAAATCCCCGATAAAGATATTATTATATTCTTATTTTTTCCATTTTCACAATAATTTTTAGCCACGTTTCCCTGACTCAATTTACGTGTACCCGGACATTTTGGCAACACGAAATTATTAACAGCGATTACCTGACTGTTTTGCTGGGATTCGCCGGTGCAAAATTCCAACGAAGATAATACGCCAGAGATTGGCCCGGCTTCTCAGTTTTATAAGCATCTCCGTTCAACAGCCGAAGCTCCAACGCCGAAATAAATGGAGTCCCGGTACCGGAATCCACCAGGCAAACGTATAGGTAATTCGACGTCGGAACATGGATGATCTCCTTTCTAATAACTGAGGTTGAATTCTTGAGTTCAACGGTGTCCCAAAAATCAGCCCCGAGGTAAAGGTGGAACGTCGGCGGCTGATCCCGGCCATCGTAGTTGCCGTACCTAAACGTTGCCCTAATCAGATACCTTTTGTTCGCCGGCTGAAGCGAAGTAAGGTTGTAGCAGCTCCGGTTGGCCTTAACGTCATCGGAAAAATATCTGACGGTCCGTAAATGCCGATCAACGGAGTCATCGATGAAGTTGGCGTCAACGGTGGTGTTCACACCTGTGTCAATGTACAAGTTTTGGTCGGAGGTGTAGATAATGCCGGTTCCGGTGTCTTCATAGCCGGTATCTTTAACCGGCAATCCACAATCTATGCTTGTGAAACCTGCAAAACGTAACCATATATAACACTTAGCAGCCAACATTTCTGGACAATATTTAGTTTAATCAGACCAAGTACCTGGTTGATCCTGAGCATCAGTACTTATAAATGGGGATGCAGTTACAAAAACAAATAGCAGAAATGGCTGAAACCTCGAAAACATCGTGTTGTCGGGATTTCGCAAGCGCGGTTTTGGTCTTTTGATGAGTTACATTCATTCAAATTTCAGTTGATTGGCTTTACAAGTTGAGCTGCTACACTTGCCCAGTTGCTTCACTGGCATTCTTAATTAGATGTTGATGGCTAAAACGACTTTGACTTCATCTCTTCAGTCTTGCAACGACTAGTTTTGTGGTACCTATTGGCGATGGAACCATATAGGGTTGTTATTACACAACATGTTTTTTAATGGGTGTTGCTATACGCAGTTCAGTATTTTACTCTTATAATTCAAAATACGGTGTATAAGTACAAAAATGATCTCAACTTATTAAATTTTTGAAAAATTAGGCAACTTGCAGGGGCGGTAGTGTCATTTCATTGATATTTTGGACTATACTGAGTAAAATACTAGACTGCATATATATTTCAGTTTTTAATACGTAGTTTAGAGGTATCCAGAAATAATATTCATGTGTTACTCATATTTTACAACAAAACGAAATGAAAATTTTCTATCTTGCTTTGACTTCGAATTCAAGAGGGCTGGGATTGGCTTCGAGTAAATAAATAGCATCAGCATCTTGTTGGCCTATCTTCTCTGCTTCCAAACAGTCCTTCAACTCCACTAAGACTCGAGCACTATTAGACCTTTCCAAAGAGGTTGGAGAGGTACAGGCCATGGCTATCTCCAATGCTCTCCACGCCGTGCCAACATCGTAAACCCCCTTCAACTGGGGATCAACTATACTAGCAATATCCCCGATCTGGAGCAGATTATTGACCCAGTGTACTATGTGGCACCGGTCTTGATCTGCCCCGCAGATCACCGGCCGGCCTGTGATCAGCTCTAAGATCACAACTCCAAAACTGTAAATATCACTTTTCTCATGCAGCCTCTGCATCTCATAGTACCTGATCAGGGACAATGCATTATACTTCTGTGCTATCTACAAAGATGAAGAATTTCAATAATATGAGCGGAATAACCATAAATTACTCACTCGGGATCAACATATCCCGGGGTGCCGATAACTCTGGTTGACACAAAAGAGCCATCCTCGATAGTATATGCTCGCGATAGACCAAAATCAGCTAGCTTTGCCTCAAGCTTTTCATTCAATAAAATATTGGTGGATTTAATGTCTCGGTGGATTATTGGTGGTTTGCAACCGTTGTGCAGATAATCCAGTCCTTGTGCTGCATCCAACAAAATGTGAAGCCTTTCTGACCAGCTCAACACATTTTCATCACCTGAATTGCGTATAAACATACAAGATTCTTATACTGCTAGAAATTTGAGGATAATAAACATTAGTTAGCCGAATATACCTGAAAGGTGCTTCCTTAGGTTCCCTTGAGCCATGTACTCGTAAACAAGCGCCATGTGGTTGTCTTCATAACAATATCCGACAAGAATTGTCAAATTGCGATGATGAACTCTTGTCAGCAGCTCAGCCTGTAACATGCTCCTTGTGTTATCCCATGCTTACAAGTAATATATACCATAAAATCATTTTACTATAAATGTTCCAACAGGTCTCTCTTTATTTAGTTACCTCGATCTGAAACTCATTGTAACCCTGGGCAGAAGACGGGGAGAGCAACTTCACGGCAACTTGTTTGCCATCAGCTGTGATACCATGGTAGACTGTTCCAAAACCTCCTATTCCAATAACCCTCTGAAAATTGTTTGTGACATTTAAGATATCAAAGTAACTAAACTTGATATTCTTCGTCTGCAAGAATCCATCACTTGTACAGGAGGACCCGAGCTTTGCAACTGTGGAAAATTTAACAAGTTGGGATGAAAAAGAACCAAGACAAACAAACTGACTTGCACGAAGTTTCATCCGATTTATACCTCTTGGCTTATTCCGTTTATACTTCCAGATCAGAAGTAAGGCAGCAAAGATAACAAATATTGATGTCATCGAGAGGACAGCAATCAGAATGACTAACTTATTTGAACTCTTGCCGCTTTTACATTTGCCTGGTTCACATTTATCAGTTGTTCCAGATCGGGTTTCATCAACACTAGCCATTTTTCAAGACAAAGCCAGAGTTTAAACCATGAAATAAAGATGATGGATGCATTTTTAAAAAATTTAAGAAAACTGAAAGTACTCACGACTGTGCCAAACCTTAATTGCAGACTACCACTGGATGCCTTGTCAAGAAGCATCTGAGGGATCGAACCTGAGAAGTTATTTCCTGATAATCTCCTATAGGCCATAACATAAAACTGTGTTACATTACTTACATAACAACTAGTGATCAACTGTATCTACAAAACAAAACAAGCGGTAGGGATTGGCTGCTTATATACAGGACTTTGAGTTGAGGCAGGTCGGCAAGAAAATCTGGAATGGCTCCATGCAAGTTATTATCTGACAAATCCCTGAGGCAAAATCAAACATATAAAAATAATAGTACTTAAGAACCTTTTATGGTAAATTGAACAAGTGATCTGAACTAAACTAACTCACAGGGTCTCTAGATAAGGGAGTTTGGAGAAGTAGGAGGACACAATTCCATTGAGGCCATATGAGGACATATTCAGAGAGCTGATCCTGGATGCGAACTGAAGACCTGTGCCGGCATTGCTGACACAATTAAGGCCACCCCAAATGAAGGCTTTGGGAAGGCAAGGATCACCTTGCCAGTCCCTTTTCACTCCATATGCTCCCTTTATACCAAGGATTGCCGAAACTAACAAATATTAAGAGCAGAAAGAGTTTCAGTTTACCCGAAATTAATATAGGTTAAAGTTAGAACAGGAAATTAGTTACCATCATTTTCGTCGGTTTGCCACTGGGACATCTGCTTCACCAGATAGACCTCAAATGCGTTCAAGATGGGAGGAAGAGTTGAATTCTCAGCTTTCACAAGTGAGAAGTTGTAGTTTGCTGCACCGCTCCTGGAATAGATGGTCCGCTTCCAGAGATAACCTGGGACCTCGGCTTCATCCCGCCACCGAACGCCATTAACATCAATGTACAATCTCCTGAGTTCATCTTTACGTAGGTTTACAACCTCGGTAAAGTGAAAGTACAAATAAGACTTGGAATTGCGATCTTGGGTCCAAACAAAGGTGAGGTTATGATTTGGATCTTTTGGTGCCGCGGCAGATTGCATCGCCACATCTGGAGGAACATAATCATTGTCGTTTACCAGAATGGATGAGGTTGTATTCAGTGAGATCCAGTGGTCGGGGTTTGGGCAGGGATACCATAGCCTGTCATACTGGTCGTCTGGGAACCTGATAATTTTTCTGGGATCCGCCGGAGCAAAATTCCAACGGCCGGAAAGTGCTAGAGATTCGCTGGAATTTTCAGTGACATAAGAGTTATTGGGCGACAGCCGGAGCTCCAGCGCCGAGATGAACGGCGTTCCGGCACCAGTATCGACGAGACAAACATAAAGATTGTTCGATAAGGGAACCTGAATGATCTCCTTGGTAATGATTGAGGTTGAATCGTTGGTTTCGACGGTGTCCCAAAAATCAACCCCCAAGTAAAGGTGGAACGCCGGCGGCTGATTCTTACCGTCGTAATTGCCATACCTAAACGTTGCCTTGATCAGATACCTTTTGCTGGCGCCTCCAAGTGAAGTGAGGTTGTAGCAGCTCCTATTTCCCTGATTATTATCCTGAGGGAAATATCTGACCGTGTGTAGCCGCCGATCATCGGAATCGTTTATGTAGTTCGAATCTACCTTGGACGGAACGCCGGTGTCGGTGTACAAGTTTTGGTCGGAGGTGTAGATAATGCCGGTCTTGGTGTCCTTGTAGCCGGTATCTATAACAGGCAATCCACAATCTATGCTCGTGAAACCTACAAAAACAGTTCAGTCATTGGAAATAAGATTTTTAGTTAAATTTTGTTGGTGCTGAGTTAAGTTCAGTTTCTCTTAATTCAGTTAAGTTCAATTTCTCTTAGTTAAATTTCTCTTAATTTCTCTTTATCATAAAGTAATATACGATTGGCCTCACATATTCAATCAGACAATCACTACTCACAAAAGAGTTTAAACATTCGAGATTCGAGATTAGAATTTCAAATTTTAGTAGAGAATTTTTTTTAACTAATTGAAAAACATTATAATTGCATACATGTTGTTGCCTGATATTACTTATATTATTATCATTTTGTTTACATTTAGCATCTTTTCCTGAGTTGCTCTCTTAAGTGACGGTCATTATATAGTGACGAATGACTATATTGGAATATGGAAGGAAGCAGGTCCTTATTTACAATTTTGACAAAAATGCACTATTCACTCACGCGGACTGTTCACTGAGTCTAAAAAACAAGCATTTTAGTCTAAAAATAGACGTTAGCAAACATATCCACACAGTCTAAAAAACATGCATTTTATTCTAAAAAACAACCCGTTAAGCATGAAATACAAGCATAATCTAAAAAACTCTCTGTTTGGTCTAAAAAACAAGCATTCAAGGGTGAAATTCAAGCATGCTTTATAAAACCATCTTTTTTTACTTCAAAATACATGAATTCTAAAAAGCAACCTGTGTAATGCAAGCATTCCCTAAAAAACAATCTGTTAACTGTGAAATGCAAGCATTCTCTAAAAAACAACCTGTTAAGTGTGAAATGCAAGCATGTTCTAAAAACAACCTGTTTGGTATAAAAAACAAGCATTCAAGTGTGAAATTCAAGCATGATGAATGCAATTTGCATAAATTGCAGAAAAACCCACGCGTGTGAATGCAATTTGCATAAATTACAGAAAAACTCCCGTCCCAAACTTCTTTGCATATAAACCCCATTACTATGTAGTGACCGTCACTTCCAAGACTAATTATATTTTCCTTCAAAAAAAAGTTTAACATAATTTAAAAAAAATTCAAATCTCTAGCTCTTAAAATAAATTGCAAGTTCCTTACATACAATTGAAATGTTAGGATACCTAGGTGTGTTTGGTTAGGCAAATTTTTGCAAAACTTGGACTATCCAAATCCAGTTTTGTAAAGGGCATTGCAGTATAGTATTTACTTATGCAGTCCGTATTTATTCATGAAGTGTCATTATTACCCTCAGTATTAATTTAGAAGTAAATGTGGTTCTCATAAATGAGGATACATCAGGAACTTTAAATACAAATACGGACTGCGAAAGTAATGTTGGACTACATCTATCAATTGCCTTTGTAAAATCTTGTTTGGTTCACCAAGTTTCCCAAAATCCAGACTTGCAAAATCCTAAAAATCAATCAAAAATTTTGTTTCATACTCACAAAATCCAACCCAACCAAACAAGGATTTTGCAAACCAGACTATCAAAATCCCAAACAAAAACCCAAACTGTCAAAATTTCAAAACAAAATTCAGACTCTCAAAAAATCTTGCGAACCAAACACACCCCTAATAATTTGATCTGTTTAAGAAAAAATTTCCTTTTAATGTCATGTATTCAATTCAACAATAAGAAAATATAATATTAACAAGGACGAGTACAATAAATATAAATGTGTGTAGATTAAATTGAAACAGGAAGTAGTAAAATTACCTGATTGGCTGAGGGCATGGCTAAACAGGACTGTAAATGCAAAGCCGCATAGCAACAACTTTGAGTGCATCGTTTCTCGGCGGGGAGTTTAATGAGCACATCGATATTCTTCTCCGGGATGTATGGCTTCCATTAAATATATAGCACATATTCACCAGTCACCGGTCGGCCTGTTTTTGTTGACCACCGCTATCCGTTGACCCGGGAGTGACCGCGCGTGATGACTTGTAGGTCTAGCAGAAGATGTTAAAATAAGTTTAACCCCCTAGACCCGCAAACAGTCCACACTAGTCCTTCGCCTATCACAATGAAATTAGTAGCGGTTTTAAAAAATAAAGTAGGTGATATAATGATAAAAAGACTAAACCCTAATAAATATCCTAAAATTGGTAGAAATGTCAATTTTAGGATCCAATTTTCAAAAATGTCAATATTTGGTACCCAACATTCTGAAAATATATAATTTTTGGACTTTCATAAAATTCACTGTTAGATCTATTAATTTCAAGGGCATTTTGGTAATTTTCCTCTACAGAACATCCAGGATTATATCAATGTCCAAAATGTACACCACCATTGGCGCATCTTATAGTCAGACGAGACCTGAATTCATAGATTTGAATTTATGGCAAACGTTTCATTTTCGTCTTGATGGATAGGATAAAGATGTGGGTAAAAATGGTACCGTTACTAGGCTTCGGTAGTGACGAGGTAATGCGGGCACATGGCTAGTAGTGGAGTTACAAAGAGAGTTAGCCGAAAATGTCAATTAGGATTTTTGGGGAAGATGAGATCGGTGATTTTGGTGGATTTACAAATTTTAATCTTTTATATATTATGAAAATTACCAAAAATGCCCTTGAAATTAATAGATTTAACAGGTGAATTTAACGAAAGTCCAAAAATTGTACATTTTCAGAATGTTGGGTACCAAATATTGACCATTTTGAATGTTGGGTCCCAAAATTGATATTTTCAGAATGTTGGGTACCAAATATTGACACTTTTGAATGTTGGATCCTAAAATTGACATTTCAACCAATGTTAGTTCCATATTTTGAAATTTAGTCATGATAAAAACGTTACAATAACACATAAATCTAAAATTAATATTTATTTCTGTGACTGACAGATTTTAAAACATAAAACTTTAGTATAAATCTGTCACTTTGCGTACCTTTCATAATGGAAAAGTCATATCTCCTTCTTATATTTACTGTCCAATATATGAACAATATTTTTCATTATATATAAAATCTTTTTAAAATATGTGAGCCTCAAAATTCATATCCCCGTGCGTGAACATGAAAAAAATAACGAGTTTCAAATTTTCATTTTGCCACACTGTTTATCTGTTTTTGACAATATTTACTGTTAATAATTTGCAGCTAGCCCCCTGTCCAATATGGCGACATTTCTATATTTGCATACTTTTTTAAAAAAATAAAAAGACTAGCTTGTTGTACCGCATGTTGTGCGGTATATTATGAACATTTTTAAAAGAATTTAATTTGGCACAAAGTGTAAATTAAATTTTAGGTATAAACTTGAATAGTAGATTTAATCGGATTGAATTTTTATCTTGCATGAAATTAATTTAGTTGATTTCATTTCAAAATATTTTAGTTAAAACAGATCAGTTTATTATTACAAAATCAAGCAGAATTTTTAATAATACACGGTTTCTACATAGATATTAATACTTGAAAATCTGCTTGTGCAATTTGAAACACTTGTAAATATTAAATTAAATCTTGAATTAGATAATATTTGCATAAGAGTAAATGTAATTGATCAAACTATTTTTCTCTATCTTTACATCGCGTAGAAGCTAACCTATTGAAAATATAAGTTTAACATACCAAAATTGTACCACACAACGAATCGTGTAAAATAATAGCATGTAATGCATAACTTATAAGTTTTAGTTTAATAATAGAAAACAAATAAATTTGTAAGAGATTTTGATTTAATGAGTATATGTTTTTCGATAGTGAATGATCCATAAGTATGTGTTATCGTTAGACATTTTTCCACGTGTTACTATTGTTACCTCTTTTAAGTATTTGTTTATAAAAATAAGAGCAATAGTAAATTGTTATATTTTTTCAAAGAGGTAATCATCCATTTATAATTTGGTACATCAAATTAGTATTTTTAGTTACTAATGAATCTTGGATTTTTTAACAATGTATATTTGATTAGTTTTATAAAAACAGTGATTACGAGATATAAGTAAGTTTCTATTTATAATTTGGCGCATCTTATTAATACTTTTAGGTTAATAATGATTTTTTGATATTTTAAGAGAATTTATATTTGGTTAGTGATACACAAAAGAATAATGATACTTTCACATTTTATAATTTGGTACATCATATTAATATTTTTATAAAGTTAGTAATAAAATTTTATGAATTGTAACAGAATATTGATTACTGCGCTGAGGATCCTAAAATATCCAATCAAATAATTTTATAAAGTTTAAAAATGGATGTATATATTTAATTTCCATCAAAACTCTTTTAATTAAAAAAAACAAAAAAAAAGAATACATAAAAATGGTTGGCGCCGGAATATGGTGAACTTGCGGTGGTTATGTGGTGGTTTTTATCAAAACTACGTAGTTTAATATATTTTATTAATTTATTTATTGACCGGAGCAATAACTCTTCTAGTTCCCTTTAGGATAAACCATTACGTACTGGGGGAAATTGTATTATGACTTCCCGGACCAAAAGAGTTAATAAGGCAAGTTTGTCACGGCAAGAAAAAAAATCCTATCTGACTAATAGCCATCAAAATAAGCCTAACTATTACAAAAAAGGCTCAATCCACTGTACCATACTCATTGTCTCCACTGTCAGAGTCTATTAGTGAATTGGCAAAACAAAACAAAATGCGGCACTGAAGTGTGAAATATGGAAAAGGTATTATGGAGCAAAAAGAGAAGAGATGTTGCAGAAAAGTAGGATCAGAAGTTGCATTGACCTGGCTGCAGAGTGAAGAAATCCAATCTGTTGCGGTGCAGATATCAGTGAAGTGGATCATCTGATGTATGGAACTTGATCTTTATCCGAGAGAATAATGGTTCTTGCTTCAGCTGGCAGCTCAGTCCAGGAAAAAACTGGCGTGCCCTTGCTTCAAAGCAAATTTTGTCATATAATCTGCTGCAAAATTACCTTGTCTGAGAGTATGTACAATCTGAACATTTATGTACCTGTTAGCCTCATCACAAAGTTTAAACAATTTCCAATGAGCAGTTATGGGATTTAAGATCATGGAAATGCCATTAAGAGATTCAAATTCTATTATGAAGCCAAGATTACAAAAGAAACTCCCTAAGTAGAACCCAGCAGCAATGACTTTTATTTCAGCCTCTAAAAGAGATGATGCATTTTAACAGAAAGCTCGGGCAGAGATAAAAATGCCATTCTCATCTCTGAGCACCATGCCTATACCTGCTATGGATCCATTCCAAAATGCATCAACATTTAATTTAAATCCAAAAGCAAATTTTTTCCATGTAACCACCCTAATTTTGGCTTTAGGGGGCCTGGAAACAGTTGGATAGCTGCTGCAATCTCCCTATCTATATCATTACATGCATAAATAGGGAAAGCTAAAAGTAAGAAAAACATAGTGTCTTTGATTTCAGAGATGATGTGATTTCAGAGAGTTGAACATTCTCCAAATAAAGAAAGTGGTCTTTTTTAGGATGTTAATTCCAAAGGCTAGCTAGGGAGGGGAATGTCTATGGTCAGCAATGATGTTGTATGCATATTTAAAAGTGAAAGAACCCGTTAGAGATGGCTTCCATATAAGCCTATCATCCCTATGGTTGGAGATCTTGCTATCCAAAAGAAACTGGATGAGATCATGGCTAATGGCATTTTGTAGTTGTGGCAGAAAGGAAGTTTTCTGGGAGATGAAGCTTGCCACATTATAGTCAAGAGGGATTTGAGTAAGGTTAGGAGGGAAATGGTCCTGAATTGGACCAAAGCCTGTCCAATTTGAGGACCAAAAGTTGCATGCAGGCCCGGTCCAGCAGGTAAG
Organism: Sherardia arvensis; assembly: GCA_948330725.1. Classification (NCBI taxonomy): domain Eukaryota; kingdom Viridiplantae; phylum Streptophyta; class Magnoliopsida; order Gentianales; family Rubiaceae; genus Sherardia; species Sherardia arvensis. Next base: position 47,028,281 of record OX415236.1, read on the forward strand.
TGGGTTACTACACCGCTTCAGACCCCCAAATTTTGAGCCGAAAAAATGCCCCATTTTTTAAATTTTTGTGTGTATTTAATATGTATTTAAACTGTTCAAAAATAATAATTGTACATAATAAGTCAGAAAATGAATAAGAAATGGGTCTCATTTTTACAATCAACTCAAATATATAGATCCTTCTTTTTACTTTTGCTTCGGACCCCTAAAATCCTTGGGCCGGCACTGGTTTCATGTGCCCTCACCATGTAAAAAAATATTGTAGTGTTCACCAATACAGTTTACTGCACAGATCCTGTTCCATGTCTGTGAGGTTCTAGAGGTTGGTGGAAGGGAAATGATGAAATGAGTCCACGGAGCATTAGCTTGTTGGAATTTCCACCAGAGCTTGATTGAGCAAGCCTGAACAGTATAGGGGATGGATCTGAAACCCAATCCATTTTGTTCAACAGGGAAGATAAGCTTCTCCCATTTTTTTCACTTTTTATTTGCTTTAACCTCAATGGATCCCCATAGAAAGTTAGCAAACATTTTTTCTATGGTCTCAATTGTATGAACGGTTGGTGTCATCACTGTAAAAATATGTTGTGGTAATGCAAGCAATATTTTATCAAAGTGATTTTGTCACCTGAAGATTGCCACTTGTTTCTCCAGCAGCTCAGTCTTTTGTTTATTTGTTCTATTAGGGGAATGAAGTGACGATTCATAACTTTCCCTTCAAATATGGGCCAACCCAAGTATTTAAAGGGGAAAGAACCTTTCTTCATTCCAAGAACATATTTAACAAGATTTCTCCTACCTAAAGTAGCATGCTTGCTAATGTAAAAGTCACTTTTTTCAAAATTAATTTTTTGACCTGTGACTTTTTCAAAAGTGGCTAAAAAGGCTTACAATATGATGATAGATATCTTGTTTGCAGAGAGAAAACGTATCATTTCATCTACATATGATAGGTGGGAAACAGGTAATGCATTTCTATGAATATTATAATATGATAATTTTCTAGTTTGAGAAATGTAAGCCATGCTTCTTGAAAAGGATTCAGAGAATAAGAGAAAGGGGGATAAAGGATCCCCTTACTTGATACTTTTAATTTATTTGCATACTTTTAATTAACATGTAAAACGAAAAAAATACCTACAATCAAATATATGATTGTAATATATAATTAGTTTGATTTTTTTAATTTTATACAATTAGTTTTTAGTACATTGCATCAAATGTTAAATAAAAATATAATAATTATAAATGTTGGAAATTATAATATAATATGTCAATATAGTATTACATGATAGGAATGATATTCAGTTAAATTTGAGATCTTTTTTATTAAACCACTAAATATTGGGGTGTATTTTATTAGGCTCACCATGCCAAAAAAAAAGACAAATAAATGGCATAGTCTGTACAATATTGTAGTGGAGCAGCTAGAGCTGAATCAAAACAAAGTACACACTGACTATGTTGCTATTTGTGGTGTTGATTCAAGTGTACGTCCATGTCTCCTATTATCATACAGCAAAACAGAAAGAAAGATATCTATCGAGCCCCAACTTCAAATTCAAGATGGCTGGGGTTGGCTTCAGCCTTAAGTAAATAAATAGCATCAGCATCTTGTTGGCTTTCTGAGCGCGTCTTCTCTGCTTCCAAACAGTCTTTCAACTCCACCAAGACACGAGCACTATTAGGCCTTTCCAAAGAGGTGGGAGAGGTACATGCCATGGCTATCTCCAATGCTCTCCATGCCGTGCCAACATCGTAAACCCCCTTCAACTGGCGGTCGACAATACTAGCAATATCCCCAGTCTGGAGCAGATTACTGACCCAGTGCACTATGTGGCACCGGTCTTGATCTACCCCGGAGATCACCGGCCGGCCTGTGATCAGCTCCAAGATCACAACTCCAAAACTGTAAATATCACTTTTCTCGTGCAGCCTCTGCATCTCATAGTACCTGATTAGGGATAATGCAGAAATTCACAAGTTATATTCCTGTACTACCTACAGAGATGAAGAATTTCGATAATATGAACAGAATAACCATAAATTACTCACTCAGGATCAACATATCCCGGGGTGCCGATAACTCTGGTTGACACATAAGAGCCATCCTCGACAGTATATGCTCGCGATAGACCAAAATCAGCCAACTTGGCCTCAAGGTCTTCGTTCAATAAAATATTGGTGGATTTTATGTCTCTGTGGATAATTGGTGGTTTGCAACCGTTGTGCAGATAATCCAGTCCTTGTGCTGCATCCAACAAAATGTGAAGCCTTTCTGACCAGCTCAACACATTTTCATCACCTGTATTACGTATAAACATACAAGATTCTTACACTGCTAGCAAATTTAGGATAAGAAACATTAATTAGCCAAATATACCCGAAAGGTTCTTCCTTAGGTTCCCTTGAGCCATGTACTCATAGACAAGCGCCATGTGGTGGCCTTCATAACAATATCCGACAAGAATTGTCAAATTGCGATGATGAACTCTTGTTAACAGCTCAGCCTGTAACATGCTCCTTGTGTTATCCCATGCTTACAAGTAATATATACCATGAAATCATTTTACTATAAATGTTCCGATAGGGCTCTTTAGTTACCTCGATCTGAAACTCATTATAACCCTGGGCAGAAGACGGGGAGAGCAACTTCACAGCGACTTGTTTGCCATCAGCTGTAATACCATGGTAGACTGTTCCAAAACCTCCTTTTCCAATAACCCTCTGAAAATTGTTTGTGATATTCAAGATATCAAAGTAACTAAATTTGATGTTTTTCGTCTACAGAAATCCATTACTGCTTGTGTGGGATACGGACCCGAGCTTTGTAACTGTGAAAGATTTAACAAGGTATAATTACTTAGGATGTTAAAAAACGAACATTGACTTGAAAGAAGTTTCATCCGTGGTTATACCTTTAGGCTTATTCCGTTTAAACCTCCAGATCAGAAGTAAGGCAGCAAAGATAACAAATATTGATGCCGTGGAGAGGACAGCGATCAGAATAACCAATTTATTCGAAGTCTTGCCGCTTTTACACTTGTCTGGTTCACAGGTATCAGGTGTTCCAGGTCGGATTTCATCAACACTAGCCATTTTTCAAGACAAAACCAGAGTGATGCATTATAAATATTTTAAGAAAACTGAAAGTGCTCGTGAATGTGGCAAACCTTAATTGCAGACTGCCACTGGACGCCTTATCGAGAAGGATCTGAGGAATCGAACCTGAGAAGTTATTGCCTGATAAGCTCCTACAGGCCATAAGATAACAACCAGTGATCAACTGTATCTACAAAACAAGCGGAAAAAAGTGATTCATTTCCACTTACAGGACTTTGAGTTGAGGCAGGTCAGCAAGAAAATCTGGTATGGGTCCATGCAAGTTATTATCTGACAAATCCCTGAGGTAAAATCAACCAATAGCTACTTAGTTGACTGTGCAAATTAATCCGAGACAGGAGAGTACAGGAAAACCTTTTCTTCTTAAACACCGTAATTAGAACTCACAGGGTGACTAGAGAAGTGAGTTTGGAGAAGTAGGAGGACACGGTTCCATTGAGGCCATATGAGGACATATTCAGAGAGCTGATCTTGACCGAGGGAGGAAGACCCGTGCCAGCATTGTTGACACAATCAAGACCACTCCAAATGAAGGCTTTGGGTAGGCAAGGATCACCTTGCCAGTCCCTTTTCACTCCATATGCTCCCTTTATACTAAGGATTGCCGAAACTAATAATACATTAAGAGTTCAATTTACGCGTAAGATATAATCATTATAGCAGCAAATTAGTTGTTACCATCATTTTCATCGGTCTGGGACTGAGACATCTGCTTAACTAGGTAGAGCTCAAATGCATTCAAGATGGGAGGAAGAGTTGAATTCTCAGCTTTCACAAATGTGAAGTTGTAGTTTGCTGCAGCGCTCGTGGAATAAACGGACTCTATCCCGAGATATGGAGGGATCTCGGCTTCATCCCGCCACCGAGCGCCATTAGCATCAATATAAAATTTCCTGAGTTCACCTGTACGCAGCGTTACAACCTCAGCAAAGTGAAAGTACAAATAATACCTCGAATCGCGATCTGGAGGATTCCAAACAAAGCTGAGGGTATAATTTGGTTGAGGTGCCGCGGCGGATTGCATCACCACATCCGGAGGAGCATACTCTTGGCCTCGCAGGGATGAGCTCGTACTCAGTGAGACCCAGTGGTCGGGGTTTGGGCAGGGATACCATGATCTGTCGTACTTATCGTCGGGGAACCTGATAATTTTTATGGGATCCGCCGGAGCCAAATTCAAGCGGCCGGAAAGAGCCAGGGATTCGTCGGATTTAGCAGTCATGTAAGTGTCATTGTAGAGCCGCCGGAGCTCCAGCGCCGAGATGAACGGCGTTCCGGCACCGGTATCGACGAGACAAACATAAAAATTGTTCGATAAGGGAACGTGAATGATCTCCTTCGTGATAATTGAGGTTGAATCGTTGGTTTCAACGGTGACCCAAAAATCTGTCCCCAGGTAAAGATGGAACGCCGGCGGCTGATTCTTACCGTCGTAATTTCCATACCTAAACGTTGCCTTGATCAGATACCTTTTGCTGGCGGCTTCAAGTGAAGTGAGGTTGTAGCAGCTCCTATTTCCCTGATTATTATCCTGTGGGAAATATCTGACCGTGTGTAGCCGCCGATCATCCGAATCGTCTATGTAGTTCGAATCTACCTTGGACGGAACGCCGGTGTCGGTGTACAAGCTTTGGTCGGAGGTGTAGATAATGCCGGTCTTGGTGTCCTTGTAGCCGGTATCTATAACAGGCAATCCACAATCTATGCTCGTGAAACCTAAAAAACAGTTCAGTCAGAAATATTGCATATTAATAAGATTATTAACAAGACGAGTACAAAAAATATAAATTTGTGTAGACCTAAAATACAGTTCAGTCAGAAATAAGATTTTAAGTTTTTTTTTTTTTTTTTGTTAACAAGATTTTAAGTTTGCTCTGACATGGCAGTATAGTGCCGTATCTCACGACACAAGATATGGCAGTATAATGCTATTTTGTCTATATTTCTTTAAAAATGTTATGTCCCCGTGTCGGATATTTGGACACGACACGGCACGCAGTCCATGTCTTAGTAACATAGATTTTAAGTGAAATTTTGTTGGTACTGAACAAGAAGTAATAAGTTAAATTAAATTCATTTTAATTCAGTTTACACATTATCATAAAGTAATATATGACCGGACCATATATATTCAATCATTATCCACACAAGAATTTAAACATACGAGATTAGGATTTCGGAAACTTAATAGAAAATATTTTAATTAATTTAAAAACATTATAATTGCATACGTGTGTGGTTGCATGATATTACTTATATCATTATCATTTAAACTTAGCAATATTCTCTTCAAAAAATAATTTAACATAAGTTTTAAAAAATCAAAATCTCTAGTTCTTAAAAAAATTGCAAGTTCCTTACACATACAATTGAAATGTAAGGATACCTAATAAGTTATCTATTTAATTTTTTTTTAACTTTTAATGCCATGTATTCAATTCAACAATCAGAAAAAATAATATCAACCGGACGAGTAAGACTAAATATAAATTTGTGTAGATTAAATTGAAACGGGAAGTAGTAAAATTACCTGATTGGCCGAGCGCATGGGTAAACAGGACTGTAAATGCAAAGCCCCATAGCAATAATTTTGAATGCATTTGTTTCTGGGCGGGGAGTAATGAGCACATCGATCTTCTTCTCCGGGGGATGTATGGCTTCCATTAAATAGCACATATTCAACAGTCACCGGTCGGCCTGTTTTTGTTGACCACCGGTATCCGTTGACCCAGGAGTGACCGCGCGTGACTTGTAGGTCTAGCAGAAGATGTTAAAATAAGTTTAACCCCCTAGACCCGCAAACAGTCCTTATATACTTAGACCTTCACCCATCAGGCCATCACAATTAGATTCAATGGAATAGGGAGTCTAGAAATTTATATTAATGTAGATGATAAACACTGAAAATATTAAAATAATATGTAAATCGGAAATTATTATTTATATAAATCTATAAATTTTAGGACAGACACTAATGTTAGCATAAATCTTCTGCTGATTAGATATGCGGTTGATTTTTTAAACATGAAGTTCATGTGAGCCCTCTGCGTGCCTTTCGCAATGGAAAAGTCTCATCTCCCTTTTCAATCGGAGTGTTCAAATATCGGGTACCCGTATAACTAGGTACCTGTATATACGGGTAGTTAAAAATGTGGCCTGTGATTCGTTCCGGAATTATCAGGTACTCATATAATTGGGTATTCTAATTATGCGGGCCGGGTAACCGGATGCCCTATTTTATTTTATTACTAATAAAAAGTGCTACAAAATGCATTTAATTATTATAGAATAATAAACATTTTTTATCAGTATAAAAGTCCAAAACTAATTAAATATTAATCAATTTGAAAATATCAATCAAATTATGAAATAATTATCATTCGAGTGAAATTAGTGGGTGTACTCCGATGTAGTGTGGGATGTGGTTGTGCACCTGTATTGAAGAAAAAGTAGCAATATCAAAGCAAAAGACTAAATGGTCGGAGAGGTGGAATGGAAATCTAAGAGATCGAGTTTAGTCAAGATGAATTAGTATTTAATTTTAAAAAATATTGATATTAAAAGGTAAAATTGTAATTAAGATTTTAATTAAATAAATACATATTATACCGGGTTTCCGGATACCCGGAAAATGACATTATGTGACCCGGTAATTTGCAAAATTAACGAATCGGGTACCCGTCCCTTAAATATAAGAAAGTACCCGATTATTTTATACCAAGTCGACGGGTCAACGGGACGGGTAGGTCAGGACGGGTATTTTTGAACACCCCTGCTTTTGACTGTCCTATATATGAACAATATTTTCATTATATAAAATCTTTTAAATTATTATCTGAGCCTCACAATTCATATCCCCATGCATGACCATGAAAAAATCACGAGCTTCAAATTTTCCACACTGTTTGTCAGTTTTTAACAATATTTCTGTTAAGAATTTGCAGCTAGCCATCTCCAATACCGCAAAATTTCTATATTTGCATATTTTTAAGAAAATAACATTAATCTGGATATTAGCTCCTGTCAAGTTGGGTTGAGATTAATTTAAGTTAATTGAAATTTGTTTACTTTAACTAAGACTAATTTAAATTAACTGAGATTAATTTAACTGAACTGATATTTTTCTGGTTGAACTGAGATTAATTTAACTGAAAAGAGAATATTATGTATAAAATATGGACCTGTTTGCCCGAACTTATTTCATATTGAACTAAAATTTAATAATAGAATCAGTATGTCTAATTTTACTTGAATTTGTTCAAAATATATTTTCACTAAATTGAACTTAACTGAATTGAATTGAACTGAACTACTGATAAGGTCCACAAAATAGGTCCTAAGGGGCGGTCTGCTTGAGCTTATTTCTTACTAAGCTGAGTTGAGCTGAACTGAACTGAATTGAACTGAAGTGAAAATTAATGAATTGAAAAATATAATTAATTAGTATGTCTAAATTCACCTGAATTTAATCAAATTATATTTTTACTAAATTGAATAAACTGAATTGAATTGAACTAGACTGAATTGAACTGAAATGAAAATTAATGTATTAAAAATAGAATCCGAATGTCTAAATTTACTTGAATTTTATCAAATTTACTTTTGATTGAAATGAACTGAACTGAATTAAACTAAAATGAATTGAACTGGACTTAATTGAACTGAAGTGAAAATTAATGTATTGAAAAATAAAATCAGTATGTCTAAATTTACCTGAATTTTATCAAATTATATTTTGATTGAACTGAACTGATATGAATTGAATTAAACTAGGATGAGTTGAATTGAACTGAACTGGACTGAACTGTTCTTATAAACTCCGGTAAACATGCCTAAATCGTTATGTTTTGTATCCACTTGAAATAAAGTTAAAGTAATTATTTTATTGAATCAAATTAATCTCAATTTATTCCAGTTGAACTGAGATTAATTTCACTGAACTGAGATTAATTTAACTGAACTGAGATTAATTTTAAATAATATGAACTTGACAGGGCCATAGTCTTTATCAGGTATCAATAAAATAATGACACGTGCACAATTGTAATGTTTTAATTAGTTAAGATATTTTTAGTAAATTTCTAAAATTCTAATTTAGAATGCCTAAACCCGTCTGAGTAATGATTAAATACGTGGCTCAATCATAAATTAGTTAAAGATGATGTGTCGCTATTTAATTTGTGTCTGATATTGCCTATATCAGGATGATCTTGATATATATTAAACTGTATTTTTAATTAACATTTATAACGACAAAACACATTTGATCATATATTTTAATATGATTTGATGATATATCTTGATGGTCTTCCCATTCTTGACTACTCTTATGCTGATTGGACTAGATGTCTTGAGACTCGCCGCTCCACCTATGGCTATGTTATCTTCATTAGTGGAAATCTTGTATCTTGTAGTGCTAAGAAGCAACATATCGTGTCTCAGACTAATTGTGAATTTGAATATCGTGATATGGCCAACACTACAATTGAGTTTGCGTTGTTATGTCAACTGCTTCGTGAACTTCGGGTTCCCAGATCTTCAACTCCGCTACTGCTTTAGTGCGGTCTTTTTGGCTCAAAATCTGGTTGCTCACAAATGGGCCAAACATATTGATATTGAGTATCACTTTGTTCGTGAACTTTTATCTTCCAAAATTTTTCGTGTTAGTCATGTTCTTTCTGCTCTTCAGGTGACGGATGTCTTCACCAAATAATTGTCTCACCCACATTTCGAGTTGTTTCGTTCCAAACTTTGCGTCTCTAGCAATCCGACGCTTTGATTGAGGGGATAATAATCTTGATTGATCTTGATAATTTCAAGATATTCTTGTATATGTTTTTGTATATATCTCTTCCTATTTAGAAGACTAGAGTAACCTAAATTTGCTCGCTTTACTATAAATTGTATACTTCAGTTTCAATAAAATCATTCTGAATTACACATTCACAACAATCATATCATGCAGCTTGGCTGAGATTGAGAGGCGAACTTAAGGACATTATCAATCACTGGATTGGGATGATAGAGTATCGTACCACGACACACTTTGGGTGCATGAGAAAATTGATATATACAGCCTTTGGAATTGTGATCTTGCAGCTGTGATCCCAGGCAGGCCTGCAATAGCTGGAGTTAGGGACAACCACACATAGTGCAGGTTAACTTATTTTTCGGGAGACCACGGCCGTCCTATGATCAGCTCCAAGATCATAACTCCAAAACGGTACATATCACTTTTCTCATAGTACCTGATTATGGCTCATGCAGGAATTCACAGATTATCTTTTTGTGCTATCTACAAAGATAAAGAATTTCGTTTTCATAAACAGAATAATCATAAATTACTCAATCAGCAGGATCAACCTTCTCCTCAACTTATACATTTTCTACCTTATTCGATATAATCTACCCTAAGCTTAACATTATGAAATGAATTGGTAACCTTGTCTCGCACATCTACCTCGCCTCAATTTCAATTTCATGGCCTTCTGAACGCGCTTTCTCGATCACCAAACAGTCTTTCAACTCTGTTAAGACATGAGCCATGTTTGGCCTTTCCAATGAGGTTGGAGAGGCACAAGCCATGGCTATATCCAAAGCTTTCCAAACTGAGTTCACATCATAAGATCCCTTCAACTTGGAGTCAACAATGCTCTCAATGTTGCCTGTTTCCAACAAATGACTCACCCAATACGCTATGTGGCGCCTCTCTTGATCAATAGGCCCTGAGATCACTGCTCTCCCGGTGATTACTTCTAGTATTAAAACTCCAAAGCTGTAGATATCACTTTTCTCATGTAACCTTTCCGTTTCATAGTACCTTAATTAGAACAAAGGCAAACATATATAGTATCAGGCCGGAATATGAATTCAATAATATTGCAAGAGAATCAGATACAACTGTAATTTACTCACTCGGGATCAAGGTATCCTGGGGTGCCGACAACTCTGGTTGACACAAAAGAGCCATCCTCGATAGTAAATGCTCGCGATAGACCAAAATCAGCCAGCTTTGCCTCAAGGTTTTCGTTCAATAAAATATTGGTAGATTTTATGTCTCTGTGGATTATTGGTGGTTTGCAACCGTTGTGCAAATAATCCAGTCCTTGTGCTGCATCCAACAAGATGTGAAGCCTTTCCGGCCAGCTCAACACCTTTTCATCACCTATACTACATATAAAAACAAGAGTTAAACTGCTGTGAAATTTTCAATGGAGAGGATAAGAAACATACCTGAAATGTGCTCCCTTAAGTTCCCTTGAGACATGTATTCATAGACAAGCGCCATGTGATCGCCTTCATAACAATATCCGACAAGAATTGTCAGATTACGATGATGAACTCTTGTCAGCAGCTCGGCCTGTAACACCCTCCTTATGTTAGTTGCATACTCACTTTGTTATGTATATATATGTGTGTGTGCATATCACACACGCATTTACCTCGATCTGAAACTCATTGTAGCCCTGGGCAGAAGACTGGGAGAGCAATTTGACAGCAACTTGTTTGCCATCAGCTGTAATACCATGGTAGACTATTCCAAAACCTCCTTTTCCAATAACCCTCTGAAAATTGTTTGTGACCGTCAAGATATCCAAGTAACTGAACTTTATATTTTTTGTCTGCAAAAATCCGTTGCTTAAGGACCCGAGCTTTGTAACTGTGGAAGATTTAACCAGGTATACAGTTACTTCAGGATGAAAAAATAAAATAAAAAATAAATACAAGTGTGGCATGGAAGAAGATTCATCCGTTTCTATACCTATAGGCTTATTCCATTTAAACCACCAGAACAGAAGTAAGGCAGCCAAGATAACAAAGATTAATGCCGAGGAGAGGACAGCGATCAGAATAAGTAACTTATTTGAAATCTTGCCGCTTTTGCACTTGTCTGGCTCAAATTTATCAGGTGTTCCGGATCGGATTTCATCAACACTAACATTATAAACTATAAAGTAAGGATGATGGATACATTTTTTTAATGAAAACTGAAAGCAGTACGCGCCAAACCTTAATTGCAGACCACCATTGGAGGCCTTGTCAAGAAGTAGCTGAGGAATCGAACCTGAGAAGTTGTTTCCTGATAAGCTCCTACAGGCCATAAGACAACTGTTTTAGTATATCAAAACAAAACAAATAAAGTTATCCACTTGTGCTGAAGTTGCTTACAGGACTTTCAACTGAGGCAGCTCGGCAAGAAAATCCGGTATGGATCCCTGCAAGTTATTATGTGACAAGTCCCTGAGGTAATTCAATCCATAAGCTACTTTACTTTATACAAACTAAAACAAAATAAAGTACTACATCCTTCTCTACTAAAATTCACAGTTAAGTTCAAAAAGTGAAATGAACTCACAGGGTGACTAGAGAAGTGAGTTTGGAGAAGTAGGAGGAGACAGTTCCATTGAGGCCATATGAGGACATATTGAGAGAGCTGATCCTGACTTGAGGCGGAAGACCCGTGCCAGCATTGTTGACACAATCGAGACCACTCCAAATGAAGGCTTTGGGTAGGCAAGGATCACCTTGCCAGTCCCTTTTCACTCCATATGCTCCCTTTATACTAAGGATTGCCAAAGCTAATAAGAAATTAAGAGTTCAATTTACGCATCACTGTCAATGTAAGATAAGACATTTAAGCAGCAAGTTAGTTAGTAGTTATTACCATCATTTTCATCGGTCTGCGACCCAGACATCTGCTTAACCAAGTAGAACTCAAATGCATTCAAGATGGGAGGAAGAGTTGAATTCTCAGTTTTTACAAGCGAGAAGTTGTAGCTTGCTGCGGCGCTGACTGAAGGATAAGTATATTTCGAGAGATACTGAGGGACCACGACTTCGTACACCCACCGACCGCCATTAATATCAATGTTAAAACTCCTGAGTTCATCTTTACGCAGCTTTACAACCTCGGATATGTGAAAGTACAAATAATACATCGAGTTACCATCTGGGGGAGTCCAAGAGAAGTTGAGTGTATCTTTTGGATCTTTTGGCGCCACGGCAGATTGCATCACCACACCGGGAGGATTATGATTGTTTTCTACCGTAATGTGTGAGGTGGTACTCAGTGACACCCAGTACTCAGGGTTTGGAAAGGGATACCATAGCCTGTCGTAATTGTCGTCTGGGAACCTGATAATTTTACTGGGATCCGCCGGAGCGAAATTCCAGCGGCCGGAAAGTGCTAGAGATTCGCTGGAATTTTGAGTGACATAGGAGTTATTGGACAACAGCCGGAGCTCCAGCGCCGAGATGAACGGCGTTCCGGCACCGGTATCCACCAGACAAACATAAAGATTGTTAGAAAAGGGAACGTGAATGATCTCCTTGGTAATAATTGAGGTTGGATCCTTGATTTCGACGGTGTCCCAAAAATCAACCCCTAAGTAAAGGTGAAACGATGGCGGCTGATTCTTACCGTCGTAATTGCCATACCTAAACGTTGCCTTGATCAGATACCTTTTGCTGGCGGCTTCAAGTGAAGTGAGGTTGTAGCAGATCCTGTTTCCCTGATTATTATCCTGTGGGAAATATCTGACCGTCTTCAGCCGCCGATCATCGGAATCGTCTATGTAGTTCGAATCTAAGATGGACGGAACGCCGGTGTCGGTGTACAAGTTTTGGTCGGAGGTGTAGATAATGCCGGTCTCGGTGTCCTCATAGCCGGTTTCTTCAGCAGGCAGTCCACAGTCTATGCTCGCGAAGCCTGCAAATCAGCACCAAGGTACTTTTCTCTTCAACTAATTCGTAGATCATTTCAGATTAATTTAGTTCACCAAAATTATAGTTTGATTAAATTTAGATAGATTAAGTTTAACTGTTCTATTTTCCTATGTATGCATTTTCTCAAGTGCTATATAATATATATATACAATTCAGTATTATATTCATAGGCCTTGTTTGCCGCAGCTTATTTGTCGCTAAAATTAACTGGAAAAAAAAAATATATATATATATATATATATATATATACTGAATTGAACTAAGAAAATAAAAATATGTTGAACTGAACTAGAAAAAAATATAAATATGTTGAACTAGATTGAAAAAAATATAAATATACTGAACTAAAAAATATGAAAATACTGAACTGAACTGAAAATATAGAAATACTAAATTGAACTGAAAAAAATATATATTTATTTGAACTGAAGGGGTATAATTTTAATATAGTAAAAAAATTCATTATTGACAAATAAAATGAACTGAATTGTACTAAATTAAATAGAGTTTAATGTGTTTAAATAATGACTAAATGCAACTATATTTCATCAAATCACATTTATTTAAAAGTAAATTGAATTCAACTGAAGTAAAGTGTAATGTATTGAAGACAATAATAGTATGCTTGAACTAAACTGAAATTGACAAGTTTACATTTTTACAATTGAAATAGATTTTATATTAATTTAATTGAATTGAAATGAATTGGTTCAAAAAATATTAGATTAAATCACTAGCGTACGAAGATTGATCCATTTCGTCGTATTCACAGATAATAAACTTGCATTAATCTAGTAAACACTAATTGATTCGAGCTATAACAAAAGAACGCGGTAATTATACAACTAAATGAAACTGAAATTCATCAAAATTTAATTAATCTGATTTGAATAGAACTTGGTTACCTTGATCGAGCAAGATTTATTGTTTTTGAAATACTAAAATACTAATACTACACCTATATTAGGTAGCATAACATCAACGGACGTTAAAGAAAACTGATTTGAACAAAAAGTAGTTATACTGAAAATAACATGAGTAAATTATTTTTGATTGCAAAAATCACATTTTGAAAGAAATTAATTGATTGATTGGAATGGAATTGAACTAAAAAATCATAGAGAACTATAATTAAAAAACACTTTAAATGTACTAAACTGAAAAAGAAATTGAAATATTTATCTGATCTTAAAAAATAAAAAAATATTTATCTGAACTGAACTGAACTGAAAAATATAAAAATACTGAACTGAACTAAAATAATATAAATATTTTGAACTGAACTGAAAATATATATATATATATATAAATATACTGAACTGAACTGGAAAGATAGAAATATGTTGAACTGAACTGAAAAAATATAAATATACCTAACTGAAAGATATAAATATATCTGAACTGAAAAAAAATAAAAATACTGAACTGAACTGGACAGTTTTACTAAAAAGCTGTCATGAACAAAGAAATGGCCCAAGGCACAATGGCATTTCTACATGATGATGAAGGAAACTTCCAGGATATTGGCTAGTATCGTTTGTTTGCATGTGAGAAATCAAATTGTAGGAAGATGAAACTATTAGACAATTGAAAATTTTCATAATTTAGAAAATATTGTTTGGTTGGATGTGGGAACTAGAATTAAATTCATGAAAATTTCTAGTTATCTAGGGAGATTTAGGTAAGAAAATTCCAACATTGTATCGAAATTTAAAGTATATAGGAAGATGAAAGTTCCCACATTTATTACCAACCAAACAATTTGTGAGATTTTAAGTCATGTGATTTTGAAATTCATAAATGTTCCACCTCCAACAAAACGACCTTTAAGAGTAAGTAGAGTAGAGTATAAATATTATCCAATTGATGCAGATCAAATCTTGATACTATCTCTGTCTCAACCTAATCAGCACAGTTGACTTTTCACACTATCCAACACACATCTTTGACCAACCGTATTTTTACTTATATTATTGAAAAAATAAAATTTGATATTTGAATACTCTATATTGCTATTAATTTAATGATACCAAATATGATAATATTAATGATTATATATCTATTTAAATAAGTGATCAAACTTTAATAATAAGTAGTGTCAAAGTGTCAGAGTGCACATTCATATGAGACAGATGGAGTATTTGTTTAGCTTTTACGTACTTTTCCGGGTCATACTGATGATCCGGTTTTCCGACTGTAAGTTCCAGCCGCATTCCGGTCAAATATCATTTTTACCCTTTAATTAATATCACGTATCGTGATATTAATTATCACCAAAAGAATTATCAATAGTATTAGGCAACTAGCAGATTAACTTGTTGAATTTGTTGTAATTAAGGTCGCTCGTTCCTTTCTAGAAAAGGAACATAACCTGGCCTTTAACCTTAGCAGAAATATATATAATAGTATTAGCACTCCTTTTTCCTGTTTAATATTTAATGAAATATGGTTATTCAAAAAAAAATATCACGTATCGTGACAAAAACTTAGGCAAACATGCTCGTAGTGATTCAAAATACCAAATAAAATTATATTATTGCCCCTATAAATTGTCTAATTTTCAAAAAAAATGTAAAAAGATATTTTTATACTTTAAAACATTATTTTGAACTATAAAAACAGTTTAATATTTATCAGGTGCATTCTGATATAGGCATGTATCAGACACCAATCAGATAGCGACACATTTAAGAATTTTAAAGTAATTTATAATGGGGCTACATATTCAATCATTACCAAGACGAGTTTAGACATTCAATATTAGAATTTTAGAAATAATAAAAATATATTAATCAAAACATCTTCATTGTACATGTGTCATATTCTTATTGGTGCCTGATAAGGGTGTATCAAAATCATCCACATGAATGTTATTCTCCTGTAAAAATAACGCTTCATTTTCGATCAGATTCAGATCAGAAAGAAGGGATAGGAAATAGTACCTTGTTGATCTTGACCGAGCGCCTGGCTAAACAGGACTGTAAATGCAAAGCCGCAGAGGAACAACTTGGAGTGCATGGTTTCTCTCAGCTCAGATATATTCCTCTCCGGGCAGCTGTATAATGGGGCTCCCATTATATAGCAAGCCTATCATTCAATCGGAACATATTCTCCAGTCACTATTTTGGCCTGTTTTTCTTGACCCCTGGTAACCGTTGACCGCGGTTCCTTTTAAGTCTAGGTCTAGCAGAAGATGTCAAAAAGTTAAACACCCTAGACCCGCAAACTGCCCTTAGTTAGTCATTACCTTTTAGAGTGGTGATGGTTTTAAGAAAAGTACCTTTCACAAAAGAAAAGTCCTATGTATCTGGCTTTTAGATTAACTCTCCTATGTAAATAATGTTTTACATTTTAAAATATTAAATATACATGCATGAACACACAAATGTTTCCTGTGATTTAAGATCACGAGTAGTTTTAAATTTCATTTAGCCACGCCATTTTTGACAATTACTATTGAAAAATTACATTTTTAAAATTTTTTACCATAAAAGCATAAACCTTAAAGGTGTGTTTGGTTGGAGTGGATTTTGAGAGCCTGGATTTTGATTTGGGATTTTGAGAGTCTGAGATTTTGTTTGAGATTTTGTAAGTCTGGATTTGCTAAAATCTTGTTAGGTTGGTATTGAATTTTATAAGTCTGAAACAAAAATCTTGTTTGGTTGGAGTGAATTTTGTAAGTTTATAACTAAAATCTTGTTTGAATTTTGACTTTTGCAAAACCTAGACTTTATAAGGTAAAACATGAATTTTGTAAGGCAAAACCTGGACTTTCCAAAAAAATGAACCAAACAAAAACTTGCAAAATTGGACTTGGATAGTCCAAATTTTACAAAATCTTGTCCAACCAAACACACCCTAAAGTTCGTGTTTTTGGGTGAGTTTGCAACGGTAGTGAAACGCGCATAAATATTTTCGTGAAATCCCTTAGTCAATTTGAACAAAACAAAAACAAAACAAAAATTTAATGATATATAGTTTAATCAATTTGAATGTTGTTTTAAATTATATTTTTTTGTTGTCTTATATTTAACAGGATTAAATTGAACTGATATTAACTAATTTGACTTATAAGATGAAGAGAACAAGCCACCAGTAACTATATTAGCTGAAAATTGGTTGAGGAGGAAACTGAGAGGCTTGTTGGTGTGGTTTGGTTTGAGCATGACGGGAAATGCTCGGTTGCACGGTTAAGGTGATGCACGTGGGTCAATCCAGACATCCCAACTTGCCTGAGCCACGAACTATTTTTTATTGAGAAACGCAGTATTGTAGAATTGATAATTTGGCAGTAGCCGGAATATAGACAAAACTAGACTCCAGATTCCAGACACAAGAACAAGTCTTAATCCATCCATGGCGGCTGTGCCTGGAATATGAAACGAACTTAACTATTCAGTTCCTGGAAACTCTGCAGCAGCTTGCCAAGCTTGCCTGTATATATACAACACACTATTCCTCTTTGGATTCGATCATCTCACAGACCACGAAGATGCGTTTCGTGTTTGCATTTGCATTTGCATTTTGGCTCCTTTTCGTTCATGCACTGAGTCAACCAGGTATGCCAATTTTCAGTTCTGTAAAGACCGAACACGATGGAGAGATATGAAACTTCTGTTAGAAATGAGTGAAGTGGTAAGTTTTTGTTTTTCCTTTATTGTTTGCAGGTTTTATAAGCATAGACTGTGGATTGCCGCTGGAGGCAGCCAGCTATAACGACGTCGTTTCCGGCATTACCTACAGCACCGACCAAAACTCATACATCGACGGTGGCGTCAATTCCACCGTCGACCCCAAGTACATTGACGATTCTGTTGCTCGGCATTTGCAGACGGTCAGATATTTCCCTCGGGATCAGGGAAATCGGAGCTGCTACGACTTTGCTTCGCTGAAGGCGGCGAACAAAAGCTATCTGATTAGGGCAACTTTTAGGTATGGCAACTACGACGGCCGGAATCAGCCGCCGGCGTTCCAATTGTATTTGGGGGCTGATTTTTGGGATTCCGTACAGATCACCGATTCAATTTCAGTGGTTACGAAGGAGATTATCCATGTCCCCTCGTCGAATTACCTTCATGTATGTCTGGTCAATTCCGGCGCCGGAACTCCGTTCATCTCAGCTTTGGAGCTCCGGCTATTGAATCAATACACCTATAGAACCGAAAAAGCTAGGTCATTCCCTAGCGTTTTTCCGGCGATGGAATTTCGCTCCGGTGGATTCCAACAAATTAATCAGGTAACACTTTGCCCTCTCTAGAGTTGTTATTGTCACTTGAATAACTGTTCATGAACTTGATCTTGTACTTGTTAGGTACCCTGACGACAATTACGATAGGCTATGGTATCCCTACGCCTCCCCTGATGACTGTGTTTCACTAAACACCACTATGCCTGTTGTGGTTGAAAACCGTTATGATCCTCCCATGGCGGTGATGCAGTCGGCCTTATCCCCGCGAAAACTGCATGATTCCTTGCATTTCTCCTGGAATTCAACGGATCCCCAGGCGATGTTCTACGTGTACTTCCACTTTGCTGAAGTTGTCAAGCTGAGTGGGAATGAATCCAGAGGATTGTATATTAATCTCAATGACATGCGGTGGTTTTCCTCTGCAGTGGTTCCTAAGTTCCTCTCGATAAACTCCGTCTCATCCCGGATGGGATACACGAGGGCGAAGTTCAATTTCTCCCTGGTGATGACTGCAAATTCAACTCTTCCACCAATTATAAATGCCTTGGAGGTTTACTTAGTTAAGCAGCTGTCGCAATTACAAACTCATGAAGATGACGGTGCGTATATGCTCAATATGTGTGGTTGATTTCTGGCCTTTCTAGTCCATTATTTGGTTACGTATTTCTTGATTTTTGTAGTTGTGGCAATGAATCATATCAAGTCAGCATATGGAGTCAAAAGAGGGTGGCAAGGGGATCCATGTTTACCCAAAAACTTCACTTGGAATGGTCTTGATTGCATCAACTATGGCGACATGAGTCCACCTCGCATCAGATTTATGTAGGTTAATGTGCAGTATCTGAATTGTGCTGCAATGATCTCTTTCCAGCTTATGTGTTTTGTTCAATTGATGCAGGAATAGGTCATCGAATAGGCTGAATGGCACCGTGTCCTCCTATTTCTCAAATCTCACTGCCTTAGAGAATCTGTAAGTACATCTGAACCGGGAACTCTTGTATGATATGATCAATTGTTTGCTGTAAAAGCTGTAACTTTCAGAGGACTAATGCACTTTTGAGTTTTGATGATATCTCAGGGACCTGTCGAATAATAACTTGAGAGGATCCATACCAGATTTTCTTGCCGAGCTACCACAATTGAAAGTCCTGTAAGTAAATCATTGAGGCATATCATTTAGATTCAGTAAATGAAGAATCATTTATACAGTCATAATTATCATAGTTTATCTTATGGCTTGTAGGAACTTATCAGGAAACAAGTTCTCAGGTTCGATTCCTCAAAAACTTCTTGACAAAGCAAGCAGTGGTGGTCTCCAATTAAGGTTTGATACGCTCATTCTTTCTATTGCTACATGCGTCTCTCTTCTCAAGTGCGCTCCAACTTGACTCTCTTTGTGTTAATGTATGGATTGGATAGAGCTGATGGATTTGAGTCCGGAACACCTGATAAATGTGAAGGTGACAAGTGTAAAAGGTCAAGCAAGTTGCCAGTAATTCTGATAACTGTGCCGCTGACATCATCCATAATTATTATCTTGGCTGCCTTGTTTCTGATGATCTGGAGGTTTAAAAGGATAAAATCCAGAGGTATAACTCTTGTGCTAACTCAAGAGTACTTGTCACTATTACATCTGTTTCATTATTTCATGAGCAATTTTGTATCAGTATTGGAATATCCTTGGTTACATTGATATTTATTTTCCAGATATACGGTGGGGAAGAGAGGGGTTTAGGGAGTCGAAAAACACCAAGTTCACCTACTCAGATATAGTTGAGATGACTAATAATTTTTGCGAGGTCTTGGGAAAAGGAGGTTTTGGGATAGTCTACCATGGTCTCAAAGCAGATGGCAAAGAAGTAGCTGTGAAGTTACTCTCTCAAGATTCTGGCCAAGGCTACAGCGAATTTCAGACAGAGGTGAGTAAATATCTCACAACTCATCATACATGATACAGAATGTTTTTCTACATGAGTTTGATGTTTTTCCACTACAGGTTGAACTATTAACAAGGGTCCATCATCGCAATTTAAGCTGTCTCGTTGGCTACTGCTATGAAGCATCGCATATGGCGCTTGTCTATGAGTATATGGCTAATGGAAATTTAGGAGATCGCCTTTCAGGTTCACCCGCACTTCCATGCATGCTATACGTTGTAAAATACTGCATTTTTTTTACATGTTTTATAAGGTTCTTAAAACATATATTAATGCATGCAGCCAGGAGTGATGGAAATGTGTTGAGTTGGTCAGTTAGGCTTCAGATTGCACTGGACACGGCACACGGTGAAAATCCTTTTCAGCTACTCTTAAAATACATGGCTTCACTGGGATTTCTTTCTCAGTAATTTTAGTGAATAATTTGCAGGACTGAATTATCTGCATAAGTATTGCAAACCACCAATTGTTCACAGAGATGTAAAACCTGCCAATATCTTACTAAATGAAAATTTTGAGGCCAAGCTGACCGATTTCGGACTTTCACGAGCCTACACTAGCAACGATGGCTCATGCGTGACTACAAGAGTTATCGGCACTTATGGATACATTGATCCCGAGTGAGTTTTCAATCATTTTGTGCATTGCAAATTGCAAATTGTATGTTGCATCAATTTCTCCACAATTATTAATTTTCTTATCTTGATTGTGATCAGGTACCAAGAGACTCATAGGTTGAACCATAAAAGTGACATCTTCAGCCTTGGAATTGTGATGCTCCAGCTAATCACAGGCCTGCCTGTGACGATAGGGTCCCGGGAGAGCCAGGGAAGGAGGTACAACATTACAGAATGGTTAATAATTCGACAGGGGACATCGAGAGCATAGCTGATCCTAAGATGGAGGGGATGTACGACATCAACACCATCTCAAAAGCTCTGGAGTTAGCCATGGTGTGTGCCTCCCCCTCTTCATTTGCACGGCCGACCATGGCCCACATTTTGACTAAGTTAACAGAATGTCTGACAGAAGAGAAAGCGCGCACTGGTGGAGGAGAAGACGGCCTGCTCAGTGAGAATTCAGGGATACTTGATGCTGGAAACAGAAATAGAAATGGAAATGGAAATGGAAGGAGGTTAAAGAAATTGAAGAATCTTTGCAGAAATTATTCAACTTCTGATCAAAGCATAAGACAGGTAGCATCACTATAGAGAATGTGAAATTGAACATAAGGCTGAAATTAAGGAAGGAATGAAGATGCATTGTTGAGAAAGCTTTAAAGTGATCTTACAAAGAAGAATATGTATGATCTTACAAAGAAGGATTCATATAAAATATTATAACTAATACAAGCAATCAAGATTTGCAGCATTCTGAATCTTCGTGCTCATTTGTTCTTGATGCTTTTTCTTTAAGTTCTTATAAAACTGCAGAAAAGGTATGTTGCAGAAGGTTGCTTTTCATATATGCAATGAGGTCAATATATACAAGTATTCTGTAACTAAATCCCTATAGTATCTCAATATCTGCACGTTGACATCTCCTGATTATCTCAACAAACTATGGTGTGCAGACTAGGAGTCTAGGATAAATAACAGAATGCTAAACATAGTAAAGCTAGACTAAGTCATTAACAGAAGAGCTAAACTAAGTCAAGACAGTAAACCTAAAGTAAAGAGTAGTTTTACGGTCTAATACCCTCCCGCAAGCTCATGTTCGGGCACGAACAAGAAGCTTGGAACGCACATTTTTGAACCTTGAAGTCCCAACAGCTTTTGTAAAGATATTGGCCACCTGATCAATCGAGTTAACATGCCGAACAACCAGCGTACCGTCCTTAACTTGCTCTCGAACAAAGTGAAAATCGAGCTTAATATGTTTCGAACGATGGTGAAGAACCGGGTTAGCCGTGAGAAACGTGGCACTTGAATTATCACACAGAACAATAGGTGGACCGTGATGAGAGGCGCCCATTTCTTGCAGGAGTTGCTGAAGCCAAATGATCTCAGCAGCGGGGAAAGCAATCGCTCGATATTCAGCTTCTGTACTTGACCTGGCCACATCATTTTGCTTCTTTGACGACCAACTTATTAGATTGCCACCATAATAAATTGAGAAGCCATGCTGGGAACGGCAATCTTCCGGGTCAGACAACCAGCCAGCATCGGTATAACATAGCAGCCGAGAATCTCGAGAAGGACGAAAAAATAGACCTCCATCCAGTGTTCCCTTTAGACAACGTAGAATCCGCTTCACAACTGCCCAATGATTTTCTGTTGGACGGTGCATAAATTGGCAAACTCTATTCACGGCATATGAAATTTCAGGTCGTGTGATGGTTGCGTATTGAAGTGCACCGACGACACTGCGATAGAGATGCTGGTTAGGGAAGGGATCACCAGCAGAATTGAGTCTGGAGCCGGGAACCGCGGGTGAAGCTATCGGTTTTGCTCCAGTCATCTTGCTTCGTTCGAGAAGTTCCAGAATATACTTCTTCTGGTAGAGAAGAAGACTGGTAGGAAGATGGTGTACTTCAATGCCCAGAAAAAAAATTAAGACGACCCAAATCCTTGAGTGAGAATACCGAGTTTAGATGGTGGACAAACTCATCAATGAATTTGGAGTTGGAACCGGTGATGATAAGGTCATCGACATAAACTAAGACGTAAACAACATCTTGTCCATGTCTCTTGATGTAGAGTGACGATGCACTGGCGAAATCCATTACGGAGAAGAGCTTGACTGAGCTTTTGAAACCAGGCTCGCGGTGCTTGTTTGAGACCATTTAAAGCCTTCTTCAACTTGCAGACATAAGAAGGGTGTGATGGTGAAACAAAGCCTGGCGGTTGTTGCATATAAACAGTCTCAGCCAAGTCGCCATTAAGGAAAGCATTGTTAATGTCAACTTGGCGAAGAGACCACTGATGAGTGATGGCAATGCTAAGAACAAGCCGAATGGTGGTAGGCTTGATAACTGGACTAAAAGTGTCGAAATAGTCCACACCTTCCTCTTGGTTGAAACCTTTGGCAACTAATCGAGCTTTATAACGCTCAATGGTGCCATCCGCCTTCTTTTTAATCCTGAAAATCCACTTGCAACCAACAACATTAGAAGTAGGGGGTTTAGGAACTAAGTCCCAAGTCCCATTAATCAATAAGGCATCAAACTCTAACTGCATTGCATGTTGCCAATTAGGATTTTTATTTGCTTGGATGAATGTTTTTGGTTCAGTATCAAAGGAAGCATCAGGAATGGGATATTTTGTGGCAAGAGGGATTTTGGGTTTGAGTGAGTTTGTTGAAACTCGTGTAACCATACGATGTTGAGAGGTAGAAGCGGGCCGGAAATACG
Source organism: Sherardia arvensis (assembly GCA_948330725.1). Taxonomy (NCBI): domain Eukaryota; kingdom Viridiplantae; phylum Streptophyta; class Magnoliopsida; order Gentianales; family Rubiaceae; genus Sherardia; species Sherardia arvensis. The sequence continues at coordinate 47,051,607 of OX415236.1, forward strand.
AAGGTGCCTGTTGATACGGAATCATGGCGGAGGAGGTAGTCGGCTGTGAGGATGATGGTGGGGAGGATGATAACTCGAGTAAGGGCTATTCTGGAGCTGTAGTGAGAGATGGTAAAGTGGGTGAGGAAGACTGTATGGGAGAGGTGGAAGGTAGTGGTGAAACAGGAGTACGTAGAGGAGTAGTAGTGGTCGTGGGAGTGGCTGGGATTTCTTGAGGGGCAAGTAATGAGAGATCAAAAATGGGAGTGTTTGAAGGGTGGGCTTGGGAGCTATGTTCAAGGTAAGGAAATTTGGATTCATCAAATACCACGTGACGAGACACATTGGTTTGATTGCTTTCGGAAGTCATGGTGATCGAAAAGCTCTTGAGACCATATAAAACTGCAGAAAAGGTATGCTGCAGAAGGTTGCTTTTCATATATGCAATGAGGTCAATATATACAAGTATTCTGTAACTAAATCCCTATAGTATCTCAATATCTGCACGTTGATATCTCCTGATTATCTCAACAAACAATGGTGTGCAGACTAGGAGTCTAGGATAAATAACAGAATGCTAAACATAGTAAAGCTAGACTAAGTCATTAACAGAAGAGCTAAACTAAGTCAAGACAGTAAACCTAAAGTAAAGAGTAGTTTTACAGTCTAATAGTTCTTCTTTATGGATTCCAAAATCTTCTTCATCTTTTCAATCCTCAACTTTCTCGCATCATCTTCATCCTGAAGCTTTTTCTTCATTCGATCATCATCTTCTTCAGATGATTCCTGATGCCTTTTCCCGAGAACTGACGACTTCAACGGCGCCAGAATCTGAGTTTTCTTGGCCGGAATCCGAGATTTGTTCTTGGAGGCCGGTTGATTTCTCGAGAGCAGGAGAGCGGATTCCTTGTCGTCAAGGACCAGAGTGTGTTTCCGGGACTGCTGCTTCTCCCAATACTGTTTGCTTTCCAAATTAAGGGAAATCATTTTTCTGGCGGGATGAGAGAGGATGAGTGAATGAGGAGAGGAGTAGTGATGAGAATGAAATTATGGGTCCAGGCTTAGGGGACTATTTATAGCACTTAGAGGTAGTTTGTTTCATGTGGTAGTTTAATTGATGGAGGAGTTTCTATTTTATGGGAATTTCAATACTCAATCAAAATTTAGGATTTAGGAAAAATTGTTTGGTTCAAGTGGATGAATGGAGGAATTGTAATCTACCTAGGTGTAATTGGTTAAGAAACTTCCCATGTTGTGTGGGAGTTTCAAATTCCTAGGAAATGTCAAATTCCCACATATTTCTTATTTTCTTCCAACCAAACAACCCAACTAAAATCAAATTCATGGGATTTTGTTTTTCCTACATACTTTATCTCATACCAAACGATCTCTGATACTCGCCAATTCCCGGTAGAGAAGGGATTATTTGCAGACCCCGATTCCACATGTATCTCGGAATACAAAGAGTGTATAGTGTAGTATTTTACTCTTACACTCCAAAATACGGTGTAAAAGTATGAAAATGATCTTAACTTATTTGATTTTTGAAAAACTAGCCAACTTACAGGAACAGTAATATCATCTCATTAATATTTTGGATTATGCTTAGTAAAATACTGAATGAACTGCATACCGCACTTCATAAAACAAATTGGAAATATTCCCATTTCCCACAGTTTCAGTTAAAAGAGGCGGTTTTAGCAGGCCCAATTCAATTGTCGGCCCAACCATATTACAATTTGATTTTTACAACTTCCGGCCCAGAGCCTATTTTATTTTGAGAAAAGGATTTATTTCATTGAACATTACGTGAATTTACAATACAAAGTCTTCTACCTAACTTAATAGCAAGATTGTGTTCTATCATAAGATTACTTCTACTTATCTTAATAACTCGAAATTCTAACATAGATTTTAGCAGAGAGCTGATACTAAAAACTATGGACTTTATTTCCAGAGGTGATCTTCCAGGATCTGTTATCGAGTCTGCCAGAATTGTCGAGTCTGTGACAATGTTTAGACGCCGACATCCTTGTCTGCATGCGGATTTTAAAGCCCTCCAACAGGCTTCCGCCTCAGTTTGAAGTGGAGACACCGCCGTGAAGAAGTATGTTCCTTGACTGTGTAGATCTTTTGGCCAGCCAGGCTTCCAAATCTCCAACCACCTGTTCTAAGCATTTCATTCTTTCTGAAAGATCTATCAAAGTTGAAGACACATGCTTCCTTAAGAACGCTTTCCACCTCTCCATCTTTGATATTGTCAACTGTAATGTTACCTATGGCAGATTCTCCCCCTGAATTAGTTGTATCAGAAGATCTGACTACATCTGCTCTTGCTCTCCCTCTACTCAGCATGATCTGGCATTCAGCTTTTGTTTTGTTCCCAACACCAGTCTGGCGATTGTAGCGTTTGATGAAAAACCTGATGGTTTCTCTGTTTCCATATCTGCCATAAAATAGCTATAAATTTCACAATCTCCTCCTCTTGTGTGTTCATGGTAATGAGTTGGAAGAACCATGTAATGAAGGAAATGCATGATCCTTGTGTTGTGATTCCAGCCTTCCTCCAGATCCTTTCTGCTTCTGAACAAGCCAGAAACAGGTGTGTTTCATCTTCCATATTAGAAGAGCATCTTCCATATTTATGAGTTGTGTTTGTTGTTATAAATAGTTGAATACTGCGTAATTGTGCAATTATTATTTCATCTACATACCATGCTTATGTTAACTATTAGTATTTAAGTTATTTTAGACAATGAGAGCAAGTCCAACAGTTTTGCTATAATAGCAAATTTGCTCAAATATGGAGAATTTGAGCCATTTTTGAACTCCAACAGATTCTCCATCCCATTTTCCATAATAAGAAAATTGAAGAGAGAGAAGGTTTGCTTCTCCAAATTTAGAGAATGAGGGAGAAGATTTGGAAAACTAAAATTTAATGTTATCTGCATTGTTTTTTGTTATTTCACTCATTAATTGTTTCTCTTCAATAATTTTAAATGATAATATCTTAAAATAATTACAATAAAATGTTATCAAAAATACATATTCTAAAAATATGCATAAAGACGATCGTAACAAGATCTCATATGACTATTTTTACATATACATATCTATTAATATTTAATAATCAAATATAATCTATTTTCCAATATAAATTTACTAAATTTTAAGGTCATAAAATATATTTATTTTGACGTTTTATGTAAGTCATAACGTTTAAATTAAAAAATTTTACTAAACATTTTATTTCTTATGGTTGAAAATAATAACTTGTAACAAAAAATTGAAAAGAGATGAGTCTAATTATTCATAATACATTACAAAAATAGTTATATTGTAATTCAGGATGTGTTATTTTTATAAAATGTAATTTTATCATTTTATAAGTTAGAGTAAGTAATTTCAAATATGAAATACTATTGTAATATGTATTTTAAGTTAATTATTTATTTGTTCATCATTATTTGGACTTATTGAATATATGATCAAAAAATAGAAAAAAATAGGATAAATGTATAGTAATAAATGTCAATAAATTATAGGGAATGGAAAATGGAGAAACTGTTAGAGTTGAGGTAAAAAAATATGGGGAATATGGGATTCGTTTCCCTATTATGGAGAATGTGAGTAGATAATATGTTGGACTTGCTCTGATAATAAATTGAAAATGAATGAGTCTTGTAAAAGTTACACATTTGTATCGATATAGTTTAATTCAAATTAGTATAATAAAAGTCATTTTAAGACTTAGAAAAGACTATAGCTGACTGAAATGACAAATTTAAATTTTCAAAAGCCAACTGCTTCATCTTCGTAGTGGAATAAATCTGATTCCAGTTCCCGAAAAAACTATTATGACGCATGATGCATAACACAATGACCAAGGCTGGAGAACTGGAAGGACACATTTTGATTTTCTATATATAACTATTCTAAACATTAGCATGAATAAATCATCAACACAGCCAAGATCAGTACAAGTTTTGCTTATTCTCATTACAATGGCCGGAAAGGCAAGGGGTGCTGCCATCGGAATCGACCTGGGGACTACCTATTCGTGTGTCGGATACTGGAAAAATGATCGGATCGAAATCATAGCGAATGATCAAGGCAACAGAACCACGCCTTCTTACGTTGCTTTCACTCAAAATGATCGTCTCATTGGTGATGCTGCTCATAACCAAGTTGCCTTCAATCCCGTCAACACGATCTTCGGTAAAATTCACTAATTTTTTCTTTTTTACTCTTTTCAATTCAGTTTCGTCCATTCCTTTAGTATAATTTGGAAATGTTTTTGTTCTAAAGTGGTGCGTTGCTCAAGTCTCATTAAGCAGATTTTGGTTTGTTATTGTATTCAACTCAGATGTAGTTTGTTTGTCCATTACTCCATTATTTATGCATCATTATAAAAGTTAGATGATTTTTAAAGATAAACATTACACTAAATCTACACATTATCTATGTTCTTACTTATTTTAGCAAGTTCAGATTATATGATGAATAATTAAGGCCAAGTATATGTTATTTCCTGTCATGGAATGAAAAAAACAAATGAATGTGAATTTTCATCAGGAATTTGATCCAAGCTTTAACTTCTATCTTTCACTTTTCATTTCAGATGCTAAGAGGTTGATTGGGAGGAAATACAGTGATGAAATGGTGCAGAATGACTTGAAACTGTGGCCATTCAAGGTTCTTTGTGGAGCTAATGATAGGCCAATGTTTTCTGTCACCTACAAAGAGGAGATCAAGCAGTTCACAGCTGAGGAGATATCCTCTATGGTCCTCACAAGGATGAAACAAACAGGTGAAACTTTCATCGGGTCCGAGGTGAAGAATGCTGTCATTACTGTTCCTGCTTATTTTGATCAGACACAGCGCCAGGCGACAATCGATGCTGGAACCATTGCTGGACTTAATGTGCTGAAAGTCATCAATGAGCCAACCGCTGCTGCAATATCTTATGGTCTCGACAACTCCAGTAGCTTTGTAGGGAAGAGGAATGTCCTCATCTTTGACCTCGGAGGTGGTACTTTTGATGTTTCAATTCTTGCCATCCAAACTGGTAATGTAGAAGTGAAGTCTATTGCTGGTGATACTCACCTTGGTGGGGAGGACTTCGATAATAGATTGGTGAAACACTTCATCAAGGATTTCAAGAGGAAGCACAGCAAGGACATCAGTGAAAATCCGAAAGCGATCAGAAGGCTGAGAACAGCTTGTGAGAGAGGTAAGAGACTGCTTACTTTTGCTACTGAGACAAAAATTGAAATCGATGCTTTATTCGATGGGATAGACTTCTATGGCCTTCTCACTCGGTCCAAGTTCGAGGACTTGAATATGGATATGTTTGAGAAATGCATAGAGACTGTTAAAAAGTGTGTGATGGATGCCAAGATGAACAAGGGTGACATTGGTGAGGTTGTACTTGTTGGTGGTTCCAGCAGGATTTTGAAAGTTCAGCAACTGTTGAGGGACTTTTTTGACAACAAGGAGCTGTTTACAAGCATCAACCCCGATGAAGCCGTTGCTTATGGTGCAGCTGTTCAAGCTGCAATGCTGTGCAATGAGGGCAATGTGAGAGCTCCCAACATTGTACTTATCGAGGTTACACCGTTATCTTTAGGCATTGAAACTGTTGGAGAAATTATGACAGTTGTGATTCCAAAGCACACAACCATCCCTGTTAGTCGAACAAGTGGATTCACAACTGCCTGTGATAATCAGACTGCTGTGCCATTCAAAGTGTTTGAAGGAGAGAGAGCTAAAACAACAGACAACAAACTGTTGGGTAAATTTACGCTTACGGGGATTCAGTTGGCCCCAAGGGGAGTTCCACAGCTTGACGTTTCCTTTGATCTGCAAGCGAATGGAATACTGAGAGTATCTGCAAAGGACAGGGTGACTGGTATAGAAAATCGCATCACTATCGAAAGTGAAAGATTATCAGGTGATGAGATTCAGAAGATGATGAACGAAGCTAACGAGTACAAGGCTGATGATGAAAAGGTGAAACAGAAGAGCGAAGCAAGGAGCGCCTTTGAGATTTATGCTCGTAAGATGAGGGATGACATACAAGTGGATTCCAAGTACATGTGTTCTGCTGACGCGAAAATGAAGGCTGAAGATGCAATCAAAAATGCTTTCGAGTGGTTGGATTCAAGGCAAGGTCTTGCTGAGGTTGCTGAATATGAAGAAAAGAAGAAAGAGTTGATGAGAATGCTGAATCTGAAGAGGCAAACAAACTACTGATTATGCTCAACAAGTAAGCTGCGAATGACACGGCAAAAAAAAAAGAAGCAATCCTTCTCTATTTTATCAGTTTTTCCCATTTCATTGTTGCAAGACTATGCCTTTTTGTTCTGAGAGTTCAGAACTCTTTTCTTGCTCATTGTTTTGTCATATGATGTGATGTTGGCTAGCTATTGAATTCGAGTAAACGATTTTCTTGCTCATTCTGCTTGTCTGAAATAAATTGTGCCAATTGATTGACAGAGAGAAATCTAACATGCATTACATTCAAAAAAAACTTTGAGACTGCAACGGATGTGATCTGACATAGAAGAACATGATTCACATTTCAAGGACAAAATATTCAAACTAATACAAGCAATAAAGTACATGCAAATGTTTCAAAAAGCTGCCACCCATGATCCATAGTTATTGATAAAACAAGAAACCTGCAATATTTTAGAGTTTACCTTATTGCAACAACTGTAATGTCCTTCTAGAACTCTTGATTTGAGGCTTCAGACCTTCTACCACACCAGTTTGAAAGTAAAGGATAAAAACATGAACTATAGTTGAAAACTTAGAGTGGGTAGAGTGACTCGATGAACTCAACTGAATCTTTCCAGCTGTATGACAGGAGGAAACCATGACCGTCACGTAAAGGTTCAATATCACACATCTTGTAAACACTTTTATCTTTAAAATGATACCGAATTGCTTTGCCAGGTATGCTCAACACAAGGAATGACTCTTCACCATCACCTTCATCATCCTTTCGAACCATAGCTAGGATACCACAAGTACTGTACCATCTTGACTGCCATGGATTAAGTTTGTGACTAAAGGACTCTGGAAATGACCTCATAACCGGCTCAAGATCAACCTGAAACCTCACAGACCATCCAGAGTACTGTTTGTCCATCTCATAGACATTAAAATGTGCTGAAAAAGTATATGTGCTTTCCATTATAGTGCAAGTGATCATTAGATTCCCCAAAGTACTTATCCACCTTCCATTTTCTTCTGATGGAAATGGAAGGAGGTTGAAGAGATTGAAGAATCTTTGTAGAAATTCAACTTCTGATCAAAGCATATGACTAGAGTAGAGATTTGTGGTGTATTTGGTTGGATAGGATTTTGAGAGTCTGATCTTTGTGTTGGGATTTAAGAGTTTGAGTTTTTGTTTGGGATTTTGAAAGTCTGATTTTGCAAAAATCTTGTTTGGTTGGATTGAGATTTTGTAAGTTTGAAGCAAAATTTTTTATTGATTTTTAAGATTTTGCAAGTTTAATTTTTGAGATCAAAAACAGAATTTTGAAAGCTCCACGAACCAAACAAGTTTTTGGAAAACTGAATTTTGAAAATATAACCACCTGTTGAGCTTGCAGAGCTCAGAGAGAAATGAAAGAAAATAATAAAAATGCAAAAATTGTATTAATTCATGAGTTGCCAATCATTGGCATGGAATTCAGCTTAATAAAGTATTAATGGGACTAATGCTTAATTAATGAAAGATCTAACTTATCAGAATTTGCAAAAGAGACCCTCATTCATAACAATGCCCTCCACTCAGAAAAAGCTTGTCCTCGAGATTCAGTCAGACAGCAAAATTGGGAAACTGAACTTTGATAAAATCAGCATCCTCCCATGAAACTTCTTCAGCACTCAAATCCTTCCATAAGATCGACCATTGCACTATCTGTTGAGCCTCTCTTACAATAAATCTGCGCTGCAAAATTTTTAAAGGAACCAAGGATTCCAGTTGCTCTAAGCTGACATTGGGATAGGAGCTAGGAGTGGTAGTAGGATCACCAATGAATAGCTTGAGTAGTGAGACATGAAATACTGGATGTACCTTGCTTTCCACAGGCAACTTGAGTTTGTAAGCCACTTGTCCAACTCTCTTCTCCACCTGAAATGGATCATGGTACTTAGGAGATAGTTTAAACTCCACTGCTACCTGCAACGTCTGCTGCCTGTATTTGTTTCTCTTCAACAACACCCAGTCACCAACAGCAAACTCCCTTTCAGATCTTTTAGTGTCAGAATATGATTTCATCCTAACTTGAGCCAGCTTGAGTTGTTCCTGCAATTTCTGATGCACAGAAGCTCTCTGCTGCAGCAGGTCTTGTGCAGCTAGGAATAAGGAATCAGTGATCATGCCAAGAGGTACTATCAATGGTTTCACACCATACAAGGCTTCATAAGGGGTCATTTGAAGACTAGTGTGGTGGCTAGTATTATACCACCATTCAGCATCTGCCAGCCAATCTTTCCAAGTCTGAGGATACTCTCCACCAAAACATTTCAGAAAATTACCAATAACTTGGTTGACCCTCTCAGTTTGGCCATCTGTTTCAGGGTGAAAAGCAGAACTGTATCTGAGCTTCACTCCAAACTTTCCAAACAGCTCATTCCAGAAATGGCTGGTGAAGATTTTATCTCTATCAGAAACAATTGAGTCAGGCAATCCATGGAGTCTATGAATTTCATCCAAAAATAGCTGTGCCACCTGCTTTGCTGAAAATGGATGAGAGAGAGCCAAGAAATGGTTGTACTTGGAATATCTATCCACCACCACCAGTATGGCATCAAACCCTTTTGAAAGAGGTAGTTGCTCCACAAAATTCATAGTGACATGCTTCCAAGCAGTGGTTGGTATTGGCAGGGGTTGGAGAAGTCCTGGAGGTAAGCAATGTTCAGATTTGTTCTTCTGACATGGTACACATGCCGTTATATACTCTATCACTTCCTGTCTCAGACAAGGCCAAATGAAGATGCTCATAACTCTCTTCACAGTGGCATTTTGGCCAGAATGACCACCAATGGCAGAAGAATGCATAGTAGCCAGTATTTCCTTTCTGATTTCTCCAGTTTTTCCCACATAAATTTTGTTCCCCTTTTTGAAAATTCCACTAACATATGAATATTCTCCACTATTCTGTTGCTCTATCATAGCCTCAGCAATAAGTTTCTGAGCTTCCTCATCCCCCACATAGTTGTCCTCCAGTTGAATCATCCATTCAGGTACTAAAGTGGAAGAATTCACCACCCTACAAGGTATCATTTCATCCACTTCCAATTTGTCAGAGATTGGCTTATCCCTAATAGGTAGTCCGGATAAGGCATCAGCAGCTATATTTGTGTTTCCACTTTTATACTGTATCTCAAAGTCAAGCCCTAGTAACTAAGTGATGCACTTATGTTGCACTGCTGTGTGTAACTTTTGCTCCAACTAAAACTTCCAGCTGTGATGACCAGTATTGATTATGAACCTGTTTCCCACTAAGTAATGCCTCCACTTCTCTACTGCCATTACTATAGCTAAGAGTTCATTTTCATAAGTGGACAGTCCCATATTCTTCTGACAAAAGGACTTGCTCAGAAAAGCTATAGGGCCTCCCTCTTGCATCAGCACTGCACCCATTCCCTTTCCACAAGCATTAGTCTCCACTACAAAGGGCATGCTAAAGTTAGGCATTTTCAGTACAGGAGCTTGAGTGATGGCCTGTTTTAATTTCTCAAATGCTTTCTGAGCAGATTCATTCCACTTGAAGGAGTCTTTCTTCAACAAGTCATGTAGTGGCCTGCATATGGTGCCATAACCAGCTATGAACCTCATGTAATAGCCTGACAGTCCCAAAAAACCTCTAAGCTCCTTCACAGTAACAGGTTGAGGCCAGTTCAGTACACATTCCACTTTCCTTGCATCCATTTTCACTCCTTCACCAGACACAATGTGCCCCAAATATTCCACTTTGTCTGCTGCAACATGCATTTTGACTTTTTAGCAAACAACTTGTGCTCCTTCATCAGCTGCAGAACCTTCTGAAGATGTTGAGAATGCTCCTCCATGGATTTGCTGTAGATTAGTATATCATCAAAAAATACTAACACAAACTTCCTCAGAAATGATTGAAACACAGTATTCATTAGAGCTTGAAAAGTAGCAGGGGCATTTGTAAGTCCAAATGGCATGACCAGAAATTCAAAATGTCCATGATGGGTAGCAAATGTTGTCTTGTGAATGTCTTGATCTCTGACTCTTATCTGATGGTAACCAGACCTCAGATCCAACTTGCTGAACACCTTAGCACTGTGTAACTCATCTAGCAACTCATCAATCACAAGAATGGGAAATTTATCCTTGATTGTCTGATCATTAAGTTTCCTGTAATCTACACAAAGTCTCCAAGCACCATCTTTCTTCTTAACTAGTAGAACTGGTGAAGCATAGGGGCTGGTACTCACCTGCACTACCTTATTCTCAACTAATTTCTGAATTTGGGATTCAATTTCAGTTTTATGAAAATGAGGATATCTGTAAGGCCTCACTTTAAATGCCTCAGTCCCTTCCTTCAAATTGATTTGATGGTCTATGGATCTTTGTGGAGGTAAAGTTTGAGGTTCCTGAAAAATCTCAGCAAACTCATTAAGCACAGCTAGTACATTTGGATTCAATTTAGGCTCTTCTGCACTTTCTGTCTCAGTTTCTGAAATTTTATACACTCTTCCATCCATCCTGTTTAAATATGCCCTCTTGCTAGCTTGGTACTCTTCTCCCACTCTGGGATCTATAGCCTTATCTATCTTCAAAAATCCCCCACCATAACTGGGAGGTAGAGCACTTCTTCCCTGCCATACTAAATCAGTATTGTGAAATGCCTCAGGCTGCAGTTCAGCTGTCATTGCCAAGTAACCTCTTCTTTTTCTGAGCATAGCCAAATCTTTAACTTCATCACCCCTCATCAAATTAAACTGAGGATCCTTACATTTCCCTTGTAAGCACCACTGAGCCCCCTTGCTTGTTATAAACACCTCATCAGTGGCCAGATCAAAAGAAATTGGGCTCAAAAGTGCCATCCAGTCAGCACCCAAGATCATGTCAATTCCTCCTAATTTCATCACTCTGAAATGGAACTTGAACAAGTGATCTGAACTCCCCACTGTACCTGTGGACATCTAGAAACTCCTCCCACCAAGCTCCCATCTGCAATTTTAACTTTAAATGGTCTTGTCAGTACCTCTTCCAACTTCAATCTCTTCACGGTATCAGGGTCAATGAAACTTGTAAAACTCCCAGTATCCAACAATATTTTGACATTTTGGCCCTCCATAGCACCTGTCAGAGACATAGTATTGGATTTAGTGCTCCCATCTCCTATGGTTTTAAGTTCAAACTCTTCTGGTTCCAACTCTAACTGTTTAATCTCATCACTGTCCTCTTGAATCACCAACATATCCTGATCATGTTCATCATCCAACTTGGAAATCAATTGCACCCTTTGGTACTTACAAGTATGGTCTGGGACATACTTCTCACCACACTTGTAGCATAAATGATTTTCTCTTCTGAATTGCTGCTCTTGTGGGGTTATCCTCTTAAATCCCTCATTCTTTTTGAACACTTCATTCTTCTTATCCCCCTCCCCAGCCTTGCCTTCCACTATTTTACCCTTCCAATTCTCAGTTTGATGATCCTTTCTGTAATTTTCCAGTCCATTGGTGAGCTGATGTTTGCTTCCCTTTTTTATATAGTGCTTCTAAATGCTCTTCCTGACACATGGAAATTTCCACAGCTTCATGTAATGAGGTAGGCCTCCCAGATTTCACTAGGGGTTTAAGCTCAGTCTTCAAACCACTTAAGAAGCTAGACAGAAAATAATGTTCCTTCCGATGAGGATGGGACAGTAGCACCATTGATTTCAGTTCTTCAAACTCCTCTACATACTCCTGGATTCCTCTCTTCTGATACAACTTGTTAATCTCTTCTATGACATCCTCCCCTCCTTTTCCAGAGAATCTTTTTAGCATAGCTACTTGCAATTCATTCTAGCTCTCAAAATGCCTATAGTATCTCTCAGACTGATACCATATCTCTGCTCTGCCCTCTAAATACCAAACTGCAGTTTCTAACTTCTCCAAATCACTAAGTTGGTGGTAATTGAAATATCTATTACACTTTCTTAGCCATTCTTTCAAATTTTCACCATTAAACAAAGTCAGTTCCATTCTAGGGTGCAAGGGATTGTGAATTATGCAATTAGTTCCTTTCTTCCCTATTTCCACAGTCAAATCCTCCCTACTGTTGCATCTATTAACACTAGGAGTAGTAGGTATAGGGATTTTCCCTTGCCCTATGTAAATTTCATCATAAAGGGGGTTGTTCTTAAACAGCAAATCATCCATATTAGCCAATTTAGCAAGAAATGAAGTGTGATCTTGCTGAATTGGTTCAAATCTAGGGCTAGAATTCACCTCAATTGTCGGTCTGGGGGCTGGAATGTAAGTCGGAGCAGCATCCTTTTCAGTCAAGCTAGGACCTCCGGTCTCTATTGCCGGAGCTTTGCCTTTCACCGCCATCAAGATCTCCCTCATCTTTCGATCCACCTCCCCACTTTTAGATTCATCCCTGGCCTTCAAAGTTTCAGTGAGATCTCGGATTTTCCGATCAATCTCAGTGTTAGCTCGGAGCTGCTCCGTTTTCAGATCGGTGTAGCTTCTGGCTTGTTCAGCTCGTAGATCGGCCATAGTTGTGGCCATCTTAGCCATCTCAGCCTGATGTTGCTCGAGCAGCTGTTGATTGGTCTCCAGTTGCTGCCGGAATGCCACAGTTTGACCTTCCACCTCCGTCAGCCTTCCATCCAGTGCTTCGTTGCGAGTATTTTTAGCCATGGTCGGAGGACCAGTGGCTCTGATACCAATTGTTGAGCTTGCAGAGCTCAGAGAGAAATGAAAGAAAATAATAAAAATGCAAAAATTGTGTTAATTCATGAGTTGCTGCCAATCATTGGCATGGAATTCAGCTTAATAAAGTATTAATGGGACTAATGCTTAATTAATGAAAGTTCTAACTTATCAGAATTTGCAAAAGAGACCCTCATTCATAACAGACCCATATGGGAAATATAGCCCATTTCCCACCCCATCCACGGTTTCCGTTAAAAGGAGTCGGGCCCAATTCAACTGTCGGCCCAGCCTTTTTACAATTTGATTTTTACAACTATCCGGCCCAAAGCCTATTTTATCAAATTAGTGATACTTAAAGTTATTTTAAAACTTAGAAAAGGCTATAATTGACTGAAATTACAAATTTAAATTTTCAACAGCCAACTGCTTCGTCTTGGTAGTGGAATATTAAGAGCCAAGTTAATGGCATAAATCTGATTCCAGTTCTCGAAAAAACTATTATGACGCATGATGCATAACACAGTGACCAAGGCTGGAGAACTGGAAGGACGCATTTTGATTTTCTATATAAAACTAATCTAAACATTAAGCATCAATAATTCATCAACACAGCCAAGATCAGTGCAAGTTTTGCTTATTATCATTACAATGGCCGGAAAGACAAGGGGTGCTGCCATCGGAATCGACCTGGGGACTACCTACTCGTGTGTCGGATACTGGAAAAATGATCGGATCGAAATCATAGCGAATGATCAAGGCAACAGAACCACGCCTTCTTACGTTGCTTTCACTCAAAATGATCGTCTCATTGGTGATGCTGCTCATAACCAAGTTGCCTTCAATCCCATCAACACCATCTTCGGTAACACTCTTACTAAAATAGTTACTACTCCCCCTATTTTTGTTTGTTAATGTTTGTGTGTTTGATATTAGGTTAATGTTTTTCACTAATTTTTGTATAATTCGGAAATGTTTTTGCTCTAAAGTGGTGTGTTGCTCAAGTCTCATTAAGCAGATTTTGGTTTGGTTTGTTATTGTATTCAACTCAGATGTAGTTTTTTTGTCCATTATATATGCATCATTATAAAAGTTAGATACTTTGAAGATAAATATTACACTAAATCTACACATTATCTATATTCTTACTTATTTTAGCAAACTAATAGTCTTCTGCAAGTTCAGATTGTATGATGAATATGAGTTTCCATCAGGAATTTGATCAAACCTTGAATTTCTATCTCACTTTTCATTTCAGATGCTAAGAGGTTGATTGGGAGGAAATACAGTGATGAAACGGTGCAGAATGACTTGAAATTGTGGCCATTCAAGGTTCTTTGTGGAACTAATGACAGGCCAATATTTTCTGTCACATACAAAGAGGAGAACAAACAGTTCACAGCTGAGGAGATATCTGCCATGGTTCTCACAAGGATGAAGCAGATTGCTGAGACTTTCATCGGCTCTGAAGTGAAGCATGCTGTCATAACCGTTCCTGCTTATTTTGATCAGACACAGCGCCAAGCAACAATTGACGCGGGAACGATTGCTGGACTTAATGTGCTGAAAATCATCAACGAGCCAACAGCTGCTGCAATTGCTTATGGTTTGGACTACTCCAGCAACCTCGCTGCGAAGAAGAATGTTCTCATTTTCGATCTTGGAGGTGGTACCTTTGATGTCTCAATTCTCGCCATCCAAACTGGTAACATGGAAGTGAAATCCATTGCTGGTAATACTCACCTTGGTGGGGAGGACTTTGATAATAGATTGGTGAACCACTTCATCAAGGATTTCAAGAGGAAACACAACAAGGACATGAGTGAAAATCCTAGAGCAACTAGGAGGCTGAGAACAGCTTGTGAAAGGGGTAAGAGATTGCTTACTTTCGCCACTGAGACGAGAATTGATATTGATGCTCTTTTCGAGGGGATTGACTTCTCTGCTGTTCTCTCTCGTTCTAAGTTTGAGGAGCTGAACATGGATATGTTTGAAAAGTGCATTGAGACAGTTGAGAATTGTTTGATGGATGCCAAGATGAACAAGGACGATATCGATGAAATTGTCCTGGTTGGTGGTTCCACCAGGATTTTGAAAGTTCAGCAATTGCTAAGGAACTTCTTTGACAACAAGGAGCTTTGTGCAAGTCTCAACCCCGATGAAGCCGTTGCTAATGGTGCAGCTGTTCAAGCTGCAATCTTGAGCAATGAGGGCAATGTAAATGTTCCCAACATTGTACTTGTTGAGGTTACTCCTTTATCCTTAGGCATCCAAGTTGTAGGAGATATCATGAGTGTTGTGATTCCGAAGCACACAACCATCCCTGCGACTGGAGTGCGCGGGTTTGAGACCAGCTGTGATAACCAGACTTCTGTGGTTTTCCAAGTGTTTGAGGGTGAGAGAGTGGAAACAAAGTACAACAAACTGCTAGGCAAATTTACACTCACAGGCATTAGGTTGGCCCCAAGGGGAGTTCCTAAGTTTGATGTTTGCTTTGATCTGCAAACCAATGGTATTCTGAAAGTCTCCGCAAAGGACACGGTTACTGGTAAAGAAAATAGCATCACTATTGAAAGCGAGCGATTATCTGGAGAGGAAATCGAGAAGATGATAGTGGAAGCCAACAAGTACAAGGCTGATGATGAAAAGATGAAACTGAAGAGTGAAGCAAGGAGTGACTTAGAGATTTATGCTCGTAGGATGAGGGATAACCTACAACTGAATTCCAAGCATTCTGCTGATGAGAAGAAAAAGGCTGAAGATGCAATTGAGAAGGCTTTTAATTGGCTGGATTCAAGGATCAATCTTGCTGAGGTTTCTGAATATGAAGACAAGAAGAACGAATTGATGGCGAGCCTCGAGTTCTGCTCAAATTGAAACTTGAATTTTATCAGTTTTTTTCATTTCTTTGTTTTGAGAGTTTAGCACTCTTTATTGAGTTTTCTGAGAGTTTGGCACTCTTTTCTGATGTTGGCTTTTAATTTGAAAAGGAAATGATTTACTCATTCTGGAAATTCATTTTGATTTAGTCCTTTATAAGTGCTTTCAATACATTAAATTTTGTTCACTTCGATTCAATTAAGTAGAAATAATATCTGGAATCAGCTAACCATAACTACTCTTTAATATGCTAATAATCATGATAAATTAACAAACAGACTGTACAATTGCCAAAGTATCAAATTGTCAAAAGCCAGCTGCTCAGTAGTGGAATATTAAGTGACAAGTTACTGCCATAATTGTCAAGGCTTGAGAACTGAAAGGATACATTTTGATTCTCTATAAATTACACACTAACGCAGGAAATGTTCATCACACAGTTACAAATTTTGCTTTAGCTATTCTTCTTATCTGCCAATACAATGGCCGGAAAGGCAAGGGGTGCTGCCATTGGAATCGATCTAGGGACTACATACTCGTGTGTGGGATACTGGAAGAACGAGCGCATTGAAATCATAGCAAATGATCAAGGCAACAGAACCACGCCTTCTTACGTTGCTTTCACCCAAAATGACTCATTGGCGAAGCTGCTTATAACCAAGTTGCCTTCAATCCCATCAACACAATCTTTGGTTACACTCTTGCTTGCACCTAATGTAGTTTACATGTGCTAGGTATGATGAGAAAATTAGTATTGAATTCATTTTATTTACTTTTGTAATTTTAATAAAAACACTTGATCAAACCTCTGACTATTTAAAAATCCATTTCAGATGCTAAGAGATTGATTGGGAAGAAGTTTAGTGATGAAACAGTACAAAGGGATATGAAACATTGGCCATTTAAGGTTCTTTGTGGAGATAATAACAGACCAATGTTTTCTGTCACCTACAAAGGAGAGAATAAGCAATTCACAGCTGAGGAGGTGTCTTCTATGGTTCTCACAAGAATGAAACAAACTGCTGAGACTTTCATTGACTCATAGGTGAAGCATGCAGTCATAACTGTTCCCGCTTACTTTGATCAGACACAGCGCAGGGCGACAATGGACGCTGGAGAAATTGCTGGATTTAATGTTCTGAAAATCATCAACGAGCCGACTGCTGCTGCCATTGCTTACAGTCTTGACAATTCCAAATTCTTCACTGGGTAGAGGAATGTTCTTGTCTTTGATCTCGGGGGTGGTACTTTTGATGTTTCAGTTCTCGCTATCCAAGTCGGTTATATACAAGTCAAGTCGGTTGCCGGTGATACTCACCTTGGTGGGGAGGATTTTGACAATAGATTGGTGAGCCACTTTGTCGAGGATTTCAAGAGGAAGCACAATAAGGACATTAGTGAAAATCCTAAAGCAATTAGGAGACTAAGAACAGCTTGTGAGAGAGGTAAAAGACTACTTACTTTTGCCACTGAGACAAGAATTGACATTGAGTAGAGTACAATTGTCCCGGTTAGTGGAGTACGCGAGTATTTTACCATCCTTGATAATCAGACCTCTGTGGAATTTAAGGTGGTTGAGGGAGAGAGAGCACGATCAACAGACAACAAATTGTTGGGTACATTTACACTGACAGACATTCCAATGGCCCCAAGGGGTGTTCCAAAGTTTGACGTCTGCTTTGATTTACAAGCCGATGACAGAAAAACAGGTAAAGAGAATAGCATCACTATTGAGAGCGAACGATTATCAGGGGAAGAAATTGAGAAGATGATAAAGGAAGCTGACGATGAAAAGATTAAGGCGAAGAATGAAGCAAGGAGGGCTTTTGAGATTTATGCTTGCAAGATGAGGGATGAGATACAAGTGAACTCCAATTCTGCTGCTGAGAAAAATAAGGCTGAAGATGCAATTGAGAAAGCGCTTGAGTGGCTGGATTCAAAGCTAGATCTTGCTGAGGTTTCCGAGTATGAAGAGAAGAAGAAGGAACTGATGGCGAGTCTCGAGAATATAACTGCACATGTCATGTTGAAAAATGCAGGCCTTTTATAAATTTTATCAGTTTTTCCTATTTCCTTGTTTTAAAAATATTCTGGTTTTGTGTTGAGAGTTTAGCACTCTTTTCTTGGTCATTGTTTTGCCATATCTGTTGGCTATTGAATTAGAGTAAAGATTCTCATGCGTTAGCAGAGACATGCTATAGAACAATTCAGATTTTATCAACATGTTGAGTGGAACCATAATGTTACCTTTATCTGAAATAAATTGTGGCAATTGATTGATTTAGAAAAAACTAACACGTGTTTTAATGCTAGTTTGTAAAAATATGCATTTGATTCACATTAGATCTGCACATACACTATTGCTATTTGATTGACATTTTATCTGCTACACACACTAATCAGTTAACCACCAAACAACTTTGAGACTGCAACAGAAGTGATCTGACATAGAAGACTATGATTCATATTTCATGGACAAAATATTCAAACTAACACAACAATAAAGCACAGGAAAATGTTTCAAAAAGCTGCCACCCATCATCCATAGTTATTGATAAAACAAGAAACTTGCAATATTTCGAGACTGTGAATGCTCAGATTTTACCTTACTCGGGTATTGTCCTTCTAGAACTCTTGATTTGAGGCTTCAGACCTTCTGCCACGCCAGGTTGAAAGTAAAGGAATGAAGTAGTTGAAAACTTAGAGTGGGTAGAGTGAGTCGATGAACTCAGCTGAATCTTCCCAGGTGTATGATGGAAGAGGATCCAAATCACACATCTTGTAAACACTCTTATCTTTGAAATGATACCGAATAGCTTTGCCAGGTATGCTCAACACAAGGAATGACTCTTCACCATCCTTTCGAACCATAACTAGTACACCACAAGTGAAGCAATCTAAGTGCCTTGGACCAAGTTTGTGATTGAAGGACTCTGGAAATGACCTCAGAACCGGCCCAAGATCAACCCGAAACCTCACAAACCATCCAGAGTACTGCTTCTCCATCTCATACACATTAAACTGTGCTCTAAAAGTATATGTGTTTTCCATTATCAAGTGCAGGTGATCATTAGATTCCCCAAAGTACCTTATAAACCTTCCGTTTTCTTCCCAATATCGAGTCCCTTCCAAACCAAGAGGCACTGGAGGCATTGGGAGTATCCCGAAATGCTGTTCATCAACATTGAAATACAAGCCATCGCTCTTCCAACCAATCCAATTGATAGCACCATTCCAGTACAACCCGTTTAAAAAACTAAACCTAGTATGGGAAGAATTATAAACATGACTGATAATACCAGTCTCTGATGAGTACGTGTAGATTCCAAGCTTATCCTCACTATGGAACCAGTGGGTGTAAATGTATATAACCTTGTAATGGGGAGATTTCTTGGGATCAAAAGCCAAATTCACTGAGGATAGATGAGTCATACCTGAACCAGACTCGAATCGATTTGCGGAAACTATGGTGTATTCTTTGGTAGTAGGATTAAAGACATAATACTTACACTCTGGAGCAGGTCGGGATGAAGTAGTCCTAATCGATTTGCATGGTTTAGAGACTCCAGAAGAAGCAGGCCTAAAACATGAACTCTTACACAGTAGCAAACCGTTGCAGAATTGGACAGCATCTAATCCCCTTTCATCATCCACAAAATCGAGCCTCTCCAAGGGCGAATTAGCTTGCTTGCGATTCTCATGTACGGAAATGAAGTCGTACTCAGGATTAGGCCGGTAACGTGAAGAAATGTGTCTCAGAAATATGCCAGAAATCTCCCTGCTGCATCGCTGCCGGCTGGCAAGGCGGCGAAACTGTGGACTAGAGATTAGAGACAGCCAATTCCTTGACACGGATTTGAATCGTAGCAGGGATTTTACCGGCAGGCGAACAAGGATCTGGGAGAGTAGATCATCATTTGCAGCAATAACATGTGAAGAAACATCGAATTCGTTGACCTCGGAATCTTCTTCAGTTTTGCCGGTCGCCATCAACATCATCAATGGAAACCTGCGCTCAGTTTGCTATATGCCGGCCTTGATCTTAATTATCATTTGTTCAGATAAAATTTGAACAAGAAGGCCGGCTAAGTTTATTATGATATTCATGTGTAACTATCAACTGTCAAGTTCACTATATAGCTGTAAAGCCTCCTTGCTGACTGGACTTACATGAACCGTTACTATAGTCTATACTTGAATCTTTTCATCCTGTAGCAGCTGAAAATGACATTTCCATCAGAGAACAAATGGAACGGTAGTGAGTCAAGAACCAGTTCTCTTCAGCAATACAATCCGTCCAAGCATCGGCTACAGCAAGGCAACTAAACTGAAGACTGAATCGCCAGAAATGGCAAATGCACACAAAAGTTTTCATTGTAAGGAATTCTCATCAGAAATTCATTGTAAGATAACATATCTATGTGAAACAAGAGTTTTCAAGTGAAATGAAGGGAATACACCCTGACTATCTAACATCTTTATATATGAATTATTTGCAATACAGAAAATATAAAACCGAGCACATGACAGGCAGGCAGAAAAAAAAGGACTGCAACATTTTAAAACGTTGCAAATACTGAGACTGCATTTCTGGACTTAGATTTTCATTAAGAGTAAAAAAATTCAGAGAAATCTATACTTGCTCCTAAAATTTTGAAGCGTGAGAATCAGAATCCTGTCCACTGTCTGCAGTATGAGTTATACTTTCTGAACCATTGGAATATGCCCATTTAAAACTTGTTGCGCCATCTTTAAGCCTCAAAACCTAGGCTTGCCCCTCTCAGGCCTTATCACGAGTCACAGAACAAGTACTACAGGTAACACAAATTCTATACTAGTTTGAAAACAAAATACTTCAGAAAGAATAGACACAGTCATAGAAACTTGAATGCAGATAACATCAAGAAGCCATTTATCAGGTAAAAAGACATTGACTTCAAGTGACTTCAAGTGAAGCCTAAAAGACCAAACTGAAGTGACAATTTCAGGCAGAAAATTGTGGCCAAACTGGAAATGTGGCTTTCAAAGTTGAAAAGGAACAGACAACACACACTATAAAAAGAACTTAAGGCAGAGAAACAAGATGATAGAAGCCAGAGAAGTAACATGATGTAATCTTACATAAGGGATTATTAAGCAGGATTAGCTATAATTAGTTATAAGAAGTAAAATTAGCTATAATTTTTTACCTGTACGATGCATAGCAGCAGTTACCGACAATCTGACCAAAGCCTAGGTATCTTTAATTAGCTATAATAAAATTGGTCCAAAAGGAAGCCAACCACAAGTAAAAGTGTCCTTCAAATTCCTACTTAACTTCAAGACACTTATGTAGCTAGCTATAATAAACACTGCTGCACATTTAACAAGCTGAAGTCAGCTTATATTGCATTATACTACATAGTTGCACTCAAAAGTCAAAACAGTAACACATTCTTTTAACTCCTTATATACTACATTAACCATATGAAATACTTGGCTCAAAAGATTGCCAGAAATGCACAATCAAATCTTAACTCAAAAAATTTGCCAGGAATACACAATGAAGTCACAGATAGAAAACACAAAAGCTGTCTAGAACATAAAGGAATCATAATCTGAAGTAGTTGAAATTTTACAGAGGGTGAAGTGACTCAGCGAGCTGAATTGACTCATCCCAGAGGTACAGTGGAAGCCTTGGAAAAAAGTCACCCGCGGCAGGGAAGTCACACATCTTGGTAAAACTCCCGTCTTTAAGATTAAACCGTATTGCTTTGCCACTTACACTCAGCACAAGGAATGAATTTTCACCACCATCCTTCTCAACAATACTCAGTATACCAAAATAGTATAGGTAATACAATGGATAACGGTACTGATCAACAGCCTCGGGAAACAATCTAAATACTGGACGGAGATCAACATGAAACCTGACAAACCAACCAGAATACTCTCTATCCAACTCGTAGACATTAAACTGTGGTGCAAGGCTTATGTTGGATAGAACTAGGTACAAGCGATCATAGGACTCTCCATAGTATACTACCCTCCTACCCAATTTTTCCCCCTCTTCAATCTCAAGTCCTTCCATGACCTCAGGCTCAGGTGGCATCGGGAGTGTCCCGATACGCTCTTCATCAAAATTGAAATACAAGCTGTCAAACCCGTACACTATCCAATTAATAGCACCATTCCAGTACATCTGATATGTATCTAAAAGATCAACATTTGTATGAAAATGATCAACTAGTTGGCTCATAAGGCCGGTCTTAGACGAGTAAATTGCAAACTCATAGTGATATTGAGGATCAAGGTCAGGCGTTTCAGTCATATAACCACAGAGAAGCTTGTAATGAGGGGAAATTCTAGGATCAAAAGACAAATGCACAATATAAGGTTTGCTGGCCTTACCGGACTCGAGAACCCGAGTAACAGGAACTACAGTGTGCTGTCTAGTGGTAGGATTAAAAACGTAATACTTGCACTCTGATTTCTTTGAAGGTACATACAATGGATCTCTAAAGCGTGTACTATGGCACAGTAGCAAACCATTACAGTACTGGATAAGGTCCAATCCGCCCCTCTCATCATCCACAAAATCGAGTCTTTCAAAAGGGGCTGTTTGGCCGGGCTCCAGGGGAACAAAATCAAATTTAGGGTTATGCGTAAAAATGCTTCGCAAGAGTAGGCCACGGATGTGTTTGCAGCATCGCTTGCTCAGAAGAACACAAAAATGGGGACTTGAAATCAAAGAAAACCATAGTTTGGACACGGATTTAAAGCGGAGCAGGGATTTTACCGGCAGGCGAACGAGGATTTCAGTGAGGATGTCATCATTTGCGGTAAGAGTCTCCAATACCGCTGCTCTACCATCTTCTTCCCTGCGGGCCTGCTTGCTCAGCGACATTATCAGTTCCTGGTCAGCGTATTCGTGATCCAATTGAAAATGATTTTTAACTGTACTGCAAATGTTACTATCCATTCACAAGCCATGAAAAGATTAAAAAACAAACTATTTAAGTTCAATTTACAACTAATATTGACTAAATAAATTTGGGCAGTCTCTTGATGATCTTATAAGTTTTATTCAGCCCATTTCAATTTAATTAAAATATAATAAATGTAATGATGTTGATATTTCCAATTCAATTCAATTTGGATTCATGAAGAAATAAATTCAATAGAGAATCAATAGCATATGATGTTAAAGTAATTTTATCAACATGTTAATATAACTAGTGGGCAAAATGCACTTGGTGCAACTAGTCATTGGTATTGTATCTACTGCAGAGAAGGCTGCCCAAGTAAAAGAAGATGATTGTCTCCATACCATAACGGATAAAGAAGAAAACTCTGCATGTCGAGTTGATGAGATGACATCGGGCAAAGGAGTCGATGTTGCATATGATTCTGTTGGAAAAAAACACATTTGAGGTAAGAGTCATTGCCTTTATATTTAGGTATTTATTCAAAATTTGATCCCCAATGAGGCAGAACATATGATTTGATTCCTAGGAGATTCTAACATTTGAATCTTTTGTTTATGCATATGAGAGATTAATTAATCTCCACTGACATCTGCTCATCTATGATTTGATGTTTATGATGATCAGGGGTCATTAGCATGTCTGAAAAGTCGTGGATACATGGTTAGTTTTGGAATATCATCTGGTTCACCAGATCCGGTATCTTTGCCGGTGCTTGGAACAAAATCTTTGTTCTTGACATGACCTTTAATGAAAAGTTACACTGCTACTCGAAATGAATTACTGGAAGTTGTTGCAGAAGTTTTGCAAATGTTGCTTCAAGAGTACCAAAGTTCCGGGTAAATCATACGTATCCTCTATCGGAGGCTGCTCAAGCTCACGCTAATCTTGAAAGTAGAAAAACGTCTGGTTCGGTTGTACTTCATCCAAAGAGTGCTTATTAGTGATATCACGATCTTTTATATATGTGCATGAAGTTTTTTATTTGGGTGATTTGCTGTTTTACTCATTTGAACTGTGGAAATGAAATAATTGATAGTTTCTATGTACCACCTTACTAGAAAGTTGAAATCTTTTGATCAACACCTTTATATTGCTAGTAATGTAACATAAGAGAAACAACCTGCAATAATTTTAGGACGATCAAAGTACCCTACAAGTTTCAAAAAAAAAATAGTCTCTTCAGCAAAAGAAGACTTCTCAACTCTATCTAGAACAAAGACACTAGCAGATATATTATACAAGGACAAAAGTCACGAGTTTTTGCATCTTCAATGGAAAACCTGCAATTCAGACACCGTTTCATAAAAAAGATGAACAAGACAAGAATCATCTTTCCCAAAGCAGTCAACATGAACTTGTCCAAACTTAAAGACAGTGGAGTGATCCAATAAATTGAAATGACTGCCTCCATTCATACACATGATCGTTTTCAGCAGCTAAATTACGCAACTTAGAGAAACTCCCATCGGCCAAACTAAATTTGATTACTTTGCGAGGCATGCTCAACACGAGGAAGGACTCTTTATCATCATCTTTTCGAATAACACCTAGCACACCAACAGAATCCTTCCAACAACACATGTAATGTTCTTCATGATTAAGGGATTCTGAGAATGAATTAATAACTGGTTGGAGATCGACACGAAACTTCACAAACCATCCAGAGTAATCTCTCTCCAGCTCATAAACATCAAGCTTTGCTGTCACTGCAAAGGCTGTTTGAATTAGGTGCAAATGGTCATTGGACTCACCATAATAACTTATGCGTCTTGGGGTGCAGGACTTCGGGGGCATCGGGAGTGTGCCGAGCTGCTCCTCATCAACATTGAAATATAGCCCATTATCTGTGAACTTAAAGTCAAACCAAATAACAGCACCATTCCAGTACAAACCCTCATAACGGTGAGGACCGTTCCGACACAAACAACCATCAACTGGCCTCAAGAAACCAGTCTCTGATGAGTAGATTTCAAGTTCAAACCTAGTGGCAGGAAAAGTCCATGGTAGAGAACGGTATAAGCAAATAATCTTGTAATGGGAGGATTTTCTGGGATCAAAAGCCAGATTCACATATAGAGGGGTGTCTTCCTTGCCGGATTCGAGAATCCGATTTACAGGCACTTGTGTGTATTGTTTAGTACTGGGATTGAAGACATAGTACATCTGCTTACTCTTCCATGGGCCCTTACACAGCAATAAGCCATTGCAATACTGCACAAGTTCTATCCCCCCGGTGACAAAATCGAGTCCTGCAATGGGCGAACGAATCGGACGAGGCACAACATCTTCAAGTGGAATAAACTCGTATTTGGGTTTGTAACGACGAAGCCGCTTATAGATACGCCTCAAGAACAGCCCAGAGATGTCTTTGTTGAATCGCTTGCTCTTCAGGTTGACAAAGTGTGGACTACTGATAATGGAAAGCCAGTTCTTGGACACGGATTTGAAACGAACAAGTGATTTTACCGGAAAAAAGAGCAGGATGAGTGTGAGGAGGTCCTCGTTCGCAGCAATAGCTTCAGCTGATTCAGATCCAGTTGCTTCATCTTCTTGCAGCTTTCGAATTTTACGCACCATCCTCGCCGCCAGATCTAGGGTTCCGGCGACTAAAAGGCAAAGGGTTACGATTTATTTTACTAGAGAACTGAAAGAATAAACTACACGGTGAGCATTAAAACCCTCGAGTTTAATTACCTTTTTTTAAAGTTTCCAAGGAAACAATTAATTTATTTTTATAGAAAAACAATATGAAAAATATGACGGAATAAAGCTTCCGCATATCTTATACAATGTCACCGGTGTATGTACACCCACTTTTATTAAGTGTTTTACCTTAGTAATTGTACATTTTATTGATAATAATTCACATATACTATTTTTAGAAATCTTAAGTAAAAAGATTTATAATACACATTTACACACATAGAAATGCACATACATAAATTTTAGAATACACCTGGGGGTACATACCCCGGGTGTATGGTATAATTTGCGTCCGCATACTCCTAACTAAATACAGTATTTTTTTTTTGTATGTGTTCAACATACCCCTGAATTTTAATAAATTGTCTGCACAGTCTTTAATTAAAATTAACTTTTTAATTCAAAGCACTAAAATGTCAAAAAACATCCAAGTTTAATATTTATATATCATTCCAATATTAGAAATATTCCATCGGGAAATAATTTTGAACGTTTTACTGACATATGAATAAATAAGTCAAATTTTAATCAAGTTGTACACAATCACTTTCTCAAAATTTACAAATATATGAGCACATACACAAGATTCAGAGATTTACGATACCATGAATTGATGATACACTCTTGTTAAATTGGTAGGGCTCAATATGACACTTAGTCAAAATATTATTTTCTTAACGTCAAAATACACTAGGTACTACGAATTATTGATAGATAAAAATAGTCATCATGTCTAGAATTCATTATTAATGTAGAATGCAAAGTAAAGAGTGTGAATAGATAAAATTAACCTGAAATTTATTTGTGATCATAAATATGAAATCTAGAAAATGAATGTTTGCATTTTATGTTTGCAATAGGTATTAAAATATGTATGTATGATGATAATTCATTTGGTTACTCATCAAAGTACAAGTTTGCAAAAGGTATTTGTGTTAAATCTCACATAGTATTGGGTAATTTTACGATTCCTTAAACTAGCAATAACTTTTAAGTAAATGTTATGTTTAGCAGTACTCTTTAACAATGATTTAAAATGACAGAAGAATAATAAGAAGTAATAAGTTGCAAAATTAGTGCAAAGAGATCTGATTATTTGAGATGATCAGATTTCATAGTTTCTCTGTTCAAAATAATTTTCGGAGGCTGATAGGACGCCCTGGGAGGGCGTCTCCCTCCTACGACGTGGACAATTTCTATTGGCTCCATGATAAAAATACTTTTAATTTTTATTTTGATGATGGCCCAGCAAGGTCCATACATACTTAATTATTTTTATTTGAGTGGTTGATTTATAAATTACAACACCGTAAATTTCTTGTTAATGGGAGGTTTCAGATGATGATGATTTGTGTACACCGAGGAAGAAGCAGAGAAAAGATGATGAGACACTTTGGCCACCCAATTTCGTAACGCCGCTGCTCTTCTTCCTCCTTTTCCTGCAGACCCTTTACAGCTTCTCCAATTTTGCAGATCTGAACAGCAACCGCACCTCCCTTTTGGCCCTCCGCGACACCGTCGGGGGAGGGCTTTCCGGTGGAACGCCACCGATGCCTCGCCGTGCAGGTGGCCTGGTATGCAGTGCGAGAACAGCCGCTGCGGCTCCCCGCTTCTTCCCTCGCCTGAGTTTTTTCCGGCGAGCACCGTGGGAAACCTGACTGTTCTCCGTACGCAATCTCGCCGATAATGGATTCTCCGGCGAAATCCCGATGGGGATCCCAATCTGGTACAGTTTGATGTCTCTTCTAATAGCTTGAATGGGTCGGTGCCGGAGAGCCTCCGGAAAATGCCGGTGAGTGCTTTTTCCGGCAACAATTGTGTGGGAAGCCTCTTGCTATCTGCCCAAAAGATGGCATTGCTCCTGCTTTTGATGTTGGTAATGTGCCTGGAATTTTCGTCGAGGGAAATTGGAAGCACAAATTCCCGGCGGGTCGATTGTGAGAATTGTAATTGGGTCTGTGCTTAGTGCTGGTAATTTTCTTGCCGTGGGCAGCCAAAAATCAAGGGATTTTGATTTAACTTCCATTAAGTAATTATTAATTAAGCAATTAACTTCCTTAATATTTTACCAAGAGTTGAAGTTGGGTGAAAATAGGTCCCTCACGGCCCAGCTGCAAGCCCACAATACATGGGTCCTATAGGGAGGGAGACTCCCATCTAGGGATCCGTAGACTTCGCGATAATTTTCAATGGACGCATCAATCCAGCACACAACAGGGCAAGAATAATGAATATGTCAGCAGCAAACACACTAAGCACCATCAAACACTACTGAGAGTTGTAATCAGTGTATAAACAATTTAAAGTGGTAAATCACATCACAAATGCTATATGGAGGCAAGCCTCCTATATATAACAATGTGGTGTTTAAGTAATAACAAACAGAACAGTCATAGTGTAGAGTATGTTATTTCCGAGCTTTTGATCTTGATGAAAATAAGAGTGATCATACTGATAATGTGTTATAAAAATGAAGGGGCAATGACACAAAAATTTACGTGGTTCAGTCAATTTGATCTACATCCACGATCGGATAAAATTCAAATTTTCAATAATATTTTTGTTACAATGGTATTGCTTCTCTTGTAGAGAAGTTATCTAACTAAAATATCTAAAACTTAGCAAAGGGAAAGGTGAAGGAGGAGAGTTGTGTGTTCCGAGAGGTGCATTCCCTTAATCAAATTCTTCTACAATTTGTAGAAGAAAATTCCCTAATTTCCTATTGCATACACAGTCCGGTATTTTACTCTTATAGTTCAAAAGACGGTATGAATTTAATAAAATGTCTCATTTTTTAAGTTTATTGGGAAATTTAGTAACATTCAGGGGGCAGTATTGTAATTTCAATTGTATTTTGAATAACATTTCAATATTGTAAGTTAGATATAGGTTAGGGTTTGACAAAAAAAATTCCCATTATTAAGAGCATTTTACCATTTCACCTATTACCATTTTTACAACAGCAGAGTATTACTTTAGGGTGTATTTGGTTGGAGAGCATTTTGAGAGTCTGGATTTTGTTTTGACATTTTGAGAGTTTGGGTTTTTGTTTGAGATTTTGAAAGTCTGGTTTTGCAAAATTTTGGTTTGGTTGGGTTGAGATTTTGTAAGTATGAAACAAAAGTTTTGATTGATTTTTGGAATTTTGCAAGTCTGGACTTTGGGAAACTTGGTGAACCAAACAAGATTTTACAAAACTGGACTTGGATAGTCCAAGTTTTGCAAAATCTTGCCCAACCAAATGCACCCTTATTTCTTTTGTGTTCCGCTAATGTTCAAATTTCATCCTTTCTTTAATTAGACTAGTATTTTCTTTCCACGCTACGCGCGGAATACATGTGTTGCTTACAAAATCGGCATCGAAAACAAGTTGATATAGTTGTATGTGTATTTTGTTCATGTGGTTCAAGTTTTAAATAAAATGGCTCTCCTTTAAAAAGTCAATTTCTTCAAGAGAATGGATTAAAGGAAAAACATTTATAAAAAGAGTCGACATGATGTTCTTACATCTATACATATGCTAGTGAGCATCTATGATCTTGGCCGAGCTTCCATTTACAGTGGTAAAGTATAATAAGGCAATAAAGGTCCAGTAGTGTTTAACGAATTGCTAAACTATGTAACATATTTTTTTGATCAATTTAGTCTCAGTATAAATAATTTTGACACTACTGGTGTGCTTGGAACCACCGAATCATCCGCTTGCAATTTTTCCATATTCTCTCAACCAACGGTAGAATCTCTCTATATCTTGGGAGACTCTTACATTCTCAGCAATTTCCCAAAATAAAAAGTCTTGATTACCATCAAATAGCAATACATATAAACACAATTCATGGATGCATAGCTTATAGACAATAAGCTAGCAATGATGGCATATCCTAGAGGGCGTGGTCGACCTCCAGAGGAAAATTCATGCACCTAATTTCCAATATATGTCCAGCTCAAACCAGTTTCTTTCTTGATCCTAAAACCATCCATGTCTAATCGTGCTTCGTTATAGCTACCAGAAGAGCAGTATAAGGGAGTTGTGGGGATCCAATTCTCGAAGTTTTGAAACGCCATATTCTGCCAACTGTGTTTCACCGTGTTTTCTACACATGCCAACGAAGGTGCTCCAGACAAAATTGGCTGCCTCCATCGGCATTCCTCGTATGACCTTCTCAGCGAGCCTCACTGATGCAGCCCGCTCTTCCCAGAATGTCAACCAAGGTTGCATAGTGATCGATTTTTGGGGCCACGCCATGTTTTTCAGACATGGTGATGAATATCTCAGTCCCTTCTTCCACCATTCTAGACTGGTTGCAAGCTGAGAGAACTGAGTGAAAGTAGTGCCATCAGGCAACATATCCATTTGCTTAAAATTTTCCAGTACCTCCTATCCTTGTCCTTACACATCATAAGCTTTAAGGATTGAGTTCCAAGAAACCACGTCTCTTTCACTCATTTCATCAAAAACTTCTCTGGCATCGAGAAAATGCGTTCTGGAGCACGATGACATTTGCACAACCTACTTTAATTGCTTGTCAGTTACAAATCTTTCACGGGTTTTAAGCAGAGAAGAAAATGCGTAGTAGTCTACCCTCAAACCCTCTATATGCAAATGATTCAAAAGTTTAATGGCTTCTTCTGGATCTTTCTCAGCACAAGTAGTCACGATTCCAGTCCACAAAACAATATCTCGAGAACCATGTGTCTCCGTAAACAGCTAATAGCAGTCATCAACTTCTCCTCCAAGACATGAATATGCATTTAACAATGAAGTCACCACTAAAACATTAACAGTGAAACCTTCCTTTATAGCAACACAATACAGTTGAAAGCAGCACTTCAGACCTGAATTTCCCTTCCTTTAAATGAGGAAACCGAACTCACAAGAGCGGCATGGCCGAAACCAGCCCCATCTCTACACATTAAAATGAAATACTCCATAGCCTTAAAGCATTCACCATGTTCTTGAAATCCGGCAATAATTGCATTCCAAGTAAAAATATTGCTTGATTCTATACCATCGAAAATATTCAATGCCTCTTCACTCTTACCATTCCTCCAGTACATACTAATCAAAGCATTAGCAGCATAAACAAAAGAGCAAAACCCAATTTTCAACACAAAAGCCTGAACTTTTCGCCCACAAAAACCTCCACAGGCCGACAGCACGCTAGTGAACACAAAATCGTTTGACCTGCAATGAGAAACCATCTCACAAAACATGCAAAAACACTCATCCACCTTCCCATGCTGAGCATAACCCGGAACCAGCAAAGTCCATGTCACAAATTCCTCTGAGGCATTTCATCGAACAGTTCACTGGCTCTGCCCAATTACATCCTATTGCAAGAGCTTGAATTGAAGGCCGTCCCGGTCTCGCAGATCCCCTTCCAGTTCGCCGGAACAGGCCGCCCATTCCGGTGTCGTCATATTCCTGCTCTCCGGCCAAGCACTGGTATCCAGCACGCCGATAATAACGTCACTCGACGTCCCCGACTCCAGGAACAAACTGCTGCCCTGGTCAAGCCCCAAGAAAGTCGGAGTCCGGGTCGTATGATGATTATACATCACCTCCGGCAACACCATCAAAATGTCGGGCTGATTCCTCATCGGGCAGAAACATATCGAATGCCTTGTGGGAAATATCGTGTTTAGGTAAGAACTGAACTGGGTCCAACACGGTAAGTCCGCTGCTGGTTTAGCAGGGTCGAGGTGTTGCCGCCGATGCCGAACCAGGCTGAGGAAGGCGGTAGGGATCCCGGAGGTCGAGGGGTGAACAGAGGGGTGGAGTGATTGGACCAACGGTCGGTCCTCGTCAATTTACAATTTTGCCACGGTACTGTAGATCCATCTACAGTAACTGGGCATTCCCCCTTTTAGAATACTTAGATTAGATTAGATTAATTGGAAATTGAATACCCGACCCGGAGTGTCCCAGCTATCAGATTGAATCCATACATTTGCCTTAGTTGCAGACAGTGATGAATACGACTAAGCGGCGTGGCTCCAGCCAGGAACCAGAAACGATATCGAGGCTGCCGGAGGAGCTGATACTCGAGATCCTGACATGGCTCCCCGGCAAGGAATTGGGGAGGAGCAAATGCGTTTGCAAGCTCTGGAAATCCCTAATCGGAAGCCCTCCATTCTCACCCTCTACCGGCGTCGCAACCGCTGCCTGATGCTGCACTGGTCGGAAGGCGGCCGCCTCCATTTCCAGTACTCCCCTCTCCGGCGCCACCGCACGGATCCCGACGAGGAATTCCGGCGGTTAGGGTCGGTGCCGGTGGGCATTGGCTTTAACGACCAGGCGACCCAGCTAGTCAACGGCGTGGTATGCTCCGGGGAGATAGTCAACGGCGACATGCAGTTGGATGTAATCAGCGTGTGTACGGGGCAGTCGTTGCGGATTCCGCAACCCTTTCGACACGAGTCCGGCACCTGGTCGTCTTACCACCTGGGGTACGACCCGAAAACTAAAAGGTACAAGCTTCTGAGAGTGTTGCTCATTCATAAATCTGGGCAGATGAAAGCAGAAATACTAATTCTGGGGCCCACCGGTACGGTGTGGGAATGGAGGAAGCTCGATGATGAGGCCGCCGGAATCCGAAAGTTGCCTCTGATCGGCCATCTCCTACACCATACCGTGTTATGCAGCGGAGTCCTGATGTTTCCGGGGGATGGTTTTTTATGCTGGAACTACTTTGCTGAGGGGCTGATTTTGTTTGATCTCAACAAGGAGGTTTTCCGATGGGTGAAGCTTCCACCGGGCATATATCATTGCTGGACAATGCTAGTCCCTCGAGTGGTGCTCGACGATGATCGCCTTGCAATTTTCCTGTGGGTGGTTCCTGTTTCTAGGAGGGATGGTATAAACTTGAATGTGAATGCTTTGTGCTGGAAGATGATCAAGGAAAGGTTTGGAGGAGGAAGAGTCTGGAATTACAGGCAGAGCTTAGTAAAGGGCCGTACTGGTTAGGTGCTGCAAATGGGAGCCTGATTTCTTCCTCAGAATCATCGATTTTGTTGATGAATTCTCATTCGCTGCGTGCTGGGAGGAGGAGGGATGTGTATTGCTTTACCTTTGGGGAGGAAATGAGGAGGTATTGGGTTGGACAGCTCCCATTAACCACACAATCTTTTGACAGAAGCGAGCTGAGTAATTGGGATGCAGCACGAGGCTTCAAAGCCAGGTTATCTTGTTTGCTCGATAGTAATGTTCTATATCTTTCGTTAGAGGATGTGCTCAATGGTCTGGTTTAGGTTTATCGGTCATCTTCTTGTTTTGTTTTGTATAGGTGCTCAATCTGAATGAATTGTTAAAGTGTTAACATATGTTTAATGGTATTGCTTGAAATGGATCGTCCTAAATGAAATGATTTTAGTATGCTACAAATTCTGTTCTCTTCTACTCAGTCCAGTTACTTTGAATAATAAATTGTATTGAGTTCAATTCAAATTAGTCGAAGAGAACATGACCTTGATCAATATCGCCAAAAGGATGTGCTCGATGGAAATGGCCTGGTTTAGATTCATTAGGCATATCTCAATTGAAAGAATGAATTAAATGGTCAGAGTTTTATATGTATTCAAATGGTACTGCTTGTAATGAATGATCAGAGAATGAAATGTTAGTATATTAGATACTAGCATTCCAGTGGCATATATGTTTCTATCAATGTCTGCAAAGATCACCTCCTCCAGTTGCAAATTAGTGCAAATTCATCAAGTATTTGAGATGATCATATTTCATAGTTTCACTGTTTCAAATAATTTTTGATGGATGCATCGATCCAGCAGACAGCAGTGCAAGAATAATTAATATCAAAGTAGCAAACACACTAAGCACCATCTAACACAACTGATCAGAGACTCGAAAAATTGGCGAGCACCGAGATATCTAAACCGCAAATATGGAACAACACCATCAACAAAATCACACAGCTTATGGAAGAAGCATAATCGGCCAAATTGTTCACAATGGCTTTATCATTTTAACTAGGCTTCCCCTACAAGCCTAGGAGAATTGCCAAGAAGGAATTTTCAGATGAGCCATTCAACAATGCAAATTAAGTATATAGAGCAAAGTTGGTAATTCAGAACAGTCATTGCTCTATCAGACACATAACACAAGAGAATCAAAGAACTGACTAGCATAGAAACTACCATCTAAAAACATATTGCAATAAGTCTGGGAAGATCGAAGTACCCTACAAGTTTTAAAAAATAATAGGTCCTTCAACAAAAGAAGACATCTGAACTTTATCTGGAACAAAGACATAAGCAAATATATTATACGAGGGAAAAAGCCATGAGCTTCTGCATCTTTGCTGGAAAACCTGTAATTCAGACTCCATTCCACTTACAGCGCACAAAACTGCTTTCCTCTCAAAGCAGCCACCACGGACTAGTGATGATAAAAAGCCAGTTATTGGACACGGATTTGAAACAAACAAGGGACTTCACTGGAAAAAAGAGCAAGATGAGTGTGAGGAGGTCCTTGTTTGCAGCAATAGCTTAAGCTGAATCAGAACCAGTTGAATAATCAACTTGCTGCTTTAGAATTTTGTGCACCATCATCAACGGCTATATTTAGTATTTGAACTTTGTTGGTAATTCTTATATAGTATTTGGATAGTAGCTTATCATTGTTGCACATTTTACATGTGTAAATTCAACAAACTACTATTTTGAGTCTCACTTAGTAGAACGCGTACTAACAATTCAATGTATTTAGATGAAAAATCAAAGCAGCAAAAAACACAGTTATTAGCATCATCATCAAACACATCTGAGAGATTCAAAAAACTGATGAGCACAGAAATCTCTAAACCGCAACCTGCCTGCTTCCTCCACACCACCATCAGCAAAATCACACAGCTTACGAAAAGTATTATCCGCCAAATCATAACGTATGGCTTTGCCAGGAATCTGCAGCACCACAAACTCATCTCCATCTTTCTCACCCCTTATCACCACCGCCCCCACAGATAGCACACAGCCAACGTTCCATGGCTGGAGATTATTCCTATCCAGAAGAGGAACTGAATCTGATATCAGGATGCAAACCACTTTGTACGCTGGTCACTTGCAAGGATCAAAAGCCAAGCCTATACCATGAATAATCTTCTTGCATGGCCTTGGGATGGCTGAGGATTGCTTTGTGGTGGGATTGAAGATGAGATGGTATTTTTTTCTCCAGGGAGGGCAAAGCTGGGTGCAAGAACACAGGAAGAGGCCATTGCAGGACTGGAGAACGTTCACTGCCTCTGCCGATGGACCTTTGCTCGATTCAAGAACTGAAAATGGTTTATGAACTCAAACTCAGGGTTTTGGTCAAGGCATCGGTTGCGCAAGAACAGGCCTAATACCGGTGTCAGGCTGTGGCGACAGAGGTTGGCAAATGCAGGGCTGGAAATCAGAGAATGTCAGCGTTTAGAGACAGATTTAAAGCCAAGGAGAGTTCTCGTGGGAATGCCTAAGAGAATTTGCATTGAGAGATCATCAACTGAAGAAACCTATCTGCTGATGATTCCTGTTTGGTAGTTTTGGTCATAATGTTGGTTTCTTAACTTCTTCTTGATGTTGGTTGAATTTTATACCAGTGAGTTTTTCTTAAGATGAGAATAGAGATTCCTCAGCAAGCTTTGAAGAATTCCCACAGAAGCTTTAAACAAGAAGGGATTTTCAAATGAGCCACAAATTCAACAAGGCAATTATGTATATAAGGCCACAAATGGATAATTCAAGAAAGTGACTAATATTTCGACAATCAACAGAAACCAAGAAATCTCAAGAAAGAAACTACCAATAATTCTGAAAATTTAACAACTGATGTAACATAATAGAAGATGAGAGCTGCTTTCTCTCACAGAGGGTAGAGTGACCCAATAAATGGGATTGAAAGCCTCCATGTATACACCTGATAGTCTGTAGCACGCAAATCGCACAACTTTGAAAAACTCCCATCTTCAAAATTAAACCTGATCACCTTGTGACATATGCTCAACACCACGAAAGACTTTCCATCCCCATTTTTTCGAATTACACCTAGCACACCAAAACGGTCAGTCCCATCCCCAGGATTGATGATGGACTCTGGAAATGCGCTAAAAACTGGTTGGAGATCAACGCGAAACTTCACAAACCATCCAGAGTAACCTTTCTCCATTTCATACACATTAAAGTTTGTCGTCTTCCACACAGCATAATCTGATTCAACAAGGTGCAGGTGGTCACTGGACTCACCAAAATACAGTAAGTATCTTGAGGTACCTTCCTCAGACCTCGGGGGACTCGGGAATGTACCCACTCGCTCTTCATCAACATTGAAATACATCCCACCACGCTCGCAATTAATCCAATGAAGAGCACCATTCCAGTAGAAACCCCCGCTAAGATCATGTCCTAGCCGGTCTATAAAGGCTTTACTTGGCCTAAGATCGCCAGTCTCTGATGAGTAAATTGCAAGATTATATTCGACTCCAGCAAGCATAGGAGAATGAGAATGGTAAGTGCAAACAAGCTTGTAATGGGATGATTTTCTAGGATCGAATGCCAGATACATACTAAAAACACGGCATACATTACCCGAGTCAAGAACCTGGTTAGGTACAGTGAGGTACGCCTTGGTAGTGGGATTAAAGACATAGTGAGTCCTTCTACCAGCAAAATTACCCGTACACAATAATAAGCCATTACAAGAGTGCTGAACTTTTAATGGCCCGTCATTCTGGACAAAATCGACTGTTGGCATAGGCGACTCATTCCAACGTGAAGATGGTAAAGCATCATTTTCATCGACAGGAATGTATTTGTACTGTGGATTCGGATTACCAGGCCAATATATGCGTCTCAAGAGCAGGCCAGAAATATCGTTGCTGAATCGCTTGCTCTTGAGGTTGATAAAATGTGGACTGGAGATAATGGAAAACCAGTTCTTGGACACAGATTTGAAACGAAGAAGGGATTTTACCGGTAAAAAGAGCAAGATGATGATGAGGAGATCTTGATTGATAGGAACAGCATCCGATCCCGCCGTTCCGTCTTTTTGCAGCTTTCTGGTTTTGCGGGCCATCGTCAACAACTGGAATTAGGGTTCGTAGGGTTTCTCCGATGAAGGGGGTTTTAAAGGTTGGAAATCTCAGGGGTCGAAATGTAAAAATTAGAATCGAGCGGCTGAAATTTGATCTGAAATTTTGTTGCAACATCGAGCGGGAAAGCTTAGAAAATTGGAGCGGGAAAGCCTAAAAATAGTCTTTCTCTCAATCATCAATTTATTTCAAAAAATAATAATATATTTATCAATAATTTTACATTATTTTTATGCAGTTCTGCACTTTTTGGAACTTGAAATTTATCAGTATTCCTGAAGCATGTTTTGTTAATTCTGTATGATTAAATGGTCTAAAGCATGTTAAGTAATCGATATTTTTGTATGATGTGGGAGTTTCCAGCTAAGCCTGAATGATTCAGGTAAGGAAGCTGTTGGCCGGAGAGTTGGAGATGTGTTGCTTAAGCTGGAAATCCAATGCGGAGGAGCAAATTCTGCCTGCTCCTCCTTCGATTGATCCCGTTGTTGCAGCAACTGTTATGGGTAAAGGAATGCCGGCTCAAATGTTACTGCGCCGCTGTTTCAAAGTAGGTTAATCCTCACTGCTTTTACTGTCTATGATTCTGTGTAGTTTGCTGGCTTTCTCATTTCTAGTAGATTAACGTTGCTACATATATGCATACCACCTGACTTGTCGATGTGTGTGGAATAGGTAATATGTTTCCTGAGTTCTGGTTAATGTGTTGTTGTTAAATTGTTATTTGAGATCGATTGTTTGTTTATTTGTTGTGACTATCTGTGGAGTGAATGCATTTAATGATATCTCAGGGATTTGTCGAATAATAACTTGAGAGGATCCATACCAGACTGGCCGGAGAGTTGGAGATCCAACGGGGGCTTATGCGGAGGAGCAGCTTCTGTTATGGGTAAAGGAATGACAGCTCAAATGTTTCAAAGTAGGTTAATCCTCACTGCTTTTGTTGTCTATAGACTACTAACTACCAAGTTATTGATTCTGAGTAGTTTTTTTCATGTCTAGTCTTTCGGACTGATGCATACCACCATACTTGTGGATGTGTGTGGAATAGGTAGTGACTAGTGAGACTTTCATTTGATGATTTTATGACTGTGGGAGTTACGCATGTAGTAGATGAAGGCCATTATATTATGGCAATCGTCTTGTCATATGCCATGAATTTTGGGGCTCGTTCTCTCACTGTCTTTTACATAAGAGAAAGGGCTTTTCTAGTCCTTAATGTGCTTATATATTTCTGGAGTTCTTTTGTAGTTGTGGCAATGCTTCATATCAAGTCAACTCATGGTGTCAAAAGAGGGTGGCAAGGGGATCCATGTTTACCCAACAACTTCACTTGGAATGGTCTTGATTGCATCAACAA
This sequence comes from Sherardia arvensis, assembly GCA_948330725.1. Lineage (NCBI taxonomy): Eukaryota > Viridiplantae > Streptophyta > Magnoliopsida > Gentianales > Rubiaceae > Sherardia > Sherardia arvensis. The sequence goes on from OX415236.1 coordinate 47,089,496, forward strand.
CGGTGACATGAGTATACCACCTCGCATCAGATTTCTGTAGGTTAGTGTGCAGTATATGAACTGTGTTGCAATTATCTCTTTGTCCAAAAACAATTCTCGCTTATGTGTTTGTTCAATTGGCATGCAGGAATATGTCATCAAATAGACTGAATGGCAGCGTGTCCTCCTATATCTTAAATCTCACTTACATAGAGAATTTGTAAGTACATCTGAACCTGGAGATTTTGTATGATTGTTTGTTGTAAGTTGGAACTCTCAGAGGAGCTAATGCACTCTTGATGATATCTCAGGGACCTGTCGAATAATAACTCGAGAGGATCCATACCAGATTTTCTTGGCGAGCTTCCACAATTGAAAGTATTGTAAGCAAATTATTGAAGCATATCATTTATTAGATTCACTATATGAAGAATCATTTCTACAGTGATATATATATCATACTTTATCCTATGGCCTGTAGGAATTTATCAGGAAACAAGTTCTCAGGTTCGATTCCTCTAAACTTCTTGACAAAGCAAGCAATGGTGGTCTGCCATTAAGGTTTGTTACGTCTGTGATAGCTATACATATGTGTCTCTCTTCAGAAGTGCGATCCAACTTGACTCTTTCTTTGTCTTGATGTATGGATTGGATAGAACTGATGGATTTTAAGTCTGGAACACCTGATAAATGTGAAGGTGACATGTATTAAAGGTCAAACAAGTTGCTAGTAATGCTGATAACTGCACTAAACACAGCACAGGGTGAAAATCCTTTTCACTTCTTTTAAAAGTCCAATCCTTTGGATTTGGAGCTTCTTTGTCAATGAGTCATTAATTTGCAGGACTGGATTATCTGCATTAGTATTGCAAACGACCAGTTGTTCATAGAGATGTAAAACCTTCCAAAATCTTCTTACTAAATGAACATTTTGAGGCTAAGCTGACTGATTATGGATTTTCTCGAGCCTATACTAGCCACGATGGTTGCTGTGTGAGTACAAGAGTTATCGTCACGCATGGATACATTGATCCCGAGTGAGTTACAATCATTTTGCGCATTGCATATTGCATATTGCATCAATTTCTCCACAATTATTAATTTTCTTATCTTGATTGTGATCAGGTACCATGGGACTCATAGGTTAAACTATAAAAGTGACATCTACAGCCTTGGAATTGCTAATCACGGGCCTGCCTGTGATGATAAGGTCCCGGGAGAGCCAGGAAAGGATTCCTTATCAGTCTCCAGTCAAAGGTATGCTTGAATTTTTGTTCCATTTGGTTGTAAATTAGTGAAAGATTGGAAGATATTTTGTTAAGCTTGCAAATTAGTGAGAAGATATTTGTTCAGCTTCCTTTTATTATTATTTCAGAAAAAAAACATGAATTCACTGGCTTGAGCATAAACTATAAGTTTCGATTGTTCATGTGTATACCTCATGCATTAATTTGGCTCTACATGTTTAAAAATACTTGCTTTCTGGCTATGTATCCGCTTCAAACATACCTAGTGTATGAATGTAATTTGGCTTCTATTATATCTCATTTAAAGGCTTCATTTCATTTCAAGAAATCTTGAGTGCTGTGATTCCAAAGCATACAATAATCCCAGTTAGTAGAGTAAGTGGATTTGGGACTAGCTTTGATAATCAGACCACTGCGTCGATCCAAGTGTTGGAGGGAGGGGTGTTCCAAAGTTTGATTTGATTTACTAGCCTCAATGTGTCTGCCAGGGACAGAAAAGCAGTTGAAGAAAATAGCATCAGTACTATCAGGGGAGTAAGTTGAGAGGATGATAAGGGAAACTGAAAAGTACAAGGCTGGTGATGAAAAGAATAAGGAGAAGAATGAAGCAAGGAGGGCCTTTAAGTTGATGCAGTTGAGGATTCAGAATAAGAAGAGACGAGTCTCGAGAAATGAACTGCAAATGACATGATGAGAATTGCAGACCTTTTACAATTTCATCAGTTTTTCCTATTTCCTTGTTTTAAAAGTATTCCTGTTTTGTGTTGACAAGTTTGCCATATATGTTGGTTATTGAATTAGAGCATATTTGTTTTGCATATATGTTGATGTTTCTGAATTGAAGAGAAGAAAAATAAATTCATGGCGAATTTTGAGAACTAAACTTGTAACTGAAACAAGGCAGGAAAAAAAAAAGCACTCTGCTCTATACTCAAAAAGCAGAGTTCTTGCAGAGTTCTATACTCAAAGATTTGCAGCATTTCTGAATGTTCTTGCTTTCATCTGCTGTTCTTGGGGCAGCTTTTTAGCCACTTGTATTCTTGTTGCTCAGGGACAGGATTCTTCTTCTGTTTCTTGGATTCCAAAAGCTTCCTCATCTTTTCAATCCTCAATTTTCTGGCGTCGTCCTCTTCTTGAATCTCTTTCTTCAGACGCTCATCGTCGTCTTCCCGGAGCCTTTTCCCGAGCACCGACTTGTTCTTTTCTTGGAATTTATTCAACGGCGCCTTGAAGATGGATGACGCCGGAATCCGAGATCTGTTCTTCGGTGCCGGTTGAGTCTTGGGGAGCAGGCGAACGGAATCCTTGTCGTTAAGGAACACAGTCCGTTTCCGGTTCAGCTTATTCTCATAATTCTCTTTCATTTCCAAATTTAGGGAAGCCATTTTTTGGATGAATGCTTGCAGAGATGAGTGAATGATGAAAATGAAATGACCCAAGGGGTCTATTTATAGAAATTTATTCCCAATTCACCGATCTCAACTCGGAATCCGAAAACGAGGTGGAATGGTTTTTGTTTTGCAGACACTTTTTCAACGCGGAATCACATTAACCTATCATTGGTGAAACCGGGTTGGGCTCTACTGCTCTAGGCCCGTCGTGGGCCCACCAGTCTGAACCCAGATCATAGAACTGGGAAATACAATTGACCATTTTCTACCACAGTCCTCCCGTGCCGGAATCCGCGAAAACCACGGTCAGGGCCATCAGAGTTCTTGAGTCCGGCGGTTTTGAGGTCAGTAATTAAACCTAATTTTTCTGGAAACTTGAAGATTATTGAAGCTTAAATCCCTAATTAGCTATCTGTGGTGAGTCATTCATAGGCACATGTGTATAATCAGAGAGGGAGTTGCATCTCATGTATTGCTGGGAAAGGATTCCTGGGACATTTAATGAAAAATGATTGAGGATTAAGTATTTGATTGCCGGGGGTTTTATTTGTTCTGCTCTGTGCAATATTTGGCTTTGGTGTTTGTGGGGTTAAGTTGGAAACTTTTTGAAACTTGAGAGTAGTTGGTCTACTTTATACACTTATGCGAATGATTATTTCCATGTTCTGTTAGAAAGAATGAAGTTTGCAGTAACTTTCATCACTTTGGGATGAAAAGAAACATGCAACTCTAGTTTATACTTAGGTGAATTAGTGATTTTACTCTGACAGAATCCTTAAAAGTGTTTTTATTTGGGGGTGATGATTTGGGGATGTGTTAAATTTGGGCATGCAGTTGAATTTGTTAGCCGAGAGTTCAGACAATCAGAAAGGGTGTCATGTCATGTACTGTTGAGACTTAAGTTGGGAAGGGTTTATAGGAATGAAAAATGATTGAAGATTTAGTTTTTGCTTGACAGGGTCACAGAAATGACTTGATAAATGTGTTAAATCTCAAGCTCTTTTGGATAATCGTAGTTGCAAGTGTTTAGTCGTGCTCTTCCTGCTTTCGACTTTTTAAGTGGTTTTGGATGTGATTTGGTTAGGGATAGACTATAGATTGGATTTGCTTTCAGCAGCTTCTGATTTTGCTGTTTTATTTTCTCCTGTTTAACGAGAATAATTTTTGTTGTAAATTATCTGTTGAAGCTGTACACAACAAGGTGATATTGGGAAAAGGCTCAAGCTCTAGGATGCCGACCAAGAAGAAAGTTTTAGGAGAGGTTGTTGGTCCGAGAGGTTTAAGACATCAAAAGAAGACGTCTGAAAACTGCATGTTCAAGGGAAGAAAGCTTCAGACTTAATTACTTCTTCAGCTAGGGAGCAGAAAAATGCCAACTTTAAGCTTTAAAGTGCCACATTTGGAAGATGTGGAAGAGGTGAGAGTGAGAAATGAAGCCATTGGGAATTTGTATTTTTCCCTTTACTCCAGTTCTGATTTATATTTTTGTTACTTGTATGTGATCAAATGGTTTAAAGCATGTTAAGTTTTTAATTGATGTTTTTGTATGATTTGGGAATTTGCATTCAGGCATGGAAGCAGTTGGTGTGTTGTGGTAGCTGTGGGGCCCAAGCTGACTGGCCGGAGAGTTGGGGATGTCGTTGCTTATGCTGGCAATCTGATGGGGGCTTATGCGGAAGAGCAAATACTGCCTGCTGACAAAGTGTTGCCGGTTCCTTCCTCGATTTATCCTGTTGTTGCAGCTTGTGTTATCCTGAAAGGAATGACAGCTCAGTTCTTACTGCGCCGCTGTATCAAAGTAGGTTAATCCTCACTCTTTTGATAAGAAGTAATGTAGATAATTTTTGCTGCTCTTCTTGTTACAGTTTTTAGAACTGTGAGGGTGAATTAACTGATACTGTGAAGCTGCACTTATATAGATGCATGTGGATTTGGTGGTAGATGTATAATTGAGTATTGAGTATGTTTGATACTTGCTGACTGTTATACTAGCGAGCGTAGTAAGAGTTCTTTCTGATATTGAGTATTCTACATTTGATATTTGCTGACTACTATACTAGCGAGTTTCTTATATACTGAGAATCTTTAGAGTTCTATCTCATGTTGGGTATGACCGTATGAGCACTTGATGTAGAGAAACAATTGGCTAGTTCTTGCCTGGAATTTTGTGAATTGTGATTGTCCATTACTCGCTCTCACCTAATTGTCTTGCCTCTCCATGAGAAACTTGTTGAGTTCTTGTTTCAGGAAAGTTTTGCCTTTTTTAGTTGTCAGTGTCTTTTACATAGAAAGATTTAAAAACTGAGTGAGTATTATCTAGTGGCTTGTTTTGAGTATGTAGTGGTGGTGGTGGAAGGGCGGTTAGCTGGTGGTAGAAAACTCTTCTAGTTCTCGCACTTGTAGAGATCTTGTTCCAACTAATTTCTGCCTATCTCTCGCTTCTCGTTTACCTAAGAAAAAAAGGCTGTCTGAGTCCAAATGTCCTATAAATGCACTAAGATTTTTCATTTTCGTGAACGATGTTTGACTGTCATAACATGCACAGGTCCAACCTGGACACGCAGTTCTTGTTCATGCAGCAGCTAGTGGGGTTGGGTCTTTGCTATGCCAGAGTGGGCTGATGCACTTGGTGCAACCGTCATTGGTACCGTATCTACTGCAGAGAAGGCTGCCCAAGCAAAAGAAGATGGCTGTCACCATACCATAATGTATAAAGAAGAAAATTTTGCCAGTTGAGTTGATGAGATAGGCAAAGTAATCGATGTTGTCTATGATTCTGTAAGAAAAGACGCATTTTGGGTGAGAGTCATTGGATGCCTTTATATTCAGGTATATATTTAAATTTTGATCCCCGAATGAGGCAGAACATATGATTTGATCCACAATGAAATTCTAAAATTTGAATCTTTGGTTTATGCATCTGAGAGATTAATGAATATCCACTGACATAAGTTCATCTATGATTTGATATTTATGATAATCAGGGGTCATTAGCATGTCTTAAAAGTCGTGGATACATGGTTAGTTTTGGAATATCATCCGGTTCAACAGATCCAGTATCTTGCCGGTGCTTGGAGCAAAGTCTTTGTTCTTGACATGACCTACAGTGAGGAATTATACTGCAACTCGAGATGAATTACTGGAAGCTGCTGGAGAAGTGTTTGCAAATGTTGCTTCTGGAGTACTAAAATCCAGGTAAATCCTCTATGAAAGCATAAAAACATCTGGTTCGGTTGTTCTTGTTCCAAAGAGTGCTCATCAGTGATATCATGAATCATGATCCTTAACATATTTGTTTTTTGGGCGAGGTGGAAGAACCTCAGACAAGCACAAGTGCCACCTGAGTAATTAGGAGGCTGAGAACAGCTTGTGAAAGGGGTAAGATGCACTTTTTGAGGGCACTGACTTCTCAACCATTCTTACCCGGTCCAAGTTTGAGGACTTCAACAAGGATCTGTTTCAGAAATGTATTGAGACAGTTCAGAGCTGTTTGATCGCTGGTGGGTGGTTCCTTCCTCCAGGATTGTAAAAGTTCATCAAGAAAATTTGTTTGGCAGCAAGAAACTTTGTGCGAGCATCAACCCAGATGAAGCTGTTGCTTATGGTGCAGCTGTTCAAGCTGCAATCTTGAGTCGCGAGGACAACGTGAAAGCTCCCACCATTGTACTTGTCGAGGTTACCCCGTTATCTCTTGGCATCGATATTAAAGGAGATATCATTTCCAAAGCATACAACCATTCCTGTTAGTAGAGTACGTGAGTTTAAGATAATCAGACTTCCCAGTGTTTGAGGGAGAGAGAGCACGATCAACAGTACATTTACATTGACAGACATTCCATTGGCCCCAAGGGTGTTCCAAAGTTTGACGTTTGCTTTGATTTGCAAGCCGATGATATTCTCAAAGTGTCTGCCAGGGACAGAAAAGCAGTTGAAGAAAATAGCATCAGTACTACTGAGAACGAAAGATTATCAGGGGAAGAAATTGAGATGGTGATTAAGGAAGCTGAAAATTGCAAGATTAAGGATAAGAATGAAGCAAGGAGGGGGGCCTTTGAGATTTATGATTGCAAGATGAGGGAGGGGATGACATACAAGTGAACTCCATTCTGCTGCTGAGAAAAGGAGGGCTGAAGAAGCTAGATTCAATTCAAGGCTAGATCTTGCTGAGGTTTCCGAATAAGAAAAGAAGAAGGAGGAACTGATGGCGAGTCTCGAGAACTGACTGCAAATGACATGATGGAAAATGCAGACCTTATATCAGTTTTTCCTATTTTTTGTTTTTGTTTTAAAAGTATTCCTGTTCTGCTTTCAGAGTTTAGAACTATTTTCTTGGTCCTATATATGTTATAGAAAAATTCTGATTTTATATACATGTTGAGTGGAACCACAGTATTATAAATCTTGCTGATGTTTTTGAATATGAAGAGAAGAAGAATAAATTGATGGCGATTTTGAGAACTAAAACTGCAATTGAAACAAGGCAAAAACTTCTGCTCTACTCAAAAAAGTGCGATCTTTACACAGAAGGTTTCATATTCTAAGCAAGGACAGAATATAGAAACTAATAATACAAGAAGCAAATCAAGATCTGCAGCGTTCTTGCTTTCATCTGCTGATCTTGGGGCAGCTTTTTAGCCACTTGAATTCTTCTTTCTCAGGGACAGGATTCTTCTTTTGTTTCTTGGATTCCAAATGCTTCCTCAGCTTTTCAATCCTCAATTTTCTGGCGTCGTCCTCTTCTTGAATCTTTTTCTTCAGACGCTCATCGTCTTCTTCCCGGAGCCTTTTCCCGAGCACCGACTTGTTCTTTTCTTGGAATTTATTCAACGGCGCCTTGAAGATGGATGACGCCGGAATCCGAGATCTGTTCTTCGGTGCCGGTTGAGTCTTGGGGAGCAGGCGAACGGAATCCTTGTCGTTAAGGAACACAGTCCGTTTCCGGTTCAGCTTATTCTCATAATTCTCTTTCATTTCCAAATTTAGGGAAGCCATTTTTTGGATGAATGCTTGCAGAGATGAGTGAATGATGAAAATGAAATGACCCAAGGGGTCTATTTATAGAAATTGATATTCCCAAGTCGGAATCCAAAAACTACCCGATTTCAAGGAGGAATGGTTTTTTTTTGCAGAGAGTTTTCAAATACCCGATTTCAAGGAGGAATTCATTAACGGATCATTAACCTATTATTGGGGATTGGGCTGTAGGCCCGTCAAATGGGCCCACCAGTCTGAATTGGCCCAAGGATTGATTGGTCAATTCACGGCTCGACGGAGCCATTCCGATCGGATATGAACTCAGGAAATGCCTGAGAACTGGGTTTTCGATTAAAACAAATACAAAACAAGAGTTTACAAATATCAATCAATTAGCTGCCTAATTAATCTCAGAAATCTTATACTTATAGCTAATAGGAAATGAAGAATAACAGAATTCTGGTTTCGCCCGTCTGGTTCCGTTGATGCCTTCGTTCATGTGAAAAGACCTTTCTGCCCTTCCTGATTTGAGCAGATCGTAACAGACCCTCCCCCTTACCTGAAGCTTGTCCTCAAGCTTCTTGAAATGCAGAACCTGATGTTTTAAGGAAACTATCTGTATTCGGTTGCACAGAGTTGTCAAGAACTCAAGCCAACACCGATCCCTTAACTGCCACCATTTCAGCCATAACAACACTCGCTTGAACCTGCATTAGCCCCACAAAAAGATAGTTGCAGCTCCTTCCTAGTTTTTCAACTAGCAGTAACAACCGGTCAGATTCGATCAGGCCCAGTCACCGGAGACGACCGTGGGGGAACAGCAACCTACTATGACGGTGAAGTGATCTATTTTGACAGGAAATTACTGGCGGCAGAACTACAAGTTGAATACGACAGCTCGAGTTCAGCTTTTACCGACGGGATACAATCAAGCAACGTCTGGCAGCGTTTTGATTCTCTAGAGGAGTACGATTACGACGGTCCTGAGGATTCTCCGACGAAGTATGAGTACTGCGATTCTTCACCAAAGTACGATTATTGCGATCCCAGTGATTTTCCGGCAGACCTCATTAATGAGTACGGTGACACTGGTGATTACGAGTACAGTGGGGATTTTTCGGAGATTCTGCAAGATCCGGCTAGGGAGCAGTGGGCACGGAACGATTATGGTGCTCAGTCGAAGGGCTACGCTCCTCGCGATTCATCATCTGTATCGGCGAGCTCGGGGTTGAATTTCTACGCTCCTACGACGAAGTTTGGCCTCAATGATCCGGTGGAAGAGCATCACCGAGGGTGTCCAGTTCGTCTTGAATCTCAGGCACAATGGGGTCACTATTCTCCGGCGCCGGTTCGTGGCAGCGGTTATCATGATGCTATTCCTACACAACAATCTTTGGTTGTTGGAGAAAGCTCCATATCCCAGTCTGATTGGGAGGAGTTGATTCGTAAATTGGAGCAAATTCAAGAGGATTCTGATCGCCGACGGGAAGAATATGAACGTCGCATGGAACAAATTCAAGAAGAGTCCAATCGCCGATTGAAACATATTCAAGAAGAGTTTGATCGTCGACGAGAGGAGTGGAATCAGATAAGGAAGAAACAGTGCCTAGAGACGAGCTCATCAGAAGAGTCGTTCAAAACATCGAAAGAAGTGGGGAAAGAAACAGAAATAGCAAAGGAACCTAGTGATTGCGAGCTGAGGCAGGACGGAATGTCAACACCAACTTCTGGTGCCGATTCTCCATCAATCGTTCTTACCAAACCATCTACGGGTAATGTTTCTCTCACTCTTTCTGATAAGGTTAAAGTTCTTGCTGAATCTGTGAAGAAAGATGAGCTAGATACTTTCAAGTCACATGGTATTAATCTTGTGTGCATTGAGAAAGGGAATTATGGCAATTTTAACACCTGGAAAATGAATGCTGATAGTGCTGGAGTTGTTGAACATGTTGTGTCTCGTAAATGTTATGACCCCGGCATAATAAGAGAGTATGATGAAAGTTCTTGCATTGAGGAGTCTATAAATCCAGTTTACGATTCGGATAAATCTGAAAGTGTAGAATATTTTGATCCTGGAATTGAAAATTCTGGCAATGTTCTTCTAAAAGTAGAGGATGTTTCAGTTTTAAGTGACAAGGAAGTGGAGTTTTTGAATGTTTCTCATTTTTCATTTGCTGGTAATGATGAGTTTGATGAAATGTATGTGGAGCCTAAGGTTAGAATCCAGTCTGGTTGTAACCTTTTAAGTGTTAACACTCTGGTGCTCATCAATGTGAAATGGAAATCAATTCATTTTGGTTATATAAGAGAGTGTGATAGAATTCTGAAACTGATGATTGATAAGAGGAAGGGAACGGGAAAACCATGTGAGCTCAGTTTGGTCAGGATTAAGAGGTTTGCAATCAGTTGTGACAATGTGGTAATTGCTGAATCTAACCTTTGTTTTGATCCTGGTATTATTGTAAAACTTCGTAGTCATGGTTTTGGAGTTCATTTAACTAAGGAGGTTGAACTGGTGAAATTGGATGATCTACTAAGTGGTGAACAGGATAATTTTTCTGAGCATGTGACTGTTATACTAGCAGTAGAAAATGGTCCAGGCATGCTGTTCTTTAAGAGAGTTATGAGTCGCTATAAGGACTTAGTTGAAGAGATATGGGGCGGCAAATCTTGTGTTGATGATCTTGAGTTCTTTGAAGTGAAGTTTTTTCTGAAATGGAAAGCTGATGGAGATGAAACTGGTGGTCTTAGTGTTGTAGGGTCTGAGAATCAGGTTCTAGAGCTTGAGGACAAGCTCATGATTATGGGGAGTGGAACAATAGGGAGCTTGGACCATGAGGCAAGAATAGTTTGGGATTTAGAACAAAGGATGGATGCTCATAACAAGGAACAAAAGAAATTGATTACTGATAATGTGGAAGAAAGCTTCAAGGAAAGAGAGCAGGGAGATCAATCTCAAGCTGTTGGAGTATCGGTTAAATGGGCAGAAAATGGGGTTTTGTATGCATTGAAGAATCTTCTAGCTCAGTCTATTTGGAGATCATCTCTTAAGAAACATGAAAGGAGGCATATTATCTCGGGAAACATTCCTCGTGATGAGCAGAAGTTGAATGGGATTTTTCAGATGTTGAATGATGAATCTGTAATTTCTTTAATCATTTTGGTGGCTGGAGCACTTGGACAAATTCTCACATGGCTATGTGAAAGGAAGGATCGCCTCTTCGACAGATTCTCATTGCACCTAATGATGGTTCCTGGAGATGGCCTTCAAACGATAAGAAAGAAGCATGACAGGGTTGCAACTATGATGCACCATAATTTTTGTTTTGAGTTTCAACCGATTCTAGCTACTGCTCAAGACAAAAATGCAGAAATTGCAGATGAAGAGATGCAGAAAATGCAGCTCAAGAATCTCTGTTGCGGTCCTTACTTTGTTGTGTTGATAAACAAGAGGAAATGCAGAAAAGTCTATGGGGAATCAAGCACTCAATGGACATTTCAGTTGGTGTGGCTCTGCAGAACAAGCATTCGGGCAGCAAGGAAACAAAAAATCAGATTTGCAGACACAAGTATAATCAGGAAACTCATTGATGCTCATTTTTATCTGCTCTTTCTTGAGGTATGTGCAAAATTAATTGGTGAGCAGTCCGGAAATTGTTCTGAAGTGATGAATTCTAGTGCAAACACTGTGAAACCAAATAGCTCAAAGCTGAGCCTTGTCTTGATGCTGAAAATTGCTTACAAAATTCATGAAGTTATGAGCGCAGGCCTGAATTTAAACTCTGTTGGTCATGCTTTATGGAGGAGTAGAAGCTACTGCACTCAGGCGCTGGAATTTCAGAAACCTTGGGATAAACTTGCTACAATATTTCGAGGGGGGACAATGATCAAGACTGGATTGTTACTGCTAGTTGAAAAACTAGGAAGGAGCTGCAACTATCTTTTTGTGGGGCTAATGCAGGTTCAAGCGAGTGTTGTTATGGCTGAAATGGTGGCAGTTAAGGGATCGGTGTTGGCTTGAGTTCTTGACAACTCTGTGCAACCGAATACAGATAGTTTCCTTAAAACATCAGGTTCTGCATTTCAAGAAGCTTGAGGACAAGCTTCAGGTAAGGGGGAGGGTCTGTTACGATCTGCTCTAGAAATAAAAACTTTTCTAGTGATGAGATCATAAAGTTTTCCCCTTCTGTAAATTCACTCCTTCTGGAGTTTTGTTTTATCTCACTGTTTTGAGATTCAAGATGGTATCAGAGCAGTGTTGCGATTGAGGCAATAAACACTGTTAGATCTTCTACGAGTTGGAAGCTTGCATGTCTGTAATGGCAGGAGCAAATCAGAATGCTATTGGTATGCGTAATGCTGCTGGATTGGGCGCAGGCAGAAACGGTCAAGGCAGTGGATCAGGGAGTGGATCTGGCACTGGAATGGGAGCTGACGGTGGAAGTGTTGCTGGAAAACTGCTGGAGCTTCATCATTCTGATTATCCAGGTATCACTCTTGTCACCAAACTGCTGACTGATAGCAATTATGCACAATGGATCCGAGCTATGAAACTGGCTCTAGGAGCTAAACAGAAGCTAGAGTTTGTGGAGGGAAAGATCAAGAAGCCAGAAGATACTGATCCCACTTTTGATCAGTGGATGAAGGTGGATTATATGATTACTTCATGGCTGTTGAACTCAATCTCACCAGAAATTGCAGAAGGTTTTATGTATGCTGGAGGAGCAATGGAGATATGGAGAGAGTTGCAGGAACGTTTTGGTGTACCTGATGGCACTCAGATTTATCAATTGCAGAGAGAGATTGGTTCACTTAAGCAAGGTAACAATTCTCTGGCAGTCTATTTCAACAAATTGAAAGGTTTATGGGATAAATTGGCCACTGTTGATTCCATTCCATGCTGTGAATGTACTGGTTGTACTTGTGGATCTGCAAAGAAATTGATTGATAAAGAGAATAGGAATAAGATCATACAATTTGTTATGGGGCTTAATGAAGATTTTGATGGAATTAGGAACCAAGTGTTGGTCATGGATCCTATACCTACTGTCACAAAAGTGTTTAACATGATGTTACAGATTGAGAATAAGAGGTGTGTCCAGAATGTGTTCTCTGTTGATAGTGATAGCAGTTTGAACCAGACAGCCTTCTTTGTGAACCCTCCTACTTCAAGAAATGGTTTCAAGAAGAGAGACAATGTTGATAAGAGTGGTTTGAAGTGTTCTTATTGTTTGAAGGAAGGTCACACACAGGATACCTGTTTCAAGTTGAAAGGATTTCCTGTCTGGTGGAAGGGATCAAGGGATACAAAAGCAAGAGGTCAAGCATTTGCTAATCAAGTTGATGGAAGTTATGATGATGAGGTCTCTACTCAACAATCTATCTCTACTGGAAATGTGGTGCAGCAACACAGCAGTGCAAGTTCTGACAACAGCAACATTAGGCTCATCATTCAGCAAGAGTTGAGGCAAATTATGAAGGGAAAGGGCAAGGCTGATGAGGATCAAGCTATGATCAATTTTGCTCATTTTGAAGATTTTGCAGGTATGAGCTCATACTATGCTCTTAGTATGCAAAACTCAGATTTTGCAAATATATAGATTCTGGATTCTGGAGCTTCTATGCATATGTGTTCAAGTGAAAATATTTTTGAAACTTACACATTGCAAAAGAATGTCACACCAGTATATCTTCCAGATGGTTCTATAAAACTTGTTAAACACACAGGAAATGTTAGTCTGGAGTCTAAACTTCATTTAACTAAGTGTTTGCATGTGCCTGGTTTTAAGTACAACTTGATATCAGTAAATAGGCTTGGATCTGACCAAATGATGGGGTGTTTCTTTTATCCAAAAATTTGTTGTATCCAGGACCTCGGAACTAGAAAGATTGTGGCAGTTGGCAGAATGGAGAAGAGGTTATACATACTCTCAAGAGAGTCTTTTGATCCAGAAATAATACAAGGAGCATTGCAGGAGTTGAAGAGCTATCTCTCATCAGTTAGGCATAGTTCTTTGATTTGTCATAGCTGTAATGTAGTAGACACTATTCCTATACATAAGCTGTGGCACCAGAGAATGGGACATCCATCTCATAAAGCATTACAGCATTTACCTGTTCAGTTTTCCAGTAATTTTGAAGACAGCTATTGTGAAATTTGCCCTTTGGCTAAACAGAAAAGGTTGTCCTTTGGTTTGAGTGGAAGTTGTGCACAAAGCAGTTTTGAATTATTGCATCTTGATACATGGGGTCCTTTCAAACAAAGATCATTATGTGGTGCTACTTATTTTCTGACTATTGTGGATGACTACTCTAGAGGGACATGGACTTTTTTGTTGTCTTCTAAAACACAGACATTAAATACTTTTCAAGCTTTTGTTCAGATGGTACAAACTCAGTTTTCAGCTTCTATTAAAATGGTCAGATCAGATAATGGAACTGAATTTTTGGGCAGTGAATTTCAAGATTTTCTCTCTCAGAAGGGAATTATTCATCAAACAAGCTGTGCGTATACTCCTCAACAGAATGGAGTGGTTGAGAGGAAGCACCAACATTTATTACAACTAGTCAGAGCTCTTCTTTTCCAAGCTTCATTACCTTTAAAATTCTGGGGAGAGGCAGTGCTTACTGCTACATATCTGATAAACAGAATTCCTAGTGTTATTTTAAAATGGAAAACTCCCTATGAGTTTTTATATGGAGTTCCTCCAGATTTGCAGCGTCTCAGGATTTTTGGTTGTGGATGTTTTGCTTCAAATAATTTTCCCTCCAAGACTAAGTTTGATCCAAGAGCTAGGAAGGCAATTTTTATTGGTTATGCAGCTAGACAGAAGGGCTATAAACTCTATGATCTCATCACTAGAAAAGTTTTTATTTCTAGAGATGTGAGATTTCATGAGGATTTCTTCCCTTTTTCATCTGTGTCTCATGCTTCTGATTCAATTTGTCTACCTGTGCCTGCTCAGGATAATGAAGTATCAACATCACTTGCTCCACTTGCTCCTAGTCCCCTCTCTTATGAGCAAGACAACAGTGATGTCATTGATTTGTCTACTGAAAATTTTCCTCCTCTTCCACCTAGGACCAGAAGTAAGCCTCATTGGATGAAGGATTTTGTGGTAAATACAGTTTGCCAGAATGAGTCTTCAGACTCTGTTTCTCAAGAGATTCATGAACCTACATCATATGAAGAGGCCATCACTCAGAATGGTTGGATTCTGGCTATGCAAAAGGAACTAACAGCCCTTGAACAGAACAATACTTGGGAAATTGTTTCTATGCCTCCAGGAAAGAAAGCAGTGGGATGCAGATGGGTATACAAGGTTAAACAAAATCCAGATGGCTCCATTGAAAGACTAAAAGCCAGGTTAGTAGCAAAAGGTTATACTCAAAAATTTGGAGAAGACTATACAGAAGTTTTTTCTCCTGTGGCTAAAGTAGTTACTGTTAGAGTGTTTTTCTCCATAGCTGCTTCCTACAGTTGGCCTATACATCAGTTTGATGTAAATAATGCTTTTCTCCATGGCAATTTGGATGAAGAAGTGTATATGCAGCCACCCCCTGGATATTCTGTTGCTTCTCCACAACATAAATGTTTGCTTAAAAAATCTTTATATGGTCTTAAGCAGGCCAGCAGACAATGGAATCAAGTTTTTACCTCCAAACTGTGTTCTTTTGGATTCACACAATCTCCACATGATCCTTGCCTCTTCACTTATAAAAGTGTTGAACAGTTTCTGGTTTTAGTAGTGTATGTGGATGATGTTCTGTTGACTGGAAATTCTCCTTCTCTCATTAAAGAAGTCAAGATTTTCTTGCACAAACAATTCTCCATCAAAGATTTGGGATTGGCAAAGTTTTTTCTTGGCATTGAACTTTCCAGAACTTCATCTGGTATTCTTCTGCACCAGCACAAATACATCTTGGATTTACTACACCAAGCAGGCCTTGATGATACAAAATCTGTGGCTACACCTTTACCTCCTGGCACTCAATTGTCAGAAGACAAAACTCCATTGCTAGTTGATCCCAGTCAGTACAGGAGGCTCATTGGTAAACTCCTTTATCTGAATTTTACAAGGCCTGATATAAGTTTTGCAGTACAACACTTAAGTCAGTTTGTTCATTCTCCCACTGAGGCACATTTTAGAGCAGCCATTCATGTGCTCAGATATTTGTCTGGCTGTTCTTCACTTGGTTTATTCTATGCAACTGGAGCCTCTTTCAATATCTCTAGTTATGCTGAGGCTGGAGATAAAGTTGAGGATATCTGCAGTTTTTCTGATGCAGATTGGGCTGCCTGCAGAACTACAAGAAAATCACTTACTGGTTTCTGTGTATTCCTTGGTCATTCTTTAGTGTCTTGGAAGACAAAGAAGCAGTCTACTTTGTCATGCAGCTCTGCTGAGGCTGAGTACAGAAGCATGGCTGCACTTACAAGGGAGCTTCAGTGGTTGTCTTATTTGCTTTCTGATCTTAGGATTCTACTGACCAAACCAATTCCTTTGTTTTGTGACAATAAGGCAGCACTACACATTACTTCTAATCCAGTTTTCCATGAGAGAACTAAGCATATAGAAGTTGACTGTCATGTAGTAAGGAATCAGTTTCTTGCTGGTTTTTTGGATCCTAAGTTCATGCCTTCTCAGCTACAAATTGCAGATGTCTTTACCAAAGTTTTAGCAACCCCTAGTTTTACTATTTTTGTTAGCAAGCTGGGATTGGCTTCTCTGCCACTTCCATCTTGAGGGGGGGTGTTGAAATATGGTTGCAGCAGTTAGCTCAGTTGCAGCATGGTTGCAGCAGTTAGCTCAGTTGCAGCAGCAAGTTAGTTTTTAGTCACAGTTTTGGTAGTCTTAGCTAGCTTAGTCAACAGTCAGTTGCAGTCAACTTTTACTTTAACTGCAATAACTGTTTTACGGTTTTACCTAGAGTTAGCTGAAGATTTACATTGTTTTTCTTGTGATAGGAATCTTTCTGTTGGGGCTGTGCTATATATAAAGCACCATTGTTATGATCTTTTACTCAATAAAGGGCATTATAGTCATTAGCCAAGATTCCCTAGGGATATTCCATTCAGCTAGCTAAGTGTACTTAGCTAATCATTAGAGCTGCATTATTGTAATCAATTCATTATTATCAATCTAATTGCAATTTATCTTCTCTAAGCTCATCTGAGCTAATCTTAAGTTGACCGGGGTTGACTCCGGCATAACAAGTGGTATCAGAGCGTCCGAGCTCCGGCCATGGCCCCGAACATTCGCACTGACGTCCTAGATGGTCGTCTGACGGAGATAGAGGGCAGGTCCCTGCAATTTCAGCAGCAAATGGACGCAAACCAAGCAGATCTGCAACGACTGGAGGCAGCCTTGACTGATCTGACAGTCGAGCAAGCTAAGCTCTACGCCGATCTAAAATCCGATCAAAATCGAGCAAGCGCCGACCTGGATAAGCGACTCACTCAGCTCGCAGAAGCACAGCGGGTACGAGATGAAGAAGCACGCCAGCACCGGGAAAGCCAGAGAGCAGACGAGGACAGGAGGTTCAGGGAGATCATGAACATCATCTCCAAAGGCAAGGCACCGGCGATTGAAGTGGGAGTCAACAGATCTGACAAGGAGGCGACACCGATCACTACTCCACCAGTGAAGAGGGCAACTGAGGTTAGTTCCAGTTACAAAAATGATAAGCAACCTTCCACTGTTACATTTGCTGCTAAAGGAAATCTAGGAGAAGAAATTTTGACTAGAGCTCACCCCATGTATGATGAAATTTATATTGGAAACAGCCATATTCCCTTGTCTTGTAAAATAACTAAGGAAAAAGCTAGCAGTGAGGAGATGGTGAGTAAGCTTGAGTCTGGGACTATGCCAAATGAACTAGGCCATGAGCAAATTAAAAAAGGGGGAAATCAGAGAAGTTATAACCCCTTACACCCCAAAATGGAGCTGAGCATGTTTAATGGAGAGAACACTAAGGAATGGTTGAGGAAGTGTAACAGATACTTCAACTATAATAACCTGAGTGACATAGAAAGATTGGATAAAGCTGTGTGGTATTTGGAAGAGAAAGCAGAAATTTGGTATCAGTCTGAGAGGCACTATAGGAGTTTTGATAGTTGGGGTGATCTGCAAGGAGTTATACTAAAAAGATTTGCTGGTAAAGGTGGAGAAGACTTGATAGAAGAGTTCAACAAGTTAGTGCAGAAAAGAGGGGTGCAAGAATATATTGAGGATTTTGAGGAGTTAAAGTCTTTGATGTTATTGTCTCTTCCTGGTCTGACTAAACAATACTTCTTATCCAGTTTTTTAAGTGGTCTTAAAAGTGAGTTGAAGCCACTGGTGAAAGCTGGGAGACCAGCTACAATGCATGAAGCTAGTGAAATTGCAATGTACCAAGAAGAACACTTAGAAGCAACCAATAAGAAGAACAGACAACCATCAGCTACCAGTGCAACAAATGGGAATTACAGAAGGGAGAGTTTTGGAGATCAGTGGAAAGGAAAAACATGGGAGAAGAAAGATGTTGGGAAGAAATCAGAGAGTTTTAAAAGAATCACACCACAGGAGCAACAGCATAGGAGAGATAACCAATTATGCTATAAGTGTGGAGAGAAATACTTCCCTGGTCACAAATGCAAATACATGCAAGTACACTGCATTGGGGAAATTGATGAAGAGGGTAGCAAGGATATTCTGGTGATTGATGGGGACTGTGAAGAGATGAAACAATTGGAAATGGAACCTGAAGAGTATGAACTCAAAACTATAGGTGAGGGCAGCTCTAAAGCTAATACAATTTCTATCATGGGAACTTGTGATGATCAGACAGTGAGGCTACTATTAGATACAGGCAGTTTTACAAGTTTTATAGACCCCAGAACTGTGCAGAGATTGAAGCTTGATGAATTAGTGACTAGACCTTTTCAAGTGACCATTGCTGATGGTAGTAGAGTTGGAGGAGTATCACATTGCCCTCAAGTGAGCTGGAGGGTGCAGAGCCATCTCTTTAAGTTTAACTTCAAGGTGATGAAGTTGGGAGGTCTTGACATGATATTAGGAGCTGATTGGATGGCATATTTCAGTCCTATAGGCTTTGATTTCAACACTGATGAAGTATTTATCACTAGCAAGGGAGCACAGTGGAGTTTACAGGGAAACTGCAATGCACCTCAATTTTCACTAATGAGGGGAGAAGAAGTTAAGGAAATAGCAAAGTTGAGAAGGAGGAGAAGCTGTATTGCTATGATGGAAGAGTGGAAGGCAGATGATCTTCATAATACAGATATGGTATGGCAGGGAAGGAGTCCATTACCAGTTAGTCATGGGGGAGGATTCTTGAAGGTGGATAGAGTCTGTGATGAGAGAGTAGGTGAAGAGTACCAGGCCATGAGGAGGGAGTATTTCAACCACATAGAGGGGCTAATGTATCAGATCAGTCCACAGCTGGGAGAAGAGACAGAAGAAATGGGAGATATCAAGAGAGTGTTGGAAGAATTTGCAGTCATTTTTCAGGAACCTACAAGCTTGCCACCTCAGAGAAGTATTGATCATCAAATCAACCTCAAACCAGATGCCATTCCATTCAAGACCAGACCCTACAGGTACCCTCACTTTCATAAATCTGAAATTGAGAATCAAGTGAAGTCTCTGGTTAGGAACAAAGTAGTGCAGATGAGTACCAGCCCTTATGCATCACCTGTTTTGTTAGTAAGAAAGAAAGATGGAAGCTGGAGGCTCTGTGTGGATTATAGAAAGCTCAATGAACTTACAATCAAGGACAAGTTTCCTATTCCTGTGATTGATGAGTTATTGGATGAGTTACACAATGCTCAGGTGTTTAGTAAGCTAGACCTTAGATCTGGTTATCACCAAATCAGAGTCAAGGAACAAGATGTACAAAAGACAGCCTTTGCAACCCATAATGGTCATTTTGAGTTCTTAGTCATGCCATTTGGACTCACCAATGCTCCAGCAACATTTCAGTCACTAATGAACAAGATATTTGAAGCACAGCTGAGGCACTTTGTACTAGTATTCTTTGATGATATACTAGTGTACAGCAAAAGTATGGCAGAACATGTGATACATCTCAGGACAGTGCTCCAAATTATGCAGCAACATCAGCTATTTGCAAAGAGATCAAAGTGTATTTTTGCAACAGACAAAGTAGAGTACCTAGGTCACATTGTGACTAAGGATGGAGTGGGAATGGATCCCAGTAAAGTTGAATGTATTTTGTCTTGGCCTCAACCTAAAACAGTGAAAGAGTTGAGAGGATTTCTGGGATTATCAGGCTATTATAGGAGGTTTGTGGCTGGTTATGGTATCATCTGTAAGCCATTGCATGAATTACTTAAGAAAGATGCATTTCAGTGGAACCCTAAGGCTCAGGAGGCATTTCTGAAACTGAAACAAGTGATCACCCAAGCTCCAGTGCTGAGGATGCCTAACTTTAGCATTCCATTTGTAGTTGAGACTGATGCATGCAAGTTTGGAATGGGAGCAGTACTGATGCAGGAAGGAGGACCAATAGCATACTTGAGCAAATCATTTTGTCAGAAGAACATGGGCTTGTCTACCTATGAAAAGGAGTTGTTGGCTCTTGTGTTGGCTGTGGAGAAATGGAGGCATTATCTGGTGGGTAATAGATTTATTATCAAGACTGATCATCACAGCTTGAAGTTCCTTTTAGAGCAGAAACTACACACAGCCATACAGCACAAATGGATAACAAAGCTGCTAGGATTGGACTTTGAGATTCAATATAAGAGTGGAAAAGCCAATGTAGCTGCTGATGCCTTATCTAGGTGGCCACTGGAAGGAAAGGACAGACAAGAGGGAGATTGTAGAAGGATCAGCTCTTCAACCATAGTACCTGATTGGATTGGACAGTTGGAAGAAAGCTATGTGGGAGATGAGGATGCTCAGAGAATGATTGCTGCTGCCACCATCAACCAGGGAGGTAATGAAAATGTGTCATATATCAATGGGATACTGAAGAAAGGAGAAAAGATTTATGTGGGGAAAATAGGGGAGATCAGAAAAGAAATCTTGGCAGCCATGCACTCTTCCACTATTGGAGGTCACTCAGGTCAGGGAGCTACCATTAAAAGGATTATGAATGTATTTACATGGCCTCAACTAAGGAGTGAAGTGGTAGAGTTCATTAAGTCTTGTGTGCCATGCCAGAAAAACAAGTCTGAACACTGTCACCCCCCTGGCTTACTCCAACCATTACCAGTACCAAATTCTGCATGGAGGCATATCACCATGGACTTCATAGAACAATTGCCTGTATCCAAGGGTTATGACACAATATTGGTGGTGGTAGATAGGTTCTCAAAATATAGCCATTTTTTGGCACTGTCACACCCTTTCACAGCTAGGCAGATAGCTCAAGTATTTTTGGATGAGATTCATAGGCTGCATGGCCTCCCTGATTCTATAGTGTCTGACAGAGATAGGATCTTCACCAGCCATTTCTGGAATGAGCTATTTGGTAAGTTGGGAATCAAGCTGAAATATAGCACTGCATTCCACCCTGAGACTGATGGTCAAACAGAGAGGGTGAACCAAGTGATTGGCAATTTTTTGAGGTGTTTTTGTGGGGAATTTCCCAATGGCTGGAAGGATTGGTTGGCAGCTGCAGAGTACTGGTACAATACAAGCCACCATACTAGCCTACAGATGACCCCCTTTGAAGCATTATATGGTGAGAAACCTCTCAACTTGCCTATGGGACTAGTGTCTGATTCCTTGTTCCCAGCTGCACACAACATACTGCAACAGAGGGCTTTAGTGAATCAGAAATTGCAAGAAAACCTCAAAAAGGCACAGGTGAGGATGAAGTTATACTCTGATTCAAAAAGGACTGAAAGGGAATTTGAGGCAGGAGATTGGGTGCTGCTCAAAGCTAACAAATACAAGCAACAGTCACTGAATGAAGCAACCAGGTCTAAGCTATCTGAAAAGTACCATGACCCCTTCCAGATATTGGAGAAAATTGGAGCAGTAGCCTACAAGCTGAAGCTGCCAGTCACTAGCAAAGTACACAATGTCTTCCATGTGTCACTTCTCAAAAAGTTTTTGGGAGATCCTACTGGAGTGAAGAGTTCTTGCCCTAATATCAGTGCAGACCAACTGGAGAATCTGGCACCACACAAGGTTTTGCAGCGCAGGTTATTGGTCAAGGATGGCAAGCAAGTAGTACAATGGCTCATTTTATGGAAGGACCTGGATGCAGATGAGACTTCATGGGAGGAGGCAGCATTTATCAAGAACCAGTTTCCTCATTTCCAAGCATGACAAGCTTGAGGGCAAGCTGTTTGTAAGAGGGAGGGTTTGTTATGATCTTTTACTCAATAAAGGGCATTATAGTCCCAAGATTCCCTAGGGATATTCCATTCAGCTAGCTAAGTGTACTTAGCTAATCATTAGAGCTGCATTATTGTAATCAATTCATTATTATCAATCTAATTGCAATTTATCTTCTCTAAGCTCATCTGAGCTAATCTTAAGTTGACCGGGGTTGACTCCGGCATAACAAACACAAATTAGGAAATACATTTGACCATTTCCTACCACAGTCCTCCCGTGTCCGAATCCGCGATGACCACGGTCAAGGCCATCAGAGTTCATGAGTTCGGCGGTGTTGAGGTCAATAATTAATCAAATTTTACTGGAAACTTGAATATGATTGAAGCTTAAATTCCTAATTATCTATCTGTGGCGAATCATTCATAGGTTTTATATTGTGACGGTCTCCTTCTTTTGTCCAGTTGTTGCAGCTTCTGTTATACTATGGTTTATACTGATGTGATCTAGAAAGAGGAGCAACGGATAATCCGAAGGCAATCACACAAGGCTAGTAACAGAAGCAGTAGAGACCCAACAGGAGCAGGGTATTTATTTGTAAGCCATTCGGCGTTTCCTGGTAAACTAGAATAGGGAGTATGACTATTTCTTCAGTTCTAATCTCTAAAGGTTTCAGAAATCTTTAAACATCCGTCACCCGGAGAAGTAAAACAGACATACGACAAAATGTTAAAGCGATTCAAAACAGGTAAGAGTTACAAGGTACCAAAATATCATCCATTACAAAGACTAGAAACTGACATCCAAAAACAGACTGCAAATTCAATTACAAAGACTGTGATTGGGAATGCTTAGCTTACTCAAAACACCGCTCTCGAGATAAAGGCAAATTGATTCGCTAGGGACAAAGAATCCACCTTCTAAGTATGATCCGCCCCGATCCCAACAATTAGGCACTTCAGGCAGCCTATCGACAGCAATACTTTGCATGAACTCAGCCTGCCCTACCATAACAGCAATAAGACAAACCTGACAAGCAACACAAGTCAAAAACCAGACTAATCAGCTTCAGTACACTGATTAGCAACTCAAATGCAGAAGAAAAATAAATGACTACAGAAAGACACCCCAACCAACTTTGTTTATCAAAACAGGCCAGAGCATAAGAAATACTAAAAGCTCCAGAATAAGGATTTGACTTGCTGTAAAATTACAGCTGGTAGAGTGACGCAATGAACTGAAATGGATTGCTACACCAATCGTAGTTTATGACAGAGCGATGACTATCAAGTGTAGAA
Organism: Sherardia arvensis; assembly: GCA_948330725.1. Taxonomy (NCBI): domain Eukaryota; kingdom Viridiplantae; phylum Streptophyta; class Magnoliopsida; order Gentianales; family Rubiaceae; genus Sherardia; species Sherardia arvensis. Next base: position 47,112,700 of record OX415236.1, read on the forward strand.
GCACAATCAAAAATCATAGCAAGACTCATATCTTCAAATTTAAGCCGAAATGCTTTGCCAGATATGCTCAACACGAGGAAAGACTCTTTGTCATTTTCCTTTCTAACAATACACACAGGCATGAAATAAACACGGTATGGATTTCGAAAGGTACTACTGAAACCTGGTTGGAGATCAACACGAAACCTCAAAAACCATCCAGAGTACCCCTTGTCCAACTCATACACATCAATCTCTGTTTCAGGATCATTATAGTGTTCAATCAGGTGCAAATGATCATTGGATTCCCCAAAGTACATTATCCCCCTTCCAAATTCTGTCCAATCCTCAGTTCCTTCCCCGCCATCAAGCAACACAGGGGGCAACGGGAGTGTCCCAAAACGCTCTTCCTTAACATTGAAATATAACCCTCCATCCGAAAATCCAACCCAATTTATTGCACCATTCCAGTACACCCCCTTTTGAATATAAAAGACCCTCTGGAAAGGACAACCAACTTGTCTCAAAAGACCAGTCTCTGATGAGTATACCCAAACTTCATCATAAGACTCATCAAGATCAGACCAGTAAATACATATAAGCTTGTAATCAAATGATTCTCTAGGATCAAAAGCCAAACTCACAGAAAAAGGTCTGGGTACCTTACCTGACTCGAGGACCCGATCTAGAGAAATTGTGGTGTTCTCATTGGTAGAGGGATTGAAAACATAGTACTTGCAGGTGGCTCGAGTATCCTCACAAAGTAGTAAGCCATTGCAAGAATCTTTAACCACTATGAACCCACTTTGAAGAAAATCGGGTCCCTTCAGAGACTGAACCACAGTTTTCTCGTCTTTTGCATCCAGAGCAAAATACCTATACTCAAGCGTGGATCTATCATACTCTTCAATTCTTCTTCCAAAAAATAGACCAGAAATTTCTTTCTTCAAGCACTTGCTCTTGCTGCTACGAAAGTTTGGACTTGAGATTAGGGAGAGCCAATCCTTCGAGACAGACTTGAAGCGGAGGAGGGATTTCACCGGCAGGAGAATTAAGATTAGAATGAGGAGGTGCTCATTCGCAGCAATGACTTCAGAAGAAACCAACGGTGCAGTTGATCCATTTTTGCTGTCAGAATGGTGCTGCAGTTCGCTGATTTTAGGCATCTGTATAGAACGGGAATGGCACCTAAACTATAGTTTTCGTATCGGGAGTGGCTTTGGGGATGGACACTGGGGCTGAATTTTGTTCTTTAATAATATGTTTTTTGCAGTCAGACACTAACCAAAATAGCTGATATTTTAAAACTCAATCTGAACACCGAAAGAAATAAAAATTTCTAAAAAACCAAGTCAGATTCTTAGGATGTAACATGAAAGATTATATGATGAATTAATAATAAGCAGAATTTCAGAATCCATTGCTACCATATAAGAAAATATAAAATACGCTCTAGCGTGTTTGTGTATTATATAATTAGCTGAGAAGTAAATTGAGCTGCATATTCTAAAGGGAAACAAAGTGATTAAAAATATCCCAAGTTGAACAGCATAAAATCCAATGAACTGCAGCTATCCTATCCAGGCCAATCTAACTATTCCATATGCTGAAATCATTTTTCCCATAAAACTAAAGAGCCTCTGAATTGATCGGACAGCTCAAAATACATTTTGTTTAAAGAAAGTGGAAGCAATCATTAGTCATGAGAGCAACTTTCGAGACCTGAATTCAACTGCTAGTTCAGTACAAACGTATTGAGGAGACCACAATAGGAAACACATTCTGTGGATTTCGGATTCTGCCTATCTATCCAGGTTAGACAGATTGGTTTTCGAAGGCTACAAACTGCAGAATATCAACAAAACTACTCAGAAAATATGAGGCCAAAACATTAACCTTATTCCACATGATTATAAGAACTTCCAAATTCTTAAAACAAGGGCAAAAAATTGAATGAAAGAAGGCAAACTAAACCTTATACATCGGAGGTGGCGACTAGAAAAATAACAGGATGGAAGTTACATGGCACCACAGTCATTCTTTGGCCCATTTCTCACACCAGCTTTGGTAGGAAGTCTACCTGCAACAACAGCCACAAGATAAACATGTTAAAAAACTGAAAACCTCTGCAGTTAATTTGCAATGTAATAGAGGGACTCAATATCAGTACCTTAAATACACAGGATGCAACCATCGTCACTTTGCCACCACACCACCCTTGCCATCAGGCCAGCACAAATAATAGCAGTGACAAATTTGATCCAATAGTAAACCAACCACGAGAAGCAATGTATTCATCAGAATTCAATTCAAATTTGGGACATGTTGAAAGAAGCTACAGATATGATATTGCAATAGAGTAAGATGCTTAGCACAAACAATGCCTCACAATGTACATTCCACCACCTAGTTACACTGCATAATAGCAAATTTTTGCTTAACTTCACTTAATCAAACCTATACTTTACATAAATCACCTCTAATATTAAAAAAAAAACACAGAAGTTTTGCAGAAAGCAAGGGATTCAGGATACGAGATAGTTAAATAGTTACAGCAGGTGGAGTGACTCAATGAACTGAAATGAATCATGCCAGGTATATAGTGGAAGGGCACGACCACGGTCATTCACGGTTGATAAATCACACATCTTGGTGAAACTCTTATCTCTAAGATCAAATCTGATAGCTTCGCCATGTGTGCTCACGACAAGAAATGACTTTCCATCATCATCCATGTCAACAATAGCCAGTATACCAAAGGAGTAGTGATGGATATGCAAAGGATCAAGCCCGGCATTAATAGCCTCAGGAAATGACTTGAAAACTGGTCTAAGATCAACAAGAAACCTTTGGAACCACCCAGAGTACCCTTTGTCCATCTCGTAGATATGAAATTGTGCTGTGGGAAGACTTTCAGTCTGAATCAAGTACAAGTGATCATTAGACTCCCCATAGTACCTTATCCACCTTCCATCGGATTTCCAAAGTTCACTTCCTCCATCAGGCATGGGGAGTATCCCGAGACGCTCCTCATCAACATTGAAGTACAAGCCATCGCCACGCATGTAATTAATCCAATTGATAGCACCATTCCAATACAACCCTGGTAAGAGATCAGCTTCTGTGTGGAAGGGATCACCACTTTGACTTATAACACCAGTCTCCGACGAGTAAATGTAAATCCCAAAACAAGCATCATCAGGACTCAACTTAAGACTATTGGAGCTATAAACACATATAAGCTTGAAATGGGGTGATCTCCTGGGATCAAAAGCTAAACTCACAGAAGCAACCTCAAAATCAAAACCCTGACTCACAGAAACTGAAACTGCAGTGTACTGCTTGGTAGTAGGATTGACAACACAATACTTACAGTCAGATTTCTTCGCCTTGCTCTTGCACAACAGCAGGCCATTACAACACTGCACAGCATCCAATCCCATCTCATCATCATCCACCACGAAATCGAGGCTTTTGAGAGGCGGATTCGCCCCATCGTTGAACGGAATAAACTCATACTCGGGGGTGGGTATATAGCTCCGTCTGAGAAGCAGGCCGGAGATATCTTTGCTGAATTGCTTGCTCTTGAGGCTGCGAAACTGCGAGCTGGAGATGAGGGAGAGCCAGTTTTTGGAGACGGATTTGCAGCGCAGGAGGGATTTCGGAGGCAGCCAAAGCAGGATTTGGAGGAGGAGATCCTCGTTTGCAGCTACGACCTCCATCACCGTTGACCCATCTTCAACTAGCAGGTTTCCGATCTGGAGTGACATTATCAGCTCACCCATGACTTCGCGAGTTGATAATGGTGGTGGGTTGGTTGGAGTTTTGGCGCGAGTAGCTTAACCAGAGACTTCCTCCCCCGATCTCCCGCCGGTATTAAAAAAAAACACTGTTTTCTCGCCTGTAATCATTAGCAAAGGATCTTTATTTTATTATTTTCTTGGTTTTCATTTTGTTTTTAATTTCTTTTTAACATTTTGAAATTCATAACTTCAAGGAGAATCTCGAGAACAAATCGATCAGTTGATTATTTTAGGATACTAATATTTCACTTTTATAATCCAAAATACGGTAAATTGGTTATTGAAATACTAGACAATGATAGTTTTGGTCTCTTTTAACATGAAACTAACATTGAGTATAACATTCTCAAAAATGCAATACTTGTAGTTGGTAATGCTTTTACAATTTGATCAAATGCCAGCATAACCTTGCAACAAAACAAGCAGGCGAGGAATAACAAATTTGGAGTAAAGAGGATAACATCTGAATCGAGGCATTCTTTGCCCTTTTCCGGCCAAAGTGGCAGAGGATTTCTTGGCTAACTGTTCCATATATGCATTCCTCGGGTTATTGATCCAGAAATAATCTGGCCCCAAAATTAAAAAATCAAATAAAATAAAAAGCAGAATCCATAACAGCTACCTAGTGCCCGTGGCGATTACATATATTAATGTTCTTACTGTCTAGCATAAGTTTTGTTGCAGGAACTTGATCATTTCCTGGGCAATTCAGCTGTAGCTTATGAATTCTCGACTTGCTTACCATCTAAGGTTTCCCGTATGATTCTAAGTCGGGATATTTTAGCTCTTTTTGCTTTCTAATGGTGTGAACCTGAAGTTGCCCGAATAGACAGCTTCTTTATCTGCCCAGCACAAAGCAATTAACAATCAAAAACAGCCGACAAAAAAAACCGTTCATTCCTGATAATCAAAGTTTCCCCTTCCCAGAATACGGTCACAAGTGAGAGTAAGCACATAACATACCTGTCAGTGACAAGGAAGTAGATTGAAGCCGCACATACCTCGCCATTGCCTGCAGGTGAAAACAAAATTTGTTTATTAAGGTGTGATAGACTTCTGAATACTCACTATTAGAAGAACTGAAGTATAGGTGGTCTATCAAAACTTAACAGTAGCATGAGTGTTTAATACTAGTACAATCTCGTAAAAACACAAGTGAACAATTAAGATGGCTCCACTTCCACTCAAATAATTATCAAATCAAAAGGCATTCTTTCTGAGGATCTGAGTTATCTAACACAAGTGAGAAACAGACTTGCCTGAACTGGGCCCAAGGCAGCAGAAGGTGGAGCTTTAGATGAACCATCATCAGAGAAGACATTCCTACAGAAGAAATACCATGATATAAGTACTTTAAATGAACGCTATGGTAACAAAAAACATCCAAAAATTGCCCAAACGTGTGTTTTTTACAAGATTGCTACTAACATACAAATACCAGTTACTACTGGTAACTGGAGAAGGAGATTAATCATAAACAAATTTCTAATTTGTACAAGCAGGAAAAAGAGTTAAACACTACCTAATAATCCACCTGATCTGATTATGATTATGCATAAAAGTATGATATATATACCAATTGAAGTCCAGAGAAGATATGTCTAATAACAAAGTAGCATCTATACCAAAACGATGATTTTAAGAGGTTGGAAGAATGAAAACTATTATTCAAACAAAGGAACATCTTTAGCATTGATATCCTGCTAAATGACTCACCTCCAAATTACATTTTGCAATTCATCCTGCTTTGCTTCTGGAAGCATGGCAGCATCATAAGCGACAATGTTTCCATAAAATATCTTTTCCAAATCCTTCATCCATTTGGTTAGAAGCAAGTTAACCTGCAAATTCCCAAAAGATTGCATTGAACTACAGATTGCATTGAAAGTGAACAAAATGTTCCATTGAACTATAGATTGCAGGTTAACAAAAGAGAAAGTGGAAAAGCAAACAATCACTTCAACCAACAGTTCAACATAAGAGAAACACAAGATACACATGGAATGGATATCTAAATAAACCACATGCATAACAAGATTTGGATTTTTAATTCCCTTTGTCTTCTAGCCTACACACAACATAATGTACAACTTCTTGTTTTATGCATAACAATAACAGCCACTTTAAAACTATAACTGCAATTAGAACTCCCAAAGAGGAAACATGTAAAACAAGGGAAAGCAAATACATTCGAGGGCAAAACCAGTGTGGAGTCTAAGAGCAAGAAAAATGTTTCATTTGATAACCACTTACATGACATCATTGCCCCTCAGTTTAAAACTAGCAAAATCAAACAGTAAACAAGTGACTCCATTACTTAACAGGCTGATGAATATAAATTACTAACCCCGGCCTTAGAAACTCTCAATTCTACATCGTGGTTGTAAATCTCATACAGATACTGCCCTAGTTCCACTCCTTCATTTCCCTCTTCTTTTAGGCGGCGTAAGCAAAGCCACGTGTGGAGTACAATCAACGAGAATGTTGTTTTAAAGGTCTTCTCAAGGCTAAACACTGCACAATATCAAACTCAATAACCAAAATACATAGCATAATAGCAAGAAAGCAAAAAAAACATCCTGATTCATCAGCAAAACTAACCATTATAGATAGGAGGCCGGTCTATTTGATAAAGAACACGACTGTAAATCACATTCGCCCCGCGAATAGACTTGCTCTGCTTGCTGTAAAACAGCATCAATCTAAGGATAAGACGCTTGACACCTTCATACTGAGGCTCCTCGATCCTCATCGGCGAATCTGCCGGCAACGCCAGAGAATGAGGCGCCGCCCAAAACATCTTATTCAAATTCACCTGCATCAAATTCAAAAACGATTAAACCATGTCCTAAATTACAGCGGAAAAAATGAGAACAAGGTGAGCGAAAGAGCACTTACAACTGGCGGAGCTGCGGTGGGGGGTTTATCCGCGAGATCGGGCGCCACCTTGGCGGCGGCGGTTGAGTAGCTGCGACACGACGGAGAATACAGATTTCCATGGAGAACGGAATCGTTCCGCCGCGAAACAACCCTAAAATGATTCCCGGCTGTTCTGCAGCACCTCCCCAGCATTTTTTTTGGTTTCTGTTTCAGCTTAATTCCGATTTGCAGAGATTTAATCAAACACTTTATTTTACGTTGTGTGAAATTAATAATAAAATAATAGACGGCACTAATATTATGGTGTTGTCTAATTTTGCGCCTAGTTCTTTTGCACCTCCAAAAATAACTTTGATCACAACTTGGTACTAATACTGTCAACTATGGCTTCCAATGAAGTATGATATTATATACACAAATATTCATCTTAATTTAGTCGTAATGTTATAATCTCTAATATACTAATTCATACTCAGTCTTCAAAAAAATATATATATATATATATTTATACTAATTCGTACTCAAATTCATTTCATGGTATTCCTTCTATTTCATTATATTTTACACCGACTAAAACTTTATGCTGGATTGATCAAAAGCAAATATACTCCCTCCGTCTCAACCAAAGTGTCTTACTTTCTATTTTGGGATGTCCCAATCAAAGAGTCTTACTTTTAATATTTCCTCATTTGGCAAATAAAATAGAGTATATTGTCCATTTTACCCTTAATAAATCTCTATACATTTTTTGAATCACGGGAAAATTTTGATTAAGGGCGGTATAAGTTTCATAATTTGAAAGTGGGGTGTAACTTTTTCATGATTTCTAAAATGGGCGTAATTTATTAGTTTATATTCATGTAATTTAAATATTGGTTTAAAGACGTGTATATCCCTGTTTTGTAGTTATAACTCGGTTTTTTTATTCCACTCAATTTAATCCAGTTTGGTTTGAGCTCACTAACTTACTCTTATTCAATTTGATTATTTTCAACAACGTCTAAATAATTTAGATAAATTCAATTCAGTTCAATTTCATTAAATTTTATGAAGTTGAAATAAATTAAATCTATTTTGTATAATTTTAATTTAGTTTAGTTTCATTAAGTTTTTTCAAATTCAGTTTAAAAAATTAAGATATAGTTTATGTGAATTTAAATAAAAAATTTGTAACCTTCTGAACAGAACTATTAAAGTTGGGCTGAAACACTATATTTGATTAAATTTAATCAACATTTAATTAAATGAACTTCGTGAAATTTAGCGAAATTGAACTGAATTAAAAATTTTCTGTGTGAACTAAATTGAAATTCAACAAATATTAAAAGTATTAGACACTACTGAATTAAATTTTAATCAAGTTCTGAGTCCACAAAACTGAACTAAATTTATAATAAAGTCTAGACTATAAAACAGGGGTTTACATGTCTTTAGACCAATATTTAAATTACATGAATATAAACTAATAAATTACCGCCCTTTTTAGAAATTATGAAAAAATTACACCCCACTTTCAAATTATGAAACTTATACCGCCCTTAATCAAAATTTTCCCTTGAATCACATATTTATGGGGGTTAAAATAGTTTTTTACCATTCTTTTGGACATGTGTCCTACTTCCACATCATTTTTCTTAAAAATTGAGTTTCCGTCCCCGCGGACACTTTGGTTGGGACGGATGGAGTAATAAATACTACAATATTTCTCATTGATATCAAACTTCTTTTATCTCTTTTCATCATCACATGTGAGGTAATCATGGAAATTTACGAGGCAGTTGACAGAAGCAAGTACTCCCTAGCAAAGTAACCGATCAAAGTACTTGAAAGAGGAAAGAGACATATTTAACATTGTAGGCTTATAACAGATATCATTGTAGGCTTGTAACATGTATAACAGTTATGTATCACATCAGCATTTTAAGTATATAACTAAGTTTTACTCTTGTGATAATTTTAGGACATGAAGTTTTTCCCAACAAAGAAGCCGTATAGATATGATTAAAAAACTACTTAGAAATCAATCTTATATATAAAGCAGCGGTAAATTTCAACAAACTACAGAATTATTACTAGTAGAAGAGGCTTGTTGAAGCCTTGCAAAATTTATTTGTAACATCCTATAACAGTATATACAACAAACATGATAAGCTATTCGAACAAAATCTGGAGTTGGTCTTTTGATGGCTGTTGAAACCTTCTTGGAACTCAAGAACTGCACCCCGCTGATAAACATCTAGAGCATCACTTACAGGTATTCTCTGAGGCTCTCGCCGCTCATAAACTCCATCTGCTTGAGTATCTGCTGGGCCAGAGCCTTGACTGGCAGCTCAACATCTTCAAGCAGCTCGCCGAGGAATGGAATGGTTTCAGGCAAAAGTACCAAATATTCTTCTTTCAGGTTCTCAACTAGATACTTGACGATTCTCAGGCCCAGCATACGAGCACGCACCTTTCCACTCCGTGTTTGCATCAATACCTGCACCGTTTTTGCAAATTATGTAAGACCGGCAGAATTTATCAAGGAAATATTTCAAGAAAAATCACCCATATTATGATTATCCTTTTTTAAATTGAAATAGAGTAGCACGTACCTCATGGTTTAGTGGTTTCCAGAGGAGATCAGAACCAGAAGTAACAGCCATCTGACCAATGCAAGCAACCAATATATCATCAACTTGCTCAATTGCTGGAACTTCGGGATGCTGCTCTAGAGAAACAGGTGGGTCGACAACAAGCTGAGAGACTAGTGGTTTCAAGAGAACCTGCAGGAATACGGGCCAGAACTTAGCCAAAAAAAAAAACACGGGGCCAGAAATGATACACAGAAGGAATGGCTGCTTGAAACAGGTCAATAATAATAGCAAGGAGCAATCCTAAAGAACTAGCTTTGCACATCAATGGAAACATAGGGAGTATAATCAAATATGCCACTAAGATTTTGGCCCAACTAATAAATACGGGCGTAAATTTTAAGGTTTTGATGCTGTAATTATATACAAGCATAAATTCTGATGATGTATAGGACACCAGAATGATCACTTTAGTTGCAACTGGTTGTGCTTCTTCAGATACTAGAATAAAAACACATTTCAAAAAGTAAAATCAGATAAATTACCTGAAAATTAGATGAGTCTAGAAACTTCAAGCTCCCAGTGTCGTACAGAAACGCTTTCTGTAGTGAGGAAGTAATTAGGGAACGAAGATGCCACACTCCCAGAGATAATTCGCCCCCTGTGGCTTTTTTCTCAGTGCCCCCGTGAGACTTCAATTTCTTTTTCTTCGGTGCTAAACCAACTTGTACATCTTCGCTTAGATGCTGAACGCATCCATCGAGTAGGTACTTGAAGAATGGCACAAACAGTGATCTGACAAGAGATATTAAAATCAAACAACTAAGTTATATAAGACAAGCAAATAAACATGTGTTGACCATTACTACCTAAAACTAAAAATGAACTCTATCGAAATAAAAATAAGCAATGAATTTTTACCTATGGCTTTCCACGAGTTTATTAACCAGGCCATAAAATGCCAGAAAACGGTTAATGCTTTTGCCTTCTTCACCTTCACCCGTGTGTGACCTTGACCACTCAATACTCTTCACAAAAAGAGGTTTAAACATGGTTTCCGTAAGTTTCAAAGTCAGAGAGACCATAGAAACAATTATTGTTTCCTCCACAGCATGAATTCTATTGATGTAACCACTGCACTGGCTTCGAAGATCAAGTGCTAGCAAGCCAAGGTCAAAAATTTGCACATGATAAGCAGCAATAGCAGATCTATCCATTGAATGAACCATATCTCCAAGCATCTCGAATGTAATAGTTACACTTGATTCTCCGGATTTAATAGCGTCTGAGTATATCCTTTTTAAAGCAGGAAGAAGGAGACGAACCTGGCCAAGAGAATACAGTCAACAAGAGTAGCATTCGAAAAATACAATTCAGCACCAATTAGCAACGGAAAGATATCTAACATAATATTTGATGAAAAGACTCACAGGGATTTTATCAGTCACAAGCTTTCGCACTAAATTTGCTCTCATCTTTATCTTGATATCTGTCGTAGCAGCATAACAAGGATGTAGCACAAGCAGTTCAAGAATACTGCCAAGATATGGATTTAAGAAACCACCAAGCTTGTCAACAAGCGCCTCTAAGATAACAAGAACAGAAGTGACAATGGAGTTGCTTGATGTCCTTGATGAAACAGAAACACCGTCATCGTGATGATTGATATCTTCTATAAGCAAAGATATATCACGTAACCTTTTGAACATGGACTCCATGATGCTGGGGAGCTCAAATAACGCCTTTGCACCAAGTATATTAATTAGAGCACTCGTAGTTCGTAGGCAAGCCGAGAAAACAGAAGAATTGCTCGAACTGATGTTCATACTAACAGATTGGAGGCAGGTCAGAAGAGCTGAATCATCCATAGGAAAATTGTGAACAAGTGCTTCTAGGGTAGAAACAGATGCAAGTTTCAATGCAGCAGCCCCTGAGTCCAAGTTAGAGTCAACTACCAAATTCAGTATCTCCAAGCACATTTTCTTGAGAGATTTCTGCGCATTCTCATCAAATTCAAGCCACATGCTTCTCAGACCTTTTCCAGAACCCCGTCTTTGATTGATTTTGTTGATGGCACCACCTTCCTTCGCTGTTTCACATAGAAGACCAAGAGCCTGTTGCATGGATATTTGAAATGTTATTCAGGAGGGGAAAATTTAAAGATAAAACCTATAAAAATTAGGACATTTTCCTCAAAGAATGATAATAAAATAAAATAAAAAAGTAAAATTTGAGAAAAGACAATTATTTTAAATCCATCTAAGTCACTATGCTCGTCAAAATCACAAACCTTTCTTTATTTGCACACTGTATAAATTTAAAAATGACACTTTGTCCAAAGATCAGTCAATGTCACTGATTACCTTCTTTCTCACATTCTTATCGGTATGCCTCAGCAACTGGATCATGACTCCGAAGTATGATACAGGTACCAGGCTCTTTACAATAGACTTCAACACATCATGCATCAATTCCTTTTGTCCTTTTCTTAGATCTGAAGAAACCTCTGCATGTTTGCCTTTTATATTAACCCGTTGTAAGAGATAAACAGCTTGCTTCAATATAGCTCCAAGTGTCATCTGCAAAGACCATGGTCAAGAAGTCAAGTACTAGCAATGTCACCTTGAGTGCCCATTTTCGGAAGGGGATCAAAATAGTAATATACAATGCATCTACTGCACCAATAAACAAGCCCGGTGACTCCAGATTATCTAGGATATGGCTTCTGATTTTGAACTCAGCCTGGCAAGAACGATATTCAGTTTATTGCCCACTTCTAGAAGCCCATTTCGATCCAAAACATATGCATCATTTTACACTCAGAGTACCACTAAACTACTATATTTATTGCATCTAACACATTTTTTAAAGGTCCAACAAGCATAAAATAGACAAACCTGAATTTCATCTGCATATTCCCCTGATTCAAGCTTGAACAAAATTTCGGGATTCTGCAGTTTCTCAAGAACAAATTGCATTGCTACTGTTAGCAGCAGAGAATGATTTTGATTCCATGGAGCTCTTCCTATTCTCTCGAGCAATACTTCAAGTGAGGGAAGCCATATCATGCATGAATACTGAGCTGATAACTCCAGAGCAAATATATACTCCCACTGAGTCTTAATAGCAGATTTCATGTGTGTGAATAGCTCTCTTTCCGCACCCCTTAAAGCAGGCAAATTGAAGAGGAGGTACAGAAATGAACCAAAACTTTCTCTTACCCCAAGATTCCTGCAAAAGAAAAATGTCAAAAAAAGGTATAACTATAAGCCTAACAGAATAGGAGATCTGCATCATACCTCAACAGGCATATCATAATTGAAAGCTTCTGATGCTGTGGGACCAGGGGTAGGACATCAACAAAGATCTGAAAAGAATGATTCTAATCACGTTAGCATACGGACATTAAATGCTGCGATGAAGCTTGCGACTAAATGTATTCATTATTACCTGCAGTAACTTCTCAGCATCACCCATCTGTGATAACCAAAATGGGACTACTGCAGATAGAACTTTCTCAAATACACTTTGTGAGTAAGCATCCCACTGTCAGATAGTTTCTAGATTTCAGATATACAGTCATAATATACACATGCACAGCCTGAGATAAGATTATGAGAAAAGACAACTGGTACTAAAGATTGATTTAGCAACAAGCACTAACCTTTGTAACAGCTGATTCCCCAATGACATTGAGAATGTCCAAAATATGGTTCAAAACTTTATCCGGAACAACCTTTGCAACAGCAGAGAACAGTGAGAGGACATGATTCCGTGTGACTGCATCACTTGATAAACGAGCACACTTGACCAATAGTTCCAGGTCCAAATTATCAATAATAGCATCCTACACAAAGAACCAAATAATTGACAGTCAGACACATGCAAACTGAATCCAATGAAGTTCTTAAAATCCAAACCGACAAGACAAGCTACCTTCTCTGAAACGCTGTTTGAGGAGCAAATATCTTCCAAAATTGATAGTAACGTCTGTTGAATGTAAACTTGAGAGCTGGAAACAGAGACTTCAGATGACACTTGAATTTGATGAACCCACTCATCATTAACAAAGATCAAACGAAGAAGCTCGTTTAAGGGACCTATGAGAAAACATCTGAATAAACAAATATCAAATTAACAACCTGGGAGGAATTATTTTAAGTAACGAAAGTAATTTTCAAAACCGGTACTCGAGTCCAAAAGATTTCATAAAACAAACCTGTTCTCCATGTCTTTCTTTAAGAGCACGACATCTAGAAGAGAGCTCAAAAATGATAATGTGCCCTCGCCTCCTCTTTGAAACACATCCAGGTACACATCATCCAGATGAGCAGTAGATTTCTTCTTTTTCCCCCCAAGATTAGACCCACTCAGAGAGCTGAGATGATGCCTGACAGAATCAAGCATCTTTCCAACCACCAGATGGTTTGTCTGCACATACAAATTCACATTGACCAAAAGAACCATATAGCTTAAGATAACTTGAAAATCATTGTGTCCTAAAAAGATTAAAAGCTAGCTAAATTATATCCATTGTTATTAGTCCCTCATAACTACAAGAAATAAGAAGTGCGCTTTGAAACTTCTTCCTCCAACATGAAATACTTCCTTTTATTGGAAATGTCACATTTCAGTTTAACTGATTATAAATGTGACCAACTACCTATATACCCTCAGTATAATTATTACTACAACAAATCACACTTACATTTATAACTCTTCTATCCCATTGACATTACAACTGAAAATAGATTACTTTAAAAGTGATGGTAAGAGGGTACCCCTTTTGGCCAGGGCATTCAATTAAATATTTTAACGTTGTCATAAGCAAACTGAAATCATTGATAGACGGCCTCCATTTGTTTCTGTCTATACAGCACCAATAACAATACTAAAATGAAGAAAACTAACATTTATCTGCAGCAAGGCTTCCCTAGCAGAATTCCGTACGCTCGTATTCCCGTTTCGCAACAGAACAACAAGATCGCGGATGAGAAGTTCCTGCAGAAGATGAATTACATTAAAAGGTTTAACCAAGCAAACTGCACCGAACAACTGTTAATGCATATCAGGTGTTTAATCCGAACAACTATTAATGTATATCAGATGTTTAACCCAAACAAAATGACTAGCAAACAACCAAAATCAGAATTCCAACACTGTGAAGACATGGCAAACTGAATAAATGCATTATATAGCAGTCACCCATACAATCAAACTTACCTGGTTTTCAGCCTTCAATCCTAAATATAGGCCATTGCTAAGATGCTTTAGAACAGTAATGCAAGGCTCCACGACAGCTGAATCTTCAGATATACTTCCATTTACCTAGAAAAACAAAACACATGTTGAAGAATATGTATTCCTTTCAACGAGATACCCAACAGTTTGCATAATAAATTTGACAAATCACCTTCAATGCCATAACAAGATACTCAAAGTAATCCCCGTCAGTTGATGAAGTAGACATGGTACACATCTAGGAAGAAGAATTGAATTTATCAAAAACTGGTAATTAGCACTAAAGAGTTAATGCTATTAAAATCAATATGAATTGTACCTCTAATAACAGACTGAGCATATCAATATCAGTTCTATGCAATTTCTGGGTTGGCACATTGTTCGTGATATGGTACTCCTGTCGCCTTTGCAAAAGATCACCGAGTAAAATTTTGATTTCACTAACGTCTGTAACTTTGCTTCCCAAACCCTTCAGCAGAGAAAATATTCTCAGCTGCCAAATCACAAAACACATTTATATGTCAGTCCAACATTCCTAAGTTCAGAAAAAAAAAACTTAAATACAATTCATTGTGTAAACCTTTGCAGGGGCAGAAAGCTTAAGAGCTGAGCTTAACAAGAAACGCAAGATATCATCTTTCGTTGACTGATCAAATCTGAAAAGGGAACTTAAATAATGAGCAACAACCAGATATATCCCGAACAAACAAAGCTAATGAAGCACCAAAACCTAATTTTGGAAAAAACAAGGACTTGGTGGATCATTCTTCAAATTTTCACATATCTGTAATCTGTATTAGTGGCATAGTGTGGTAAGCAACAAAAGATACCTATTTCCAGTATTCTTTGGCAGTAGAAAGCTCTCAGCTGGGGGGTTGAGTAAATACTCAAACATTGCTTCAAATATATTTGAATCAGACAGTAATTGCATCTTAAGTTGGGCCATGAAGCCCAAGAGTTCTCCAAGAAAAGGGAGCTCAACGACACCATTCCCTGTCAAATATCTGTGTTAGAGACATCCCCGAGCGAAATGGAACAAGTAAGCAAAACCAACACTGAAGTTATATATTACAAAAAATTAAGTACCATCTTTATTTCTGGGAATGTTAACATGGGTCCATAATCTAAGTAGCTTCCCGCAGCAGCCCATCGCAATAAGCCGTACATTCTATAAAAAAAATTGAACACGTTAACTTGACAATCAATAAAGGAGAGCATGACCAAATGCCAGATTTGATCCAGATTTGATGCCAGGACAGCCTCAAATAGAATGAAGTTTGGAAACCTTTGTACTTTCGATTCAGATTTATTATGAAGAGTTAGTTTAAAAAATAAGGGGGTGAAAATTAGTGTTTGAATTCAAACCTGATCATCACTGGTCAGTGGTACAAGAAGTGAAGGAAATTCATTGAGTAGCTGCATTGGCAAATCCTCATCTGCTTCAGCCAGAACACAAAGATGTCCAAAACAACGAAGACTTTCCACCTGGACTTGACCAGTGAACCCTGTTTAATGAAAACCACAACAGTAAAAAAACCATTATACATCTAGCATATAATTAACAGTAACATGCAGAAATTTAAACGTAGAAGAGAGGACTATATCGACACATATCCAGGGGTCCATCATAACATATAACGACATCCAATTTTGAAGGTAAGACAGACAAAACAAAAGAATAAAAGATGGAAATGGCTAGAACCTTCTTCAGTAAACAACTTTGAAAGGAACCCTAATAAGGAGGACTTGCACTTCGCAACGAGGTACTGAAGCTGCTCTTTGAAAACCTGACTTTCCCGAGTTACAAAGAATACAAATAAACTCTGAAGCATGCGCGACCATGTCTCGTTGTTATCCTGAGAAAAACCATATTAGAGACATTCAGGACATACTGGTAACAGTCAAGAGCATCAAGAATGGAACTTACTGATGCGTATTTTCAATACGCATCACTTACATTGTCAGGTAAAGTGGTAACAAAACCCTCCACCAATCTCCAGCACAAGCAAATCAAGATCTCAGCATTCAACTCATCTCCACTGGTTTTTGTTAGGCGTTTCATAAATTTTTTGCAATCTCCATCAGCAGTTCTTAAATTCAACTGCAGATCAAGAAAAGAAAACAAGTCATCCCAATATCATACAGCAAAACAGAATCACAGATACAATTTCCCAAGGCCTGTACTGTACCTCATTAACGCCTGCCAACTCAAGCACATATCCCTCACGTTGAAGTAGTTGAAAGGAAGCATCAAAAAGTACAGAAAATTGAGCAAAATCTGGCAACAGAAAAAAGAAATTTTACAAGCAGCATAACTAGGCATATTCGGAAGAATATAAAAACAAAATTTATAGATGTAATATATGTAGTAATCAGACAAAACACATGTCCACGCTGATTTTTTTTTGTGGTCAAAGTTAGCAACTTTGAACCTGAAATACCATAGATATACTGCGTAATAACATTACCATTTAGATATATTGTCATTTTAAAGAACAGATATTGGTGTGTATAAACATGGTGGATGTGAAAAGGCAAGTTGCTAGAGGGAATTAAAATAGGATATGGAAATACCTGGCTTATGCACCATAGATGATTGTAAGAGGATTAAGAAATAAATAGTCTTTGACAGTTCATTTGTATTTGAACATTCCAAAAGCCAAGGCATCAACTCATCACAGTGCTCCATAAAAATTTTAGCTAGCTTGCCAATGTTTTTGACATTAACAGAACGTACTTCTTTTTTCTGCGAAATGTGACGAATGTTTTTAGTGATCTCAGAAAATGATTACGTAAAATTAAGAAAATGGAAAGAGGGGAAGGGGGTCAAACAATTCAATTTGTTTTCCTTCTGACAATCCTTTTTAACTTTGTATACCTTAAATCACAAAAGACTAACAGGACCCTTCCTAATTACATGAAACTCAACATAAGGAGAAAGTTACCTCCTCTGGCCCAGAGAGCTTCACTAGATTCCCAAAAAGCGGCCATTTCACTTCCTTGACTAGTTCCAAACACTCCAGATTAAGCTTTTGAGTCTAGACAGGAAAGAGAGTGGATAATCAAGAACTGGCACAACTAAGAAACAGGTTTGTTGCAACATGTAAATATGAAACCTTAGGTAGGATCAGAATCAGAGGAAGAATCATTGTTGCTAGTTTCTTAGAGAATTGAAGGTTATCTTTGAAAGTCATGATTGCTAGTCTCAAACAGGAAACAGAAACATCGCTGGCCGTGGATGTACCATCGGATTCACCTACAATGACAACATCAACGAAACGGGTCATTCTAAAATTCATTGAAAAACAAACGCTTCTGAGGGTGCAAGTTAAGCATGAAACTTCTTATCCAGCAGATTCAATCTATTCATAACTTTGACCAATAAAATTAGGTTCAAGTTATGCACAGATTTAAATGCATGCTTTAGGTTCTGCTGCTTGATGGGGATTCCTACAGCTTGTCTGCACCTTGTTTTGAAAAAGAAAAGAAAATAATAGAGAGGGAGGGAAGCATAAAAAAACTGCTATTGCAAAATCATTGTTCTCTGCAAGGAAGCCTCAATCCCAGGTGGAGGGCTTCAAGTACTGAAAGATTGTCAGGGTTTTGTAAACAGAGCAAAGGTGTATTTTCAAGTCAACGAAACGGGTCATTCTAAAATTCATTGAAAAACAAACGCTTCTGAGGGTGCAAGTTAAGCATGAAACTTCTTATCCAGCAGATTCAATCTATTCATAACTTTGACCAATAAAATTAGGTTCAAGTTATGCACAGATTTAAATGCATGCTTTAGGTTCTGCTGCTTGATGGGGATTCCTACAGCTTGTCTGCACCTTGTTTTGAAAAAGAAAAGAAAATAATAGAGAGGGAGGGAAGCATAAAAAAACTGCTATTGCAAAATCATTGTTCTCTGCAAGGAAGCCTCAATCCCAGGTGGAAGGCTTCAAGTACTGAAAGATTGTCAGGGTTTTGTAAACAGAGCAAAGGTGTATTTTCAAGATTTTGTACACAAATTAAGGAACTTAAGGGAGTTGTGGTACTGAGAAATTGTCAAGGTTTTGTAGACAAAGCAATTCTACCAAGGAGGTCGATGACTCTCTAGAGAGATATTTAGCAGTATAAACTTACCAGATATTAAGAGAGAGGTGCATCTCTCCAGCACACTCTTTAATGTGTCAAGAAGAACAGAAGCACTGATAATCTCATCCAGACATTTTATATTCAAGGCTTCTTGAACAACAGTTACATCATCATCCAGAAGACGGCGTACTATTGCGTCTTGAATGACATCAAAAGCCTGAACAGGTGAATAGACTTAGTTTCACTAGTCGAAAGAACAATGGAAGTATCACAAGCATAAAATCACCTGAACTCAATCACAAAAAATGAAAACAAATATGCCAAACTAGATTAATCGAAGCATATTAATAAAGCAGTAAAAACTACACTTAAAGACACATTTATGATCACAACTTTGGCTCTCATGGTCAAGCTAGTGTTTCACTTTAAATGTAAAGACGCAAGCACTGGTAATGCTAAAACCTGACAAGTAAATAGCCAATATCTTTAAAAAATAAAAATAAAAGAAGCACGGAATGCTATCCCAACCCCTCTTCCTTGCCTAGCAGAACTTGACAGGGGGTAGAAAAAATTACCTACACCTTTGGCTTAACAAATTAACTTCAAAACTTGGGAAAACAGTAGCAATCTTAAAGCAGAAGGTTCTATAGGCAACAATATGGCATTCATCAAAGATCACCTTTGAGTTAGCAGCTTTATCCTTAAGAATATCAGCAACATCTAGCCCTCTAACTGCCGAACAACGAATCTCAGCCTGTCAAGCATAAAAGAGAAATTAATGCTCACAAATGTACTCTCCTGGGAAAACCATATACCAACCACATGACATGAAACAAAGTGGTACGACCAAAAACCCAAAAAAATTCTAATACCTTGGGATGTTCCAGTGCAAAAAATGTCCCTGAATGAGGCACTCCACTAGAGTCTCCGACTACTGTCTTTAAGAATAGCTCATTACTCCCCTCTTTTCCATACTGCAACATTATAATATAAACAGAAGAAATGATGAGAAGACTCAAAAACCAGCAAGAAAGAAGAAGGATAGGGTTACGTGAAAGAAACAATTATACGAGCATGATAGCATGTACAAGACTTATTGCTGTTGATTAAATTATACCTTTAGAACCTTTTCCATAGCTTCACATAATTCACTTGGATATTCTTTATAGAGAGACACCAAAATTTCCTTCGTTTGACTTCCTAAAACAACGCAAAACTTGCAAATATAAGTAACACTAATAAGAAGAAAAAACCAGAATCTAGACAAACTTGCAAGATAAATGATAATAAGATATTTAAAATGCACAAACCCAATTCGGATGATCTAGGTTGATCCATGCCTCCAGATATCTTCGTGCAAGCTTTCAACAACTTGGAGACCAGACAGTGAACATAGAATTGCAAGGGAATTTTTTCAATAATCTCCATTAAAGTGCGGTGGTAGATTTGGTCAGCTGAGCTGCAGATGTAAAACATGATTACGTAACCATATAAAAGGGAATGCAAATGAAATACAAAATGAACAAACGCTCTCCGAACCTGTATTCAAGAAGGGAATTGAGGAACACAGTCAAGAACTTATTAATGTTGAATTCCTCAGCAAATCCACCAAGAATATCCACAATATCCCTTCAGAGTCAGAGGCAGAAATAGGTTAACACTGATCGCTATTAAATTAATAACAAAAAGCAGCAAAATTTAACATCTCGCATCTCTACAGACCAAATGAAACACACCTGATTTCTATCAACGCGTCCATGCTCTTTTTGGTAATCAATCCCACATTTTGTAGCTACCAGAGAGATTATGAAAGTCAGTCAAAGCACCAATAAGGAGTAACAAAAAAACTGGTATAAAGCTCCACAATAAAATAGTCAATTATTAGCATATTCCCTAGATTGTTGGTAATTATAACCTTCATTGAGCTTAAAACTGCATCATAGTTGCAATTGGACAGCTAAGCAAGCACGAGTAACAAAATGGCAGAGACATACTCTGTGTTCACAAGCACAACTACAAGTTTTAGAAGTACCTGAACAAGATTGATCAAGCCCATTAATGGCATACGAAACAATTGCAGATCATTTGCCTCTTTCAGATACTCACGAACAACACCAACAATTGAGTGGATTAAAGTTCTAACAAGACCAGTAGACATCTTTGTTTTTAGAGCGAGCAACCCAACAATCATCAAGGCAGCAGACTGTGAATACAAGATCAGAAAGCAAAATATGAATAAATATGAATTTATTATGCCACTGCATACCATTTCAGTTTCTAAAAAGAGTACTAGCAAGAGCACACCCCCTCCCACCTCTCTAAGGGAAAGAAAAAGAAAAACTTTATGTTTTGGTTGCTACTGAAAAGGTTAAACCACCCTCTTCTTCTTGGTAATCAAACCAACTGTTCTCCTCTTCCCCTCCCCCACACTCATTTCAGGGACAGTAATTGAATTTTGAGTGTTAAAGGTCCTGTGCAATGCACAGTGAAGAATTATGTTACTTATTGAGCATACATAGAGAGATTGCAAACCTTATGGTCCCTACTCCCCAGGTCAATAGGTTGAAGGCCAGAGAGCACGTATGGAAGAATCCTATTCACGACATCACTGGTAATATCAGTCAGAGCGCCCAAAACCTCAACGACAACTGCAGTACAAAATCGAGTGACAACCTGTGCAGGTTGAACCTTCTTCTCTGGCATTGCCTACAAATTCAAACTTTTCAGGTAACAACAGAAGATAGAACCTGATAACAATCACGCATAAATATTTACTTACAAAGCCACAAATGGCATCCAGTACACCTGGATCACGAATGCATTGTTGCACAATAACTCTCCTTGGAAGAGGTGCACCTGATGCTTTGACACCACCAAGAAACATCCATCTAGTATTTCTACATGAAATGTCAAGCAAGTCAGTAATTGAACTCAAGACATGGCACATACTAAAGAATTGTGCTTTTACACAGCTAATAACAGTTACTAGAAATCCTCACCCAGTATCAATTAACTGTACCACTCGAACAAACTGATGAGTCTCATGGTAAGGCAGGGTGCATAAAATCAACTCCTCGACGTTGTACACATGAACCCTACAATTTCCAAGTTCCAAAAATCAATACCAGAGTAATACCAGTAAAAGAATAAGTAACAAGAGAGTGACACCAGAGCAAACCATACTTGAATCTCCGAATCAAGTACTCCAGCGTATGCAGGGCGGGAAGCGAGTGGAAATACCCTGATAACAACCTCAAATACGAAGCTATGGAGCTATTAATTTTATTATTCACTTCCACGCTAGACACCTCCCTATCGAGCTCTCTATTCCTTTCATTGAACAGGAACTCTCTAAACTCCTCAAACTCCTCATTTTGCTCGCTTAAACCAACCAGCCCTGCAGAAACACAGCACAGACAAGTTACAGTCAGTTCACACCAAATTTCAAACCAGAAAATCAAAAACAGGTGGTTAAATTCTCCTACCACACGAAGCGAGGTGGAAAATCGCGTCGATATCGATGTCGGCCGCTTCCTTGGGGCTGAACAAAACGGAAGGCCGGGTGAACGGCTGCTTACGGGACTCGGCGTCGGCGATTACAGCTGACTTGAGCGCCCGCAGCTGCGCGGCGATGGAGCTGGACATTTTTGTGTTCGGTTGTTGCTCTGTGAGTGAGTTGTGGCTCAGCTTGTTGGGGGCGGTTCGGGCTATTTATAGGGGTCCAGGGGGCGGCGGTCTGGTGGATATCGGCGGTGGCTGAGGTTTAGTGTGAACCGCTGTGCAATTATAGCGCGGGGTTTAGGGTTTATGCCATGTGTGCTTGTCTGTTTAAATATAGTAAATACCTTGCATTTCTTTATTTATTTATCAGATTACGAGTATGCCCTTGTTATTTTCGTCAAATCGTAACCCAGGCCATGAGGTCTGGTAAAAACAAATTTACAAATAGGACCTCTGTCAAAATGGAAATTTATTTGCTTTCAGTTAATTAAAAAATGTGAATAACTATAACGGTAAATTAAGAGGAAATGGTAAGTAAGTGAACATTATAGTTCTAACCGAAACAAATTCTAAATTGCTAAAAAACAAAAAAACTGAAAAAGTTGACTGAATTGTGATTAATTATAAAAATTTTGAATTATTATTTGGTGAAATATAGTTGTATTTTTTGCTTTATCTAGAATAGTTGTTTGACTATTGTATATCTTATAAATGCTCGGGGATTGAATTAATGCATTGGAACGAGACTATTGCGTGATACTTTATTTAAATGTGGGAAATCTTAGTACCGATATTATTATATTAGTTTATAATATAGGAATACAACAATATACAAAAAGAAAGTGTGTGTGACCATAATTAAACTCTAAGCTCAAGGTCCATGGGTCCATAGTCCAATATTATTCTTTAACATATCCTCATGAATATCTTTAATCCTTTCATGTTACATTTGCTTTACAATTAATACAATTAATGATATTGTATCCTTTTATAGTAACATCACGTATCAGTAAAAACGAATCAGTTTGATACTAGATATATCAATGTATCATTAATAGAAAAGGGACGTAGTCTAAATCACCACTTCGAGTCTAATTCTCACGGGACGAAAAGTGAGTTTGTTTATGTAACATTAATTGGTCTCTCACATTCCTATACTTTCCCTCATTGTTGAACTACTCATCAAATTCCCCAAATCCACTTCTCCTCCACTGTAATTAATCATGTCTCACGATTCATAATTCAACTCCCTACTTTAATGATCTGGGCCCCTTTTTTCAGGTTAGTCATATCACCGAATTTCCGGTTGTAACTAACTTCCTCACCTTACATAATTCAACTCCTCCCCACGTTCCCCAGATCCCCCTTTCCCGATCACCCCTCTATCAATACTGATTTATCGTTGCAACCAATCTTGCCCCACCGCCCATGATTCAACTCTTGCTCACGTTCCCCATATCCCCCTTTTCCGGTCACCTCTCTATCACTCCTGATTTCTTGTTGCAACTTATTTTGCCCCGCCGTAGATAATTCAACTCCTCCCCACGTTCCCCAGATCCCCCTTTCCCAGTCACCCCTCTACCACTCCTAATTTGTCGTTGCAACTAATCATGCCCCGCCGTCGATAATTCAACTCTCACTCACGTTCCCCATACCCCCCTTTCCCAGTCACCCCTCTACCACTCCTGATTTCTCGTTGCAACTAATCATGCCACACCGTCGATAATTCAACTCGTGCTCACGTTCCCCTAATCCCCATTTCCCGGTCACTCCTCTACCACTCTCGATTTATCGTTGCAAGTAATCATGCCCCGCTGTTCATAATTCAACTCCTCCCCATGTTCCCAAATCCCCCTTTCCCGGTCACCCCTCGACCACTCCTGATTTCTCGCTGCAGCTAATCATGCCCCGATGTCGATAATTCAACTCCTCCCCACGTTCCCCAGATCCCTCTTTCCCGATCACCCCTCTATCACTTCTAATTTCTCGTTGCAACTAATCATGCCCTGCCGTCGATGATTCAACTCCTCTACATGTTCCCCAAATCCCCATTTCCCGGTCACCCCTCTACCACTCCTGATTTCTTGTTGCAACTAATCATACTCTGTCGTCCATGATTCAACTCTTGCTCAAGTTCCCCAGATCCCCCTTTTCCGGTCACCCCTCTACCACTCCTGATTTCTCATTGCAACTAATCATGCCTCGTTGTCCATAATTCAACTCTTACTCACGTTCCCCATATCCCCCTTTCCCGGTCACCTCTCTACCACTCCCGATTTCTTGTTGCAACTAATCATGCACCACCGTCCATAATTCAACTCCTGCTCACGTTCCCCCGGATCCCCCTTTCCCGGTCACCCCTATGCCACTCCCGATTTCTTGTTGCAACTAATCATGCCCCACCGTCCATAATTCAACTCCTGCTCACGTTCCCCCGGATCCCCCATTCCCGGTCACCCCTCTATCACTCCTGATTTCTCGTTGCAACTAATCATGCCCCACCGTCCATAATTCAACTTCTGCTCACGTTCCCCATATCCCCCTTTCCCGGTCACCCCTCTATCACTCCTGATTTCTCGATGCAACTAATCATCCCCCGGTTTACCCCTATCTCACCCATGAATTCTCGTTGTAACTAATCATTCCCCACCGTTCATAATTCAAATCTGCCCCCACGTTGCCCATATCCCCCTTTCCCGGTTCATCACCTTAGATCTCTCGTTGTAATTAATCATCCACCACCTTCCATAATTCAACCCCCACTTTCCCTAGATCATCATTTTCCCGATTTAGCATCTATCTACCCAGATTTTCCGTCATGATTAATCATTTCTCACTCTCCATAATGCAATTACTCCCCACGTTCCCCATATCCCCTTTCCCGGTTCAACCTCCCTTTCCCCGGATTTTTCGTCGTAATTAATCCCTTTTCACCTTCCATGATGCAACTACTCCCTACATTGCCTAGACTCCCTTTCCCGATTGGACGCCCATCTCCCCATACTTCCTGACATTATTCAATCCCTCTCACCACCTCTCATAATTCAACTCTTGCACATGTTCCCCCATACCCCATTTCTTGGTTCAGCCCCATATTCCCAAATTTCCCGACGTTGTTCAATGCTTCCCCACATTCCTTAATTACTGCTTCCTGGTTCCCTCTTTCTAGTTTTTCCGCCATAACAAACTCGTAGATTTGGTGTAAATGGGCGAGTATGGGCATATTGCACAACTACTATAATAATTGATGGGAATCAACAAGGTAATTGAGTTGAAATATTATACAAAAAATACATTAAAATAGGTATAATCTTGAAAAAGTATTAAAGTGAATCAGTTGTGATTTAAAATATTACATATCAACCATAACAACTCATTTTGGCATTAAGTATAAATTTCAACATCGTTGATATCATTAATAGAACAGGGTGCTATTGATAATTCAAACTATATGAAATAACATTTAGCTCGAACAACATTACTAACATTGTTTAAAACATTCATTCAAAGATTAAACCGAGTTTATTTAGGTTACCTTCCTCAAACCAAATTCCCTTTCATAGTTCACCCCTCTCATAGTCTCATATCATACGATGATATTGGTCATTCCATACTACAGAAATTTATACTTAAAATGGGAGGATGAAAAAAATAGCAATATTCTGTAGTATTAAGATAATGTTATGTTTAGGCTTAAAAGAAATAAAAGAAACAAAAGAAACTGGAGGATGATTTTAAAAAATAAAAATTCCTAGAGGGATTGGATTTTCAAAGCGGCAATTGGATTCAATTGTCTCAGCACAGAGGTATACACAGTATACTCCCCCGACGCTCTACTTTTGTATCGTCTGAGTAGATCCGACCCCAAAATCGTGTTCTTTAAGCAGCACTTTCACAATGCAGTGGCACAAGTGATCTGTACGGTTCGTGACGCAGGCGGAAGAATCCGATTTGAATAGTAGTTTTTGGTTTTGGTTTTGAAATGGAGTTCACCGAGGCTTACAAGCAGACCGGTCCTTGTTCCTTCTCTCCGAATGCTCGGTTCATTGCAGTAGCGGTCGATTACCGTCTCGTGGTTCGCGATGTTCTCACCCTCAAGGTAATTCTAGTGTTTCTCCTGAACTTACCTTGATTTCCTTTCTTTTTATTCTTGCACATGAGTTCTCCAAGATGATTGATATAAGGATACACACGAGCACTTGATTTTAGGAACAGGTTTAACTTTTCTTTTTGATTTGTGTCAAAAATCTTACCTACTCCATGTTGAATTGTTACAAAAAGTTTATGCTTAGGAATTGCAATATAACAAGGGACATGGGATTATTATAGCGGGCGGGAGGGAGGGAGTAGAATTCTGTGTTTTGCAATGAAATTTGAATGGTTTGACACGAGTAAAAAAGATAGTTAAAGTTGAGAAAAACTTGAACTTTGAGATAACTTGTAGTCCAGGAACTTGAGAAGTAGTCTGCTTGTATTTCTCCCAAACAAATGAACCAAATATAACAACACCTTTTCCTATCCAGGACACTTTAACATAACACTGCAGATTGAGTTTATTCCCATTATTGATTAATATACTCTAAATCTAATTTTTAAAAGTTAAGATTGTAATTACTTTTGAATTTTCATGTTGAATTTCATTCAATGAAGCAGGTGGTTCAACTGTTCTCATGCCTGGATAAGATAAGTTACATTGAGTGGGCCAATGACTCTAGGTTTGTTCTTTGTGGTCTTCATAAGAAACCTTTGATTCAAGCGTGGGATTTGACTCAACCTGAATGGACCTGTAAAATAGATGAAGGGCCTGCTGGCATTTCTTATGCTAGGTGGAGTCCTGATAGCCGTCATATACTTACAACATCAGAGTTTCAGCTGCGCTTAACTGTTTGGTCCCTCTTGCATACTGCTTCAGTTAGTGTACATGTTCAGTATCCTAAACATGGTTCCAAAGGGGTATCATTCACTAAAGATGGACAATTTGCTGCTGTTTGTACAAGACGAGATTGCAAAGATCATGTCAATCTGTATTCTTGCAGTACATGGGAGCTCATCAGTGTATTTGCTGTCGACACACTGGATTTGGCTGATATTCAGTGGTCACCTGATGACAGTGCAATTGTGATCTGGGATTCTCCTCTGGAGTACAAGGTATAAATATACACATTTCAGTTTTCAGATTTAATACAACATCTGAGTGTAAACACTAGTACTCTTAATGCACTGATACATCAAAATCATGTTTTGTTGCATTTAAAAAGCATACTATTAGCTATAAATCTTCCAATGTACATAAAGAATATTCATTAACTAAAAATATTGGTTTGTTGGTGTAGTCAGTCAAAGAGTAGTTGATCCCAATGTGCTGATGTTATGGTCGTGGACTCGTGGCACAATCTGACTTACCAATGTGATATTCTTGGGAAATGTGACTAATTTATGTTCATTTATGTTTACGAGTAGTACCATAAAGGATGCGCCTTTTCTTTTCGTGAGTTACTTTAATAATATTAAGTAAATTGCATAATGACTTTCCATATTTTAGATCTTGATATATTCCCCAGATGGTCGTTGTCTCTCCAAATATCAAGCCTATGAAAGTGGACTTGGTGTGAAAAGTGTTAGCTGGTCCCCCTGTAGCCAGTTTCTAGCTGTAGGAAGCTATGACCAGATGTTGCGGGTTCTGAGCCACTTGACATGGAAAGTGTTTGCAGAATTTACACACCTAGCTACTATCCGTGCACCTTGTTGTGCTGCTGTTTTCATGGTAAGCTGCTCACTGAATCTGTTATTAATTAATGCCCATTTCCTCATTTTGATTTTTGTGGCTTTCTTTCTCACATGTCAGGAGGTGGATGAACCATTGCAACTTGATGAACTGAATTTGAATGATGATTTCGGTATGTTGGATTCATGCCTTCATTGTTTTTGCAGCATCTGTTTGCTGTGAGTTTAATAAATATGCTTTACATTATTGCATCACAAGCTACCAGTATAATTACGAGTATGGTCCTGACATGAATTGAGTTGGTTCTGCTGTGAACTTTTATACTACCAGCATTATTTCATTACTGGAAGAATGGCTGTCATACTTGAACTGCATCTAGCTAGATATTGTATTTCTTAAGTGAAGGGTGACTTAATTGAAATGTGCCTCGATGTGCTTCACCCATCTTTTTCCTTTTTTCAGAAGATGGTCCTGAAATGCGTGCTCAGGTCAGATATGACATAATGGAAATACCAGTTACTCTTCCTTTCCAAAAGCCTCCAGCTGATAAACCAAACCCCAAGCAAGGAATTGGTAATCCACTATTTTTTTCTTCATTACATTTACTTATTGTGTTACAGACTTACTGATCAGTACAAGTTGGAAAAGAGGGTATAAAGATATTACTAACCTTCGGTAATGGATGTTTACATGCTTTGTCGTTACTCAAATGCAAATAATTTTAAAAAAGGAAATATTGTTATTTGCAGTATGAATAGTTTTGTGGGATTACTAGGAACTTCTGTATAAGATTATAACCCTTCATCAACACAAACTTTCAGGTCTCATGTCATGGAGCACTGACAGCCTCTACATCTGTACTCGTAATGACAGCATGCCTACCGTTCTCTGGGTGTGGGACATGCAACTTCTTGAGCTTGCTGCTGTTCTGATTCAGAAAGAACCGATTCGAGCAGCTGTTTGGGATCCAACATGCACTCGCTTAGTTATATGCACAGGCAGCTCTCAGCTGTACATGTGGACACCTTCAGGTGCCTACTGTGTAGGTGTCCCACTGCCTGGCTTTTCCGTGTTCGATCTAAAATGGAACTCAGACGGGAGCTGTCTCCTCCTCAAGGACAAGGAGTTTTTCTGCTGTGCTGCTGTGCCAATGTTGCCAGAGTCCAGCAGTGACTACAGTTCTGACGAATCAGCCGATGCTTAAGGTACACAAGTTGCAGGTTCTCAGATGCCTTGTGATTTATGTATACTCGGTTAAAAATGTTTGTTAGATTTGTTTGTTTTTAGAGAAATTGAAAGCGAACGCGTATTTAGCTTGCTGGTCCTTCTCATATCAGGCAATTTCTTAGAAAACTCCTAATTTGGCTGTAGGAATATCTTCACATGTCCCTTGGTATTGCTTTTAAACATTACTATTACTGTTCTTTGAAGGATGTTCTTTGCCTGACTGCCTCATATGAAAGGTAATCTGGTTGGTTCGTTTATGGTAATGGAAGAACGATTACATCCTGCAACAAAATTTGCAGAGACTTTCGGGCAAAACCGCCAGTAATATCTGAGATGATCAAGTTGGCAGAAGCCAACAGAGGGTGTAACGACAAGGAATGTGATTGAAAACAACCATGTTTTTGTGTCTTGAAGGGGGAATGAATAAATAATGATCCAAAATGTGTCAAATTCTATGGCTTTTGCATCATTCCCTTGTGGATAAGTTCGTATCAAGTACAGATAAGCAAGTAATGTCTTTTTTTTCCTACAACAAGATCAATAACATGAAATGGAACTTTTTAGATAAACTGATAAATAATGGATGAAATATTTTTCAGAATTTACAAACAGTTCTTACTTCTTACAAGTTCCATAATGATTGCTTGATAATTCGCTGCGAAAGTGACGTGACCGGCAAACAAATTGGGAGCTAGGAGTGCACTCCTCCACTTTTCTTCCATTATCATGATTCTTAGATTTCATTAGCGTATGACGGCACGTCGGCACCGCCTCAAGAATTACCGACAGGTAGAGAGGTGCACCTGTGCCCATAACCTCAACTGCAGTATAATATTTTTACTGCAAGAATTTTTGACATAACTTTAATTTTGCAAGTCTGAATATTGACTTAAAATGCCATTGTTTTGCTAATGCGAGTTTATGTCATCATCATCATAATATAATAATATTAAATAATTTTGTTTTTTCCAACTCTGAAAAATGACAAAAAAAAAAAAATAGGGCTACATTTAGCATCACCCTTATTACATTTATCTATAATAAGGTAATGTTGGAAAAAAAATGACAAAATAGGGCTACATTTAGCATCACCCTTATTATGTCATACGATTACTATTTTCCAATTTGAGTTTTATCGTGACTAATTTATATTTATATAATTCTAAAAATTTATTATAGAGATACATATCCTAAACTGCACATTCGAGTATTTCTTTCACGTCAACGGTATTCTATCACGTAAATGTGATTTCTTGAGAGTTTTCTTTTATAACAGATTGATATGCGAGGCACGTAATTTTGTTACGGTTAATAATACTTATGGTGCAAAGTAACAAGCAAGACAATAACGAGAAAATCCCCTGAACTCTCAAACCCTAAATTCTAAATCCTAAATCCTAAACTCCTAACTTCCCAATTTTCCTTAAATTTTTTTATACATTATAACTTACACAGTATATCTTTTAATTTGAACTATATATTTTATTACTTAAAAATTCTAAATTTTTATATGAAATTTCTTGAATTTTCACATTAAAATATGTTTTACTCTATGTTTAATTTAAAATGATCAATATTTTTACACAAAAATATATCATTTAACTTTAAAATAAAGTGTTGGTTCCATAGTATTTAGCAAATTCGGTATTTCAAGAAATTTTGCCATAATAACACATGCGTAACTATAATGAAGGAAAAAAACAATTATACAATCTAACATAAAATACCAACATGTTTATAATTTCTAGTTGTGAAGGATAATTTCCAATTTTGACACCTTTAATCAGCCCATTTCAATCAATTCACACCAAAGGAGAAAAAAAAAAAGGTTAGCTGAGCCATAACTGCAGAGAGGGTCACTTAACCGCATGTCATAATCTTCTACTTGTCGCCATGTCACCCTCGAGGTTTCCTTAACATTCATCATCCCAACCATTTGAGAGATTTTTTACCGTCTTTCTTAATAGTCGGGGAAACCGCAAATGCTAAGAATATTTGAATAAGATTGCCGAAATATCTGGATAGACTAGTCCCTGTCGGCGGCCATTGATCGCCTGGTGGTTTTGACTCTGCGTTGAGTTCGGAAAGAATTCTCAATTCCGCCGGAGGGATTTAATGGCGGAACCGGAGAACGGAGAAGTCGACAGTTCCGGCGGGGTTTGCTCGTCGGAAACCTCTCGCGGCGGCGAAGATGTGTACAGTTGCAAGGAATCGGATGCTTCTTCAGCTGATCATCTCGTCATAATGGTGCACGGAATTCTGGGGAGGTAATCATGATTACACCTTTTACTTCATCTGAAATTGAACTTCCACTTTTATTTGAATGATCTGATTTAGGTGCTTTAGTGATTGATTTGAAGCTTGTTTGATGCAATTATAAGTGCTGAATTATGCGGATAAAACTCAGGAGTGTTAGAGACTTGAGTGTATTTGTGCTCCGGTCTTTGTTGTAACCATATGGAGTTCCTCATTTTGTGTTTCTGCGTTTTTGGTTGAGTTTCAGTGCTTCGGATTGGAGATTTGGTGCTGATCAGTTTGTTAGCATGCTCCCTGATAAAGTATATGTGCACTGTAAGTGATACCTTCATCGAGGCGTTGCAGCCTTCAGATCATCCTTTGTGCATTTTAAAGTTAACATTAATTTCAAAACAGGTAGCGAAAAGAATATGGCTAAACTGACTTTGGATGGAGTGGATGTGATGGGGGAAAGATTAGCTGAAGAGGTTGTGCTATGTTCCAGTGCCCCGATGGCCTCTTTCATTTATTATTAAACATTAAAGTTGCAATCTTTCATCCTAGTATTTACATAAAGATCATTTGCAGGTACTTGAAGTAATTCAGAGAAAGCCTCATCTGCGGAAGATTTCTTTTGTTGCGCATTCTGTTGGAGGTGTGGTAGCAAGATACACTATTGGAAGATTATATCGACCTCCATGCAAAGGAAATCCAGACAACTTGTCTACTGATTCTTGTGAAGAGGAGACAAAGGCTACAATAGCTGGTCTGGAGCCGGTAAACTTTGTCACAGTTGCCACTCCTCATCTTGGATCAAGGGGCAATAAGCAGGTTTGTCAACTGTATGTGAATCTGGTTACCTGTTTTCTGCATGTATTGAATTTTTCTGGATAAGGCTTATAACCTAAATGTTGTGGAGGCGGGACTTGAACCCGTGACCTCGGGGTTATGAGCCCCGCTAACTACCAAACTCACTAGAGAAAGAAAAACTAATATAGAAAATAACTAAGTGCCTCTCTACCGTATCTATACAAATGGGAAATGGGGATTCGCCGCTGCCTAACCATAGAGTGTAAATGTTAATCCTAACCAACTAGTTCTCGTTGCTCCTGGCAACAGTCATGCTCAAACTATTTCCCAAATTATATGTCTGGATAGTTCATAGTCATGGAACTTTGCTCTAGGTCATCCGGTTGCAAAACATTGCCGATGTGATTGGGTAGAAGAAGTGTTCTTTCAGCACTTCTCTTTTAAATTTTACACATAATTCTCTGAGGCCTTGGGCATGGACATGACATATAGATTGAACCATAAAAGGTTAGTTTGGCTGCTTTTATAACCTTTAGAGCATCAATATCATGTTGTTTTTATTATTACTTCAAAATTCCTCCAGTGTGCTGTCTCTGGTGAGATTGGAACTTTTAGCATTGTGGTAGAGTTGTCAGTTTTTCTACCACTAGAGTAGGACAACATCTGGTCTTTATATTTTCTATCTTATGAAAAATTGGAAATTAGTTTATGTTACAGCATGATGGACTTAGTACATTAACCTTTTCAGAAGCATGTATGTTTAGACTGTTAAAAAATCTTAGATAAAGCAAAATGGTTCCATGGCTCTTGCACTGAGTTGATTAATTGAGTATCTGATAAGGTGGTCATTAATTTGACAAAATTATCTTGGGTTATGCTGTCGTTTCTGCGTTGTTCTTGGTTTCATATCCAGAATAAGAAACAAAGATATATTCAAAATTTTGGTTGTCGTGTTTTCAGGTGCCTTTTCTCTTTGGTGTGCCTGCATTAGAGAAAGTAGCTGTTCTATTAGTACATTGGATATTTAGAAGAACAGGTCGCCACCTTTTCCTAACTGATGATGACAATGGAAAGCCTCCATTGCTTACACGCCTAGTGAAAGATGACGATGATCTGAAGTTCATGTATGTTATTCTTGCAACCTGATCTATTTGAACCTAACTCATTGAGCTATCCTACTATGCTTCACTTCATGGCTTAAGTGATTAGTGCATATAATTACCTGCAGGTCTGCCTTGCGCTCATTCAAACGTCGGGTAGCATATTCTAACGTGGGCTATGACCGTATCCTTGTTGTACTGTTATTTTACCTCTCCCCTATTTTAGTCCGGATATACCTTGTTTTCCTTTACAAATTGTTGCTTAGATATTGTTGGCTGGAGGACATCATCAATCAGGCGCAACAGTGAGCTGCCAAAGGTACAGTCTTTAGGCTTTTCTGTTCTCACAATGAACATGTTCGCTTTTGTTTGATTTTATTGTGATGTTAGTCTTCTGGTGGTATATAGTGGGAGGAATCATTGAATGAGAAGTATCCTCATGTTGTGTATGAAGAACTCTGCAAAGCCTGTGACAGTGAGCAATGTGACTCCAGTCTTGAAGAAGATAATGGCTTGGATGATGTAGAAGGTCTGTAATTTGGATTGGTTTTCTCTCCAACGATATTTTAACTTTCACTGCTTCTTTTGTTGCTTTTCTGAAGTCTGTATGTTTGTAAATTCTTACAACATGATCAGGGTGGTTGATTGTCTAGGAGCAACGAGTCAAGTTATCCATCCAAAATGGGATGCCACACTTTTAGTTTGCATTTTATCCATGTTGATTCTACACTTTTAGCATGCATTTAGCCCATGTCGTACTAAATTGCTTGATTCTGCTATTTTTTATATGTGCAAATGACTCAAACTTCCATAATTTGCTCTGAAAGAAATTGTTGGACGATGTACTTCTCACATTTACTTGTTCCTGTTGTTTAATCTGTTCATACAAAGAGTCATATTCATTACTCTAAAAGGTTTCATTTTATTTGTGTTTTTCCGCAGAGAAGCTGGTCACCGCATTATCTTGTGTGTCATGGGAAAAAGTAGACTGCAGCTTTCACAGCAGTAGGCTGAGGTTCGCTGCTCATAGTGTTATTCAGGTTGGTTGGAAATTCTCTCCCTATCCCCACCCCCTACACATATTACGTGCTGTATCATTTTGGTAGAGAGTACAAACATTAAAAAGCCGCTCTGCTTACCTTTTTTCATCACTTAGGTAATGGGATGCTCCTTGCTAAGAAATATTTTAATATTTTAATTTATGAGTATTAAATGTTTGAAATGGCACGGTGTCATCCATTATTTGTTGCTCCATCAAGCAGTAATAAGTTCTCAGTCGTTCCCTTGACAATACTATCCACTTGTGTGCTTATTCCTGAGGCTATGTTATATTACAGGTGAAATACCAGTACATGCATTCAGAAGGCGCAGATGTGATACAGCACCTGATTGATCACTTCGTTCTATAAAATCCCGTGAGACTTTGGATGTGAATCAGAGCCAACATTATACTGATCATTGTATAGCTTGCTTAGGTAACATAAACGAGACATCATTTCTCTCTATAGAAAGCATTATACAGCAACTGGCA
Organism: Sherardia arvensis; assembly: GCA_948330725.1. Lineage (NCBI taxonomy): Eukaryota > Viridiplantae > Streptophyta > Magnoliopsida > Gentianales > Rubiaceae > Sherardia > Sherardia arvensis. The sequence continues at coordinate 47,147,382 of OX415236.1, forward strand.
TTGGGCTCCAACCCGCTGAGCGTTGGTTGTGATGTATCTCTTGTAACCTTGGCTGCTGCCAGAATTGTCCCTTGATAAAGTTTTTACAGCAACTTTGCCGTTCTTCTCAATAATTGCGTACATGAGTTATTCAAATCACAGCAGAACTGGATGAGTAATCTGTGATTTGTGAAGGTGTGCTGTAGATGAGTAGTAATTGCGTAAATAACACTTTTTTGTGTTTTTTTTACATGAAAATCAAACTATTATAAATTCAAAGTAACAAAAAAAATTTAAAACTATTAGAAAACTCTGTTTCTTGCCCTTCAAATGTAAAATAAATAATTGAAGTTGCACTGTGATAATTGACAAACTGTATTCTTTCATTCATTGAATCGAATGCCAAAATGTTACTCAAAACTGGCATCAAACATTTCTATCAAAAAAGTGTTGCTATAGTATTTGATTCTTGTATTCCAAAATAAGGTTTAAATTTACAAAAAAAATTTGTTTATTATCTTATTATTAAGAAATTTAGCAATATTTAAGGATAATATTATAATTTCATGATTTTTACACTACGCTGAATAAAAATAATATACAATATAATACCTAGCACTTCGAAAAAAAGAAAAGAAAAAGTCTACAAATTTATATTTTGGAAATAAATACTAGCAAACGTACTCCAATTTTCTTTTGCCCTTTGCACGGAAGTGAATCTCCAATAATATCACTCCACGTGTCCTTACGTCACACAAAACCCCGGCAAACGAAGCAAAATCTTTCCCATTTCCTTCCGGCGGTTCTGGACAGTTTCAAAAAAAAAAAGCCTCCCAATCTAACTTTGCCGTCCATTCCCGCCGCGTGATGGAGCTTTCTATATCCTCTTCTTCAACTGCCCTCACCTCGAAGATATCGTGTCACCCTCGTACCGCCCGCCAGTATCTCAGACCGATCTCCGGTGCTGCTTATGGATCACTGCGCCCGAATTCGTTACTGAAGCTGTCTCTCAACGCCAACAGGCTCTCTACTGTTAAACGCCGCATCGTTATGGCGAAGAATCAGATCTCCGGTGAAGTTGCTACCAATGACGCCGCTGCCCCCGCCGCCGCCGAGGACGGTTTCATCCTCGAAGACGTTCCTCACCTCACCGATTACCTCCCTGATCTGCCGGTATCGTTATGCTGTTCTTACTTCATATTTTTATTCTAACAGCATAATTGTATTGCATTCCCTAGATTGAATGACAATTATATGTTAAAACTCGTTAAATTAGTATGCCTAAGCTAATAACCAATAGGTAATTGCTCAGATACTGTGTTCAAAACGAAATGTTGAACGTTCATTGATTACTTGTAAATGTAGCGCATAATATCAGCACTGATATCATTTGGATGGAGGTGTTAGACTGTTAGTATTAGTGTAAAATCCTAATTTGTAATTGGCGAAATGAAATGGGAAAAACTGCCGTGATTAACTTAATTAGGTTCCAAAAGGTGTGGTAATGCTGTGTTTGAACTTTGAAGCATTAAAACATTGTGATTAGCTGTAAACTGGCTAACTCAAAAACTAACACGATTATTTTGCCTTTTTATGCAATCACTTCCAGTCATATCCAAATCCTCTGGAGAAGTCCCAAGCTTATGCTATCGTGAAGTAAGTACTTTATTTTAACGTACACACTGTCATATAATGTAGTTTGAATGATTTGAATTCTAAAAATGTCCTTTTGCTCTAGGAATACATTTGTCAGTTCGGAAGACACAGTGGCTTTGAATGTAAGTGTGCCTGTAAGACATGTATTTAATGTCAATATGATTTTGATCGTAAACAAAATGAAACTTGCTTTGCCTTAGATTGTCATTCAAAAAGGTAGTCCAAGTGGTGTACATTTTCGCCGTGCTGGTCCTCGAGAAAAGGTATATAACTTAGGCACATTCTTAAGCCCATTCAGTATTCCGATCAATAAGTAAATAGTGACAAGTTTCCTGTTTTAGGTTTATTTCGCTCCAGAGAAAGTGCGTGCTTGTATTGTCACATGTGGAGGTTTATGCCCTGGAATCAATACAGTGATTCGGGAAATAGTCTGTGGCTTGCATAATATGTATGGTGTGGAAGATGTACTTGGAATCCAGGTGAGATTGATGAATGCGCTGGCTGTCTTATATTTTGCATAACGTATTATGAGTTTTTGTGATGATTTGTTTTAGCAAATTAGAATGTGCTGGGAGTGAAAGCTTCTTCACCTGATTCTATCAAAATATGCAGGGAGGATATAGAGGATTTTATTCGCGAAACACTATTAAGTTGACACCAAAGCTTGTCAATGATGTCCATAAGCGCGGTGGTACCTTCCTTCAAACTTCAAGGGGAGGTCATGATACCAAGAAAATAGTTGATAATATTCAGGATCGCGGCATAAATCAGGTGTAGTGACGGTAGCCTTTTGCTTATACCAAATTTAACATTTGGGAAGAACAAAGTATTGACTGTCTGTTATTCAGGTCTACATAATAGGAGGGGATGGTACTCAGAAAGGGGCTGCGGCAATTTACAAGGTGATTATGTCTTCCAGAAATTCTTTTGATTTCCATTATAATCTTTCTTATGAAATGCTGACTTATATGTTTCTATCAAGGAAGTTGAAAAACGTGGTCTACAAGTGGCAGTAGTTGGCATCCCCAAGACAATCGACAATGATATAGCCGTAAGGATTCTTAATCGGTAGCTTTCTGCTTTTTGGTAAATAGTTGTTGCTCAACATGTTTCCTGTCCTTCAATTTTATGTGGTGATAACTTGCGGATGCAATATCTTCATTTAGAAGGCTTGTTACTTGTAAGGATTTGGGTGCTTGTGCTTTTCAACTTTACTTTCCAGTAAAAGCTTCAGATGTCATTGAAAGATATCTTCGATAATATAGACAATAAATCATCCCACAGTAAGAAGATAATAAATAATCCCATAGCGCTCACTTTGCAAAACATTTATTTTTGTTTTAGGTGCACTGAATCCTCATATCTGAAAAAATTAATTAATGATATACTGAATCCTATGGCTAAGACAGTGTACTTGCATTAGTCTGGCCTTTAACTGGGAGAAAAGGTGTTATTCATGTTTTTGATTATCAGGCCTAAGCCAACACTGTCCCTATCATATAAAAAGTGTCACTTGTTGACGGACATATATGTTTGCTAATCTACTTAACACTGATTGCTTTATTTAGGTGATTGATAAGTCTTTTGGCTTTGATACTGCTGTTGGCGAGGCTCAGCGAGCCATAGATGCAGCTCATGTGGAGATTGAGTGTGTAGAAAATGGAGTTGGAATTGTAAAGCTCATGGGCCGATATAGTGGTTGGTAGATCTGCCTTTTTTTGGTTGGTTTCTCGAGTCTCACTTTAGCTTGATTTATATTTACTTGTTGCAGGGTTCATAGCTATGTTTGCAACCTTGGCTAGCCGGGATGTGGTATGAACTTACAAACATATTTATTTCATATTATTTTCGGTTACTTGGTCTCAATGTTTGAGCGTTAGTGTTATATAAACAAATCATTTTAAGCCTGGTGCTCATTTTTACAGGATTGTTGCTTGATTCCTGAGTCCCGGTTCTATTTGGAGGGCCAGGGTGGACTTTATGAGTATATTGAACAACGTCTTAAAGAAAATGGACATGTATTGATAGTATTGGCTGAAGGTGCTGGGCAAGAATATCTTTCCCAAAATACACAAACTACTAATGGGACAGATGCATCAGGAAACAAGCTACTGTCAGACATAGGTCTTTGGCTAACTCAAAAAGTGAAGGTAGTAATTACCTTCGTGCTTATGTTTATCCTGCCTGGGCCTTTTTTTTGTTTCCTTTCCTTTTTCTTTTCTTTTCTAGTAGAATGATATGGGTTTCGATTTCAAAATGTGTGTCCTCTGTGAAGACTGTCAGCTGAGCATCTCCTTGCACAACGGAGGGAGTCGCCTTTAGTTTCTGATTGATAAGGGTTTTCATTTTTAGTGTTGATACAAAATAATTACATTGGAGAGATACTTAGGTTCATGTTGGAAACATGCCTTTATGCATCCATGCGTATCTGAGACTATTGACACTTCTTTTAAATATGTATTTTGGCATCTGTGTAAGATTCAGTTCTCTAAATACCGTATCAGGTGCTTATTGCTTAGTGTCACCATATCCCCCATTAACCCTTCTACATGTGATGCTTGGCAGGTCCTTGAAATCAACATTTCTAATTTGATGTCTTTAATGTTTTCCATGGAACAGGATCATTTTACAAATGTCCGGAGGAAGGAAATAAACATGAAATATATTGGTATTCTCATGACCGTTCTATTTTATTATTTTTGTTTTGTTTTCCCATAGAATAGCTTGTATTTGAGCAAATGTCTAGCATTTTTTCCTTATTCTTGTCTCTCTCTTTTCTTTTTTTTTGGAAAAGAAGCGCTATTGATTATATATACTTCACGAGTTCTGTCTATTTTTTTCTTCTAATTTCTAATCTTTATTATTTTGACATCAAATTTATTTCTATGATCTTAATTTTCTGCCATTTGTATTCTAGGACAATTCATTTTCAAGATCACTCTGATTTTGAGTGCTTGCTGTGTAATTCTTTCTTTTGCAGATCCGACATACATGATTCGAGCTGTTCCAAGTAATGCCTATGATAATATCTACTGCACACTCCTTGCTCAGAGTGCAGTTCACGGAACCATGGCTGGATTTACAGGCTTCACAGTTGGACCAGTAAACAGTAGACATGCTTATATCCCAATCAATGTAAGCATCTCTACACCCTGAAATATCTTTGTTTGTGCAGCTGTTTTTGTGTTGATACTTGTTAGTCTCCGCTTCATTGATTGCTTTTCATACTGATATGCAAATGATGATTCAAAACTACAAATTATACATCAGCTCCTCAAGAATTAAAAAAATCAGACTTGCAACATGTTTGCCTAGATAATTTATGGTGCTTTATTAAAATGTGATTTCTTGCTATATATACTGAAATACACATCCTAAATGATGTCACAACGAACTGCTATTGTTGTTCCAGTTTTGCATACCTCTATCATATAGTTTTTGGATATTTGTTTTCTGCACTTCTGTCACATGATACGGGCTTGTGATAACTTTCTTTGCCTCCATAAATAGAATATCCACTGTCCATATTGCATATGGGCAGCCAACTTGGCCACCGCTGTCTGTTTTTGGTCCAAGGTTTTATATTGAAACCTATAATTACTAAACTTGTTGATTACTTACTATTTGTGAACTGTGATTCCAGCGTGTTACAGAAACCACAAACACAGTCAAGTTAACTGACAGGATGTGGGCTCGACTACTTGCATCAACAAATCAGCCTAGCTTCTTGCAGCAGAGTGAGATTCTTGAACTACGAGAAAGACTTAAGTAAAGAAACAATGGATTCAATTCAACCAAAGGCACGCAGATTACATCTAGCAGATACACATAAAAAGCTCGAACACTCGAATTTCTCAATCCATTTTCAAACTGCTTGGTGGTACATCTGCTGAAAACTCAATCTTTACTCTGATTAATCACCTCTGCACAGCCATTAAGTTTCGGGAGCGTTACTTTCATTCTTTACACAAGTCATGAGGTGAATTGACTGCTGCCATTGATAGTCTCATTGCTTGATAGAAAGACAATTCTGTTAAAATAAAAAACTAGTTTGTTTTAAGACACCTTTAAGTTGCTTGTTAGAAATGCTCTAATCTTGACTTTGCCATTAGACTATAATCTCGACTTTGTTAGCGGAGTATGTCAGATTGACAATAAATGCAGATTGGTACTGTGTGCTATTTGTTTTCGCCCATAATTTCAAATTAAGCATAATACATACCAGTATATTTGTTATTTGATCGGTTGAAGGCGATAGGATCATGGCTATCAACTTGGTCACGCATCACTTGTGCACTTAGCCATCCATTATAATGTGATGTAGAAACTAGGCATTCGGTTGGATTTTTAGCCTTTAGACACAGGTCCCTTCTGCAAGTGGCAGTTCATCAACTTGTTTGTCTTGAATGGTTTATTCACATACAGCCTGCTCAGAAATTGTGATGGTCAATTATGAATGCATCAGCATCCAAAATAACGAAAATTAAACTCAAAATATTGCACAAGTTGATCATGAAAACATCATCTTTTTGCCCATAAAGGTTTGTTGTTAGATCTTAGTATTTTATTTCTGAGTGAAAATATGTTGTTATTTTTTTGTTATCTCTGAAGTAAAAGTCATAGGATGTCGATATCATGCAAATTCAGTATCTTGTCTTTCTCTTGTGTTCTGGGCCCAGAAGTTAGTGAATAATTGCTAATGGAAATAGAAATTTTGGAAGGGAAGAATGGCGTTGTGAACTAAGTAGGAGAAACCAGTTTTGTATTTTTTTGGTGCGAGGAAGTTGTTCTTGCTTTGGCCTCTTTGTTGTTCAAGCTTGTTTTCCGTTCTTTCTTTGGTCACTGAGAACGAATTTGTGATGTTGAAAATGGAGTGTCCCCCGTTATTCCTGACTGGTGAAACATGGGTCATTTGAAACTGATGATTTTACTTGCCTGCCTTTAGATATTTTGTGTACTAGTGGAGCTTTTCTAAACTACGATAAATATGTTTGTTATTTCGTTCCGTCATATTTTTTATCAGTTTTCATGCTCTGTAACATATAACCTTGACTAATTATATATTATAGAAAAATAATAATTTAACACTTTATGCTATGTATGAACACTATCACATGTCAGTGGTTATATATGTATTCAAAAATGATTACGGTTAAGAGTTTGAACAAATGGATAAGACGGAATGAGTATATATTAAACAGTGAAGTTTGATCAAATGAATAAAACGGAAGGAGTATATTTTTAGTTTATTTCTACTGTATGGGAGTGAATATTATTAAGATAAGAAGGTATAAGTTGTGACTTGTGACACGTGTATTAAGATTTTAATTCCTATTATGATGCTTAAGTAAGAGATAGTTTATTAGGTTACAATTGACTTTAAATCTATGGGATAATTTAACCTGTTAAAATGGATGACAAACAATTCAAGAGAATTTCGTATTCTTATATTCATTTTGTATCCCGTTCAATGATGTAAGATTTAAAAATGATTTAGCTAACGCACACATCAATGTTAAAATAATACTTTTAGTAACCATCAAAATTCAATGAAAATATATTATTTCAATCCTAGTTTTGGATCCACACGTCTATTTTTTCGTCTCTGCAATTATCTTTATGAAAATTGTCATCATACTTCATGTACAGAGTAGAGTTACCCTAACTTAATCAGGATTTCTATATTCAAGAAAGAAAATAATTTCTCACTAATTTTTTTAAAAAATATTCTTATATGACATGTTTTTCTCAACACTTTTTATCCATTTTAAAACATAAAATTCTACTAATATACAGCCATACACGTGATAGTATCATGATTCATGACATATCAAATATGGTTAGATTGTACTTTCTTAATATGAAAAATTATGCATAAATAATATATTTCATCCATTCCAACTTATAATGTATACAATTTGACTTATGATATTGTTCATTATAAAACGTTGACTATATATATAATCATCAATAATAACATATTCGATATCGCTGGTTCATCTCAATATTTAATATTTAGATATATTATTTTTATTAGCCATATGAAGATATTTATAGTCAAAATTCATAGGGAGTGAAAGAGACGGTGAATAAGTAAACATAATAATAATCAAGTAAACATAATTGATGGATGTATTCAAACTTATTGATTATTAATTGTGAAAAATGTTTTATAATTAAAAAAATCGTAGAAATTTAATGTCGATATCATCCTTTTGAATTATTTGATTGTCACCTTTATGTAGTAAATTTAATCAACTAATTGATATAACATTGGTTAAAAGATGCACAATATCTTTTTTATATTATTTTTCGTCGGGAGTGTCCCATGGGTTAATGTAATTGCATACTTCTACCTAGTAAATATCATCATCCTTCGTCGGAGAAACGATTACTACGCCGGACTAACTAAGATGAGCAACAAAACACAAATTCGGTTCTTTCACATTCTGAACAAAACTTGCACTGACCGAATTCCCTAATCAAACTAATTACATCTGCAACTAATTCCGGCTCACTTGACGAGCTCCCTTCGATTTCTCCGGCCAGAATTCCCCGGCGGCGAGCACTTCCCGGCCTCCGAGGGGAAATTCAGTATAGCCTTTCTCCCCCTCATCTTGAAAGCAGCGCTGTCGTAAGCCCTGGCTGCATCAATCGGAGTATCAAAAGTCCCCAACCAGATCCGAGAGCCCTTCCGGGCCGGATCCCGGATCTCCGCCGCATACTTCCCCCACGGCCTCCTCCTCACCCCTCTGTAGTGCTTGCCGTTGGCTCCGCTTCCCCTCCCGGGCGACCCGTCCTCAAACGGGCCGGGCTGCACCGAACTCGAACTCGGAGTATCCGGAACCAAATTCTGGCCCGTGGAGCCATTGCTGCTGCTGTTGTTGAAGGTTACGCTCACGTTCTCCCCGAACTCGAAGTAATCGGGTTCGAGCTTGAAATAAGCAGCCGCATCGGGCTGCTTGGAAGAGCTGGAATCCGATTCGGAGGTGGTCGGGGCGGGCTTACCCGGGATGATTACGGAGTTGTTCTCGTCGGTCATGAAGCAGGAATTGAGGTCGTTGATGAAGGATTCAGTGTCCTCGAAGTTGAAATCTCCGAGGAGATGCTGCCGTATCAGCTCCAGAGCGGTGGACTCCTCCTCCGGCGACGCCGCCATTTTTCTGTGTTTATTTTTTGTACGACTGAGAAGATAAGAGAAGAGAAAATGAGAGCAGTGGCGAAAATGGGGAAGGTTTGTGGGGGTATTTATAGTATGTGTGTGGTTAGAGCGTGGTGATTGTGTGTTGGCCTTGAAAACGGGCTTCACGCTGAATTAGATCCTTGCGGGTAATGGGTCATGTAGTCAATGGTAGATTGTGACCCATATCATGCAAATTAATTGTACACCTTATCCTTTATTAAATTGTACATAATCTTTACGTTTAATTATGAATAAATATAATTATATATATTAATGAATTCATAAAAAATTTATATTCAATAAATACATTCCTTCCGTGTCAGTTTAATTTGCACAAATGACTTTTAAAATCAGAAATTCTTTTTATCATCCATACAGGGCCGGTCCACATGCGAGTCATGTGAGGCCTCAAACCCCCAAATTTTGAAAATTTTTAGGACCCTCATTTTTTAATTTTGGAAAATTTTAGGGCCTCAATTTTAAAATTTTATTTACTGGTATATAGTTATGAAATTCAGCTTATTATGAAAACGTAATTATGAAAAATTATTAGGAACAACTAATGGGAAAAGTTACTGAAACGCATAATTCTGCATAAATAAAGCATAATTTTTTTAATTAAATTACGTCGTTGTCACTTGTAGTCGCCGTCCACTGCCGCCGTTGTAGGGTTCCTATTTTTTTCCTCCTCAGTCCCCCAAATAGTTAGAGCCGACCTTGCATTCATATCATTATTTATGTGTAGTTATGTACGATAACATTTTGCTATAATGAAAATATACGTTACTACGAATCTATATCTCATATGATCATAAATAATCTACTTCAATTTGAAAATTCAATTTAACTAAATGAATTGAGACTTGAGCAGATTGAGTTGGTATGGAAAGAGTATATATTATAAATAACAAATTTAATAGTATTTCACATAATTATATTAATTTAATAATATTACATATAATTATATTAATATATAATTTTATTTAATATATGATGACACTGATATATAACGAAAGGTTCAGTTTAGTTTGAAATTCAGGACTAACCAAGATCTGAGCTGATTTGTTAAATAAAAGCACGCAGATGTGAACTTTTTAAAAAATTACAACAGTATGAAATTCGTTGTCCTGTCCGACGAGGAGTAGTTCAGATTTTGTGTCACTAGTTTGGTCTCTCTCCATTATTGTAATTATTGTTTTTTTGTCCTTTTAATTGGTTTTGTATTAAGGTTCAATGCTATCATAATAATAATAAACACTACTGGCATTGTGCACATTTATAAATGATTTTTTTGTGATAAATAAGTCGGAAAGTGTTGATGTAATGTGTTGGGTTGGGGTGTCTAACAATAGATCCCACATCGGAAGATGAAGATGAAGTGGTGTTGTTCAGTATATAAGTTTGATGGTCTACTCTACGTATTGTCAATTGATTTTATGATGAAATTTCACTGAATTTATGTAATGGACTTATTGGACCTATTTGGTTTTTCACCTCCCAATTTACTGACGAGCCAATTATCTCCGTTAGGGTTTCTAATACGGTGTCAGAACTCGAGAGTTGCAGCCTGGGCCTACAAGTGGGTGACGTTGTTCAGTATATAAGTTTGGTGGGTTACTTCACATATTGTTCTAATATGGTATCAGAAATCGAGATTTGCAGCTCGGGTTTACAAGTGGGTGTCATTCAGTATATAAGTTTGGTGGGTTAGAGCATCTCCAATGCTAGGCTCCTAACTGGAAAAAGTCAAATCCACGTCATATTGATTGTGGCTCAAGCTAAAAAATTCCTCCAATGCAAGAGTATATTAAACCATCAATATGACGTGGGTTTTTTTTTTTGAAGCTCAGCTAGACTTAAAATATAGAGGCCTAATTTGCCCCTTGCAATTCTCTCTCTCATCCATTCACCCAATAAATGAACTCCACATGTCAAATTTAATTCACCCCTCTCTCATTCATTCATCCTAATTTACTTAAGCATTGGAGAGGAAAATTTTAGAATGACCCTCTATAAAATTGGTATTGATTATATCATATAGAAGTTTCATTCAAAATGTGACATGTGGAGCAATTGACACTAAAAAATGAGGCTTGCATTGGAGATGCTCTTACTCAACATATTTTCAATTAATTTTATGATGGAATCTCACTGGATTTATGTGATGAACCTATTAGGCCTATACGCCTTTTCATCTCCCAGTTTACTGACGGACTGATTATTCCCGTCAGGATTTCTAATAGGGTGAATAGGTTTGGAAGATAATAAATTATATTTATCTTAATTTTGCAAGTTTTAACTTCTGCAAAGGTTGAATTTGCAAAACTAACAACTGTCGCATACTGCCAATTCAAAAGTCTTAACTTCTGAAAAGGTTGGATTTGTGACACTTTTTATCGTCTCTGATGTTGCTCGTAGAAACATCCACAACAATTGTATCAAGATCAACTCTCCTCTCGTGTATTCCAACGTCAAGAAACACCCTTACACCGGTAGGGGAGGTCGTAGAAAAGAGCAATCAACTCCTCTGTAAAGTCAGAACTATATGTTAGCATAATTTATGAACGAAGGGATTTGACATTAAAATGTCTTTTGCATATTACATAAATAAGGTAAGTCAAGTTTATTATGACTGATCGGATTAATTATAGTAATGTGGTTCAGTCGTATTTTTCGAGATTCTACGTTTTGTTTAAGTCGATTAGATTAAAACAAATAAAGAAAACGATATAGGCTTTGTAAGATCTTTTCCCATTGTTATTAGATTTAGAATACAACAACCTTTTTCCTTTTCTATGATCTTGTAATTGTAGTATGACTAGAATAGAGAAGAAAATCTGAGAGTTGTATCCGACTTGAAGAAGGGTGCAACCTGGTCTATGATTGTAAGGATTTCATGGTATTAATCAATATCGATTCTGGAACATTCAAACATAAGCAAAATCATCTTTGAGATTTACTTTGAAGAATCGACGGAGAAGGTGGAGCAGATTTGAGATTCGCAAACTGATCTACAACGACAAGACAAACGAAGATGTCAGCTCTGTTTGGAACAATTTTGAAAGTTGCAGTCGTAACTCACACTAGTTTTAGGGTTTAGTACATAAAGAGGAATATTGTAATGTAACAAAACATTCTAGAGAATCTTTCAAGTTTGCAGAGCAACCCACAAAGTATGTGAATTACACATAATGTGTTACCAATTTAGTGTTCATCTTACACTTTTGACATTATAATATCCAAACTGTCTCAGACATTATAACATTTGAACACTGAAATTGGACATTTGATCAAGAAGGCTAAAATGATCAAATTTGTCATACTCACGTTTTCATCCTCAAAGACGCGCTCATGCCAATTGTTTGCATCCTGAAATCGTCTAATCTTCGAACATGCTGAACTCTCAATATATTTTTCTTCAAGTTAAAGGTTTTATGATTTTCTTAATTTCATAATCAATCACACCATTACAATAAATTTGATTGTTTTTATATCATTCGTTGTCAACAGTTTTCTGAACCATCTTTCCCCGTGCATGATATGAAACTAAAAGCCCGAGACAAGTCTGCTACTTTCCAAACACTGATAATTCACGCTCGAAAAATATTTGTCATATTACAAATTACAAATTATTACTAAAAGACAGTGATTTAATATAATATATTTGTCTTCAAACTTTAAGCCAAAGCCAAAGGAGTATGCCATTTCTTTCGCAAATTGAAGAATCAAGTTTAATAATCAAACTATTGTTAGTAGGCTAGGCAGATGGATTATGAAGGGGACTCGGAAATCAAATAAAAAACGATGATTAATTGGGACGACGCAATTTGAGCCCTTGATTATTTTGTACTATTATTCTGAAATTATTATTAGTAGCCAAAATTATTGTACTACATTAGCATAAAAACAGCAGGTATCAAAACCGCCTCGGTGTCGTACCTTAATTAATCAGCAGATGGTTTATGAACGGGACCCTGAAATTAAATAAAAACGAGGATTTAGACCCTTTGATTATTATTAGGGTGTTGATATAAGCGATCCAGTATTTTACTTTTTGTAGTCCAAAAATACGGTATGTATTTATGAAAATATCATCATTTATTTTATTTATTGAAAAATTAATTACTAGTTAAAAGTGATATTATAATTTTAATAGTATTGTGGGTTACACACTTACACGAGTAAAATATCATACTGCATTATTATTATTATTATTATTATTATTGATGAAAAGGCCTTTGATTATTTAGTATCAAGTTGGTTTATCGTAGGTCCGATGGCTTTGCTTGGTTGGGTTAATCCTAGTTTTTATGCACGTCGATCCATAATAATAATAGTAATACTCAATTATTGCGTTTCTTTTAATTATTTTATCTCTTGGAAAGCTCTGATGTAAACTTTTAATTATAAGCTAATTAGATTTAGTGAGGTAGGCTTTATTAGGCATAGCTTTTGAAATGTATGATGATTATAATGAAGTTCAGTTCAGAGATGTTTATGAACGGGTGTTGATAAACACAAACAAGTATTTTATTCTTCTATTCTGAAATATATTATAAAAGTACGAAAATATATTTTAATTAATTTGATTTTTGAAAAACTAATCAATTTACAGGATATTGTAACATAATTTCATGTATTTTGGATTATACTAAATATAATATTGAACTGTGTATAACATTTCAGCATGAATGTTACAACTAGATTTTCAGTTACTTTTACCCTACCATGATCGCATAGGTCAATCCATGTGTTAATAAAAGAGCGAGCTCTATTAATCCAGACTATTTTTTATAGGGAAAAAATTTCATTCCAAATTACTGGAATTGTCCAGTATTTGTTTACAGGAGGATGAGGTGGAGATTCCCATTCTACAAACTCTACTTCATCTATTTTTACATAATTAGCAAGAGAGTGCGCTAGTACATTATTTTCTCGTGGCATCCAACATGGTGCTTTGAGTTTATGCATCTCTAGTGAACCACGAATCTGATCTATCAAAAAAGCACACTCCATCTCCGACTTCACATCACCTCTAATGATCTCTACTAGAGCAAGTGAATTTCCAACAACTACATCATTGAGTTTAGTGGTGGAACTAGAAGGAAATTGAATAGATTGTGAATAGGTCTATGCTAAAAAAACAGAGGTTGCCGCTGCCACCTCGGACAACCCCTAGATGCACAACTACTTGAGTCCCCTTTGAATTGCCAAGATAACAGTCTCACTGCATTCATGCGCTTCCGTAATCAATGTGATAGCCAAAACTTAGTTTGGCCTATCACATTTTTATCTTCACCACCAAATATCTGACAAAAGAATTACGTAATGATCCTTCCATACAGTAAAACACTCATTTCACATACTTAAAGTCCATTTGGTGCTGAATTTTATTAAGTTATACAAAAATATTACCTCAAATGCCGCGCACCACGCTATTCACACAAGCTAGTATAAAACAAAAGATTATTCAATACAAATAAAAGAGGAAAAGTGACTCGTCTTCCCTTTGATTAATTAATACATTTCACATCAACTTTCATTTTCAGCAAGAGCTCGTGCTTTTCATTTTCATCCTCTACCAAAATAGGGACGTGGAGACTAACAACAATTTTGCAGAATAAGAACAAGCATTCCACGAGATATTTGAGTAGTCATGTGGAAAACTCAATTTTTGAAAATTAAACCTAAATAAAGTTCTCCATGATTTTTATATAACGTACGTTTCCACATGACATCTAATTTCCTTCTTCCACAACAAGTCTTTGGGTGAAGTCATGCAAATTTTGGTAGACATGCAAGTATTTGAATTTGTACATGATAATTTGTATGTTCCTAAACACGTATTAGATCATTTTGGAATGTGTATATATATCAAAATTTTATAAAAGTTTGAAATTATTTAACGACATGTTACGATGAATATTAAATATGATAGTATTTTTATTTACCTATTCACTCAAATATTCAGTCAAAAATTTATCATTTTTGACTGAAAAATGATCACGTGCAAATTCAATTGATACATAAAAGTGTATCATGTCATGAAATTGTTCATGAAACCACTATGTCCACAACACCAGAACGGGCCATCATCGATCATAATTTCATCCCTACATAATAAAATAAAATAAATATAAGATTATATTATTTATTTACTCTTTCCAAACACATTAGCATGACTGGAGTCACCGGTTAGACCGCATTGAACAGGTCTTTATAAATGTTTCGTTATAATATATGATAAAATATAAAAATATCAAGAGCAATAAATTGAGCAGCATTTCATTTGATACCTATCTGATTCGTGCCCCGCCACACTTAATAAGTCAGGTTAATTGTTCATTAATGATCAAACGTCTATGATCTTTCGAATGAACGGTGCTAAAGATCTAACATCGAAGTTAATAAAAAAGCATAGAGTAAATTTTCATGGGTGAATGTCTCTTTCAATTTCAAAAAGAAATCTAGCGTGACAACTCAATTGCGATGTGAAATATTAATTTATTAACACTGGCATTAAGTTTTGATCACCCATAATATCAACAAATTATTAGCTTGGATGGATTGCTAATATACAAATTAATTAACGGCAGTCGAGATTGCATCTGATTCATGTGTGATTGCGTGACCTCGTATAATGTTGCAGCGGAAAATGACAATCTACCGGAAATTTAATTTAAAAGATGCCTCCTTTTGTTTCTTGTACTGCTCTTTCTGCCCCGGTCGATATTGCACAGTTTTCATTTTTGAATGTCTCAATTTAATTTGCACGCTCTCTTTTTATAGTAATGCTGCTTCAATTTTATCTATTCATTTAATTCACTTTCTTCTTAAATTCAATGTTCACCATACACTTCACAATTCAAATTTCAACTTTCATTTTCTCTTTCGTCAGCTTTCACTAGAACGGAAGGAGTACCTATATTTCAGTGGTTGGACACGAGAAATACTATTTGACGATAACGTTAACTATATATAATATTTATGATTATATTAATGCAATTTATAATTTTGATTTTGAAAAGTATATGTTTAAGATTTTTCAAAAATATAATACATGATGATATTAGTTTTCATATGATACTTCAAATTTATGGTCAAAATTGCTATAAAAGTTATGATATACAGTAGAGTAGTAAACTCACAGAACAGAGTGTAAGACAAAATAGGTTTAAAATATAATATCTGATTTTTAAAAATAATTTGATTTTACATGATTGATAAAACAGCGGGAATATGTTTGTTAAAACCATAACATGATTTCGAGAGATGCAAAATCATGCTGAAGCAGTGGTTGAATTAAATACTACCCACTTCATTTTAAAATCCCATCATATAATTAGGGTGGTTCTAAATGCAATCCAAATTAAATCAGAAATGACAATAATATCCCTCTTAATTTTTTACTATAATTCACGAAAAATAATTTATAATTTGAACACGTATTCAATCATTACATAGACGGGTTTATGCATTTAAGGTTAGGGTTTAGAAATATATTTGTAAAAATTAATAAACGAATGAAGGGTAATTATGATATTCTTTCCCACTTTCTTTGAACCTGCAAAAACAAACAGGACCTGCATATAACAAACACCAATAACTAACTCCAATTTTAATCGTGGAAATAGTACGATGGCCTAAAAGAAATTAAAGATTCGGTTTTGTTCCAAGTTAGGTAAAGATTCGCATGTAGTCTGTGAGATGGGTTTGGGGATTTTGGATGTGTGGATTCGAATTCTTTTAGTTGGTGTATTGGATCGCGGTGGTGTTTTAGATTTGGTTTCATCAATGGAAAAAAATAAATTTTACTTTAAAATTCTGGAATAGTAGAAGAGTATAATAAGTGTTAATTAATAAGGAATTTGTATTTGCATAACTTAATTAGATTACATACTACAGCGTTTTGATCCCGCGAAATTAAAAATGTTCCCGCTATAAAGATTTAATCTAGCATAACTTAACTTTTCCAATGCCGCTTCGTAGTTGGTTTGCATTACATGGAGAACGTGACCAATAATGCAAATATCGTATAAGTTGAACTCTTCGATCATGCACAGCGTCTCCTTGAATCCCAAAAGTTCCAATAGGATTTGATTATGTAAGTTCGGAAATTTCCTCGCTGTTGCTCGCATGAAGCCATCATTAGACCGGAAACTTGCCATTACTGTGCATGTTGTATATTAGCTGACACCAGAGTCGAAATTGATGCTACCAGTCTGCTTCAGATTTTCATGGTCTCGTACGATATTTGGTTTGGGTAGTAAGATTATTCAACCCCATGGTGTCTCTCACCTAAAACCTGCAAGACA
This sequence comes from Sherardia arvensis, assembly GCA_948330725.1. NCBI lineage: Eukaryota > Viridiplantae > Streptophyta > Magnoliopsida > Gentianales > Rubiaceae > Sherardia > Sherardia arvensis. The sequence continues at coordinate 47,164,515 of OX415236.1, forward strand.
AAACCCTCAGAGATATCCCGATGGGTAGCTACTCCGACGTGATGATGAAAGAGGCGTCTCTTTCAGAGGAGAGGGAATATGAATATGTAAAGAGTGTATCGATCTGATAGAACATACATTTAACTATTGGTTGATGTGGTATCTATAGTGATGGCAAGAGGGTAAGAGCCGGCCAATAGATGGTCAAACCATTGTCGCGTACGCCGGGGATGAGTCATTATCATATCCTTTTTATCTCCAGGTAAGGTCAACATAACTAATGTGAGGTGGAGAACTACTCCTGGTTATGTCTTTTTTCTGGACTCTTGATGGGCTGTAGGTAGCCAATATCACCAGAAATAAAGCAGTATTAAATGCCCCCATCACATCAGGTTTAAGTGAATTTGCTCAAACACTTATTTTTATAGAATCAGATGTCGTCGCAAATCAACATCACAAACTCATGAAATAACTCTCTCTTTCAGAATTTCTCGATGCCAAAGTTATCCTCTCGATTAAACTTTCTCCATTATCACCGTCAAGATTTCGCCATCCAATATGATCGAAAATGATTTTATCAAAAACTATTGAATTTTTTATGTCGACAAAATCAAAACAAAGTCGGCAAATATCTCTAGCAAGAGAGACTTGATCACATTTTGTAATGGTAGTCTACTATATTGCTAGACCAACTATTTTGTTGAAGAAAGATTATTTGGGCGTTTGACAATTTTCGTTATATATAATTATTATATTACATAGAAAGGATTGGCCAAACAATTGGATTAGGCGGGTCTTATGATAAATCATGATTTGTTACATATTTAAAATTGAGCTTAATTATTAATTTAAAACCTAAATTTGAAGAGTTAGTTCTTTTTTACCATAAGACCGCTTTCCACAATCGTTTCTCAAAAGATTGTGCTCTGGTTAATTTTTTTTTTCAAAGAACTGCTTGTATTATTTGCATAGTACTCTATTCTTACATGAGCATAATTTTAAAGTCATGAATTAAGAATAATTAAGGAAGAATGAAATGATGAAGTATAAGAGAGATCAAACATATTATATGAACATACTTTTGAAATACTCAGAAGAAACACATGGATTGAGTGAAAGATGTAATTATGATTCCCACCACAGACCTCTGTTATAATTAATTTACCAGTATGTTAATTCACCATCTTTGAATTTGAATTGATCCATGGGAGGAGGATTATTTTACAAGTAAAGTTATTTGAATTTCGAAAAATATGAGATATATTGACATAAAATTAATGTTTCACTTGCTTATTTTGAAAAGAACTTCTATTAATATGCAATATTTTTAAATTATTTCTTTTAATTAACAGTGAATATGCATGAACCACAAATGTCATATTTTTCGGTTAATTAAAATATGCGACTTCCTTCAACTTAAAATTTTCCGGTTGAAGTGTCAAAAAAAAAAGAAAAAAGTATGATTTCTAATTTAAAATCTTTTACACGGTCATCTTACCATAAAATTACAATAAGAGAAATCATTTCTTCATATTTATTATGATAATTTGATGTACATTTATAATATTTAAATAAATAAATAAAAATTGAGTAAAACAAAAAGAAAGTAATAATAACATATACTAATGATACAAATATGTAAACTAAAACAAACACGTATTTATAGCATTTAAATTAAAAAATTTAGAATGAAAACAAATAACATAATAGAAGACTTCAAATTTAACAGGCCGGGTTTACAACGGAGAACTATCTGTATCTCCATATGGAGTTTCTCACTCAGAGAAGTATTTCATTAGAGAATTAATCTGTATCGCTATACAGGTTTTCTCACTTATAACTTGTAATAGTTTAGTCTCCTGAAAGTGTTATTTACTCGTGCATTATAATAGAATAGGATCAATGTAATTGCATATTTGATCATTTTATCGGGTGTGGGGAGCCTAATAAATTTCTCTCTGCCTACGAGGCAGTTTAATGTTTTTTTAAAAAAGATTTCAAATTTAACAAACACAACTACTACCCCGACAAATATATAAAACTATAAGAATACTATCATATACAAGACTTCTCGTATTAATATAACCAGCAACTGGTAAAGAGTTGAAATTTGTATTGCTCTACTTTGAAATTTAAGACGTTGGCTCTGACCATTTACACTACTTGTAGAGTTTTTCATATTACAAATATCGAGTAAGTCAAGTTATTTGATTATATACAATCCTCTTCAGGTACTAGCAGTTTCGATAAAATTGACATGTTTTCATCGATGCTCGCATGAAATCACATTATCATGTCAGAAAACAGACTATATGCTTTATTTTGACGGACTCAAGTATCAAAATAGATCTTGTTATTTACTGGCTTTTACGATTAAACGGATTTTAAACCATGGTGGAGTTTAAACATACTAGATATGTATAATTGTATATGGTGAGAAGTGAGAACAGAGAGATGGTTTTGGTTACTTCAAACGTAAGAAATGTGCACGTACGTATATAGCAATTGACCAGCACCCATTTCTAACCATTTTTTTAATATTTCCGAATGTAATACAATTGACCGTCATTATTTTCTTTAGAATTTAAAATAAAATATCGCTAGCTATATTAATTTGGCTTTTGAATTTGTAAATAAACGAGGAATTTTTTAACATGTTGCACTGAACTTGAAGAAAACGAATGATTGAACCGATCGCCGAACGTCAACAGTTTTTAACAACTGATTGAAATTAGAGAACAATAATTCATAATTAATTTGTATTTCAGCACATATATCTAATCAATGTTATTAAGATAATATATTGTATGTGGACGCGATCTAGTTGAAATACTCGTTTTGAACGCGATGTATCTAATCTTATACGTATTTTTTGTGCTGTCGTTTGAAAATATGGTTTCTAATTATAGTATGAACAGATCAAGTCAGTCTAGTTTAATTTATAGTTATTTAATTATAAGTATACGCATAGTAGAAAATGGTACTCTTATCATTAATTATATTGTGCGGAATTGTGGAGAAAGAATGAAATGAACAAGAAAATAAAATACAAGATATATGATTTACGTGACTATTAACCAATAAATGGTTACTCTTACGTGAAGTAGATATAATTGCATTAAAAATTGACATCTCTATATCCGGAATACGGTTATGTACAAATGTTCTTCACTAAATTGTGATGCGGTTACAAATATGAATTTTGGTTAAGTCATCACCAACACAAAACATGGATGATAGATACCATCTAGTCCGGGCAGTGATGGAACCGAAATTTATTTTACGATAGAATCAAATAGTTTTAAAAATTTAGTGTTGACTCGCCTTAAGCCGCAAAATTCCAATTTTCACCGGAAAATTTACCGATGAACGGTAATTTAAACCAAGATGTCAGATTTTAAGATAGGTACCGACCTATTTGGACTGCCATGTAATTCCGCCACTGGATTGGGGCGTCTCATCTTCCGAACCCTAAATTAGGGTGTATATGCCTCTGAACTTCGAATCGCCGATCCGACAGCGCGACCTATAACTAAGTTGTCGAGACGGATATAATATTCAAAATATACCATCAATACTACTCTGTATGATAAAGGACATGTCCAGTTCAACTTATTTGGTGTTGTGTTGTGCTGATTAGTGTTGTGTTGTGCTGATCATTGCTGTGTTGTGCTGATCTTGTGCTGAATGGTGGTGAAAGTGTTGAATAGTGTTTATTTGAGTTGAAGAAAAAACACAATGTTTATTACTTACAAACTAAAAAGTGTACTTAATTAATATTATTTTTACAAAACATAAAAATAGTGTTCATTTAGAGCTTAAACGCATTGAGGTAAAAAGTGTTGTGTTGATGAGTGATGTGCTGTGCTGTTGTTAAGGAGATATTTTGGAATATTAACATTAGGTTTATTTGGTTATTAGCAATATAACCCATTCCTTGTATGTTTGTGATATATTAGGTAAATTCCATATATAAATTAGGTTAGCCTAATTATCTCCGTAGGAATATATATATATTTGTATATCTCCCGTTTATACACACATGAATATACACAAATTTATATACTCTTCTTCCGTTTCTACATGGTATCAGAGCGAGGTTTATATGAAGCCTCCGCCAGGTTATGCTCTCCCTAGTCCTGATCTTGTTTGTAAGCTTCAGAAGTCGCTCTATGGTCTCCGTCAGGCTCCTCGTAATTGGTTTGCTAAGTTGGCTGAGGCATTGCGACGTTATGGTTTCGTTCAAAGTCGTGCTGACTATTCCTTGTTCTCCTACATACGTAATGGTGTTGTTCTCCATGTTCTGGTTTATGTTGATGATCTCGTAATTGCTGGTTCGTCTGGAGATGTTTTATCTGCTTTTAAGAAATACTTGAGTTCCTGTTTTCATATGAAGGATCTTGGTGTGTTGAAGTATTTCCTAGGCATTGAAATTGCTCGTCGACCTGATGGTATGTTTCTGTCTCAACGGAAATATACTTTGGATATTTTGACTGATACTGGTTTACTAGGAGCAAAGCCCACTGACTTTCCCATGGAGCAACAACATAATTTAGCTCGTGATGAAGGTCCGTTTTATGAAAATTCAGCACAGTACCGACGTCTTGTTGGGAAACTCATTTATTTGACTATAACTCGTCCGGAGTTGAGTTACTCGGTTCATACTTTGGCACAATTTATGGAGACACCACGTGTGGCGCATTGGCAGGCTGCTTTGCGTGTTTTGCACTATCTGAAAGGTCATCCCGGTCAAGGCTTATTTCTATCGGCTAATAGTCCTCTTCGGCTTACAGGATTCTGCGATTCAGATTGGGCTGCTTGTCCTCTTACAAGACGGTCTTTGACTGGTTACTTTGTGACTCTTGGTGAATCTCCTGTTTCATGGAAAACAAAGAAACAGCCCACTGTGTCTCGTTCTTCAGCTGAAGCAGAATACCGTGCTATGGCTTATGCTTGCTGTGAGATGATTTGGCTTAAGGCTCTTCTCCGCTCTTTGGGTGTGCTTCATTCTCAACCGATGACACTGTTTTGTGATAATCAAGCAGCTCTTCATATCGCAGCAAATCCAGTTTTTCATGAACGCACCAAACATATTGAGATTGATTGTCATTTTGTTCGTGACTTAGTCCAGTCTGGCGAGATAGTTACTCATCATATACGTACTTCAGAACAACCCGCTGATCTTTTCACTAAGGCACTTGGACGTCGTACATTTCGAGAATTGATTGGCAAGATGGGCATTCGGGATCCTCATGCTCCATCTTGAGGAGGAGTGTTAAGGAGATATTTTGGAATATTAACATTAGGTTTATTTGGTTATTAGCAATATAACCCATTCCTTGTATGTTTGTGATATATTAGGTAAATTCCATATATAAATTAGGTTAGCCTAATTATCTCCGTAGGAATATATATATATTTGTATATCTCCCGTTTATACACACATGAATATACACAAATTTATATACTCTTCTTCCGTTTCTACAGCTGTGCTGACAAGTGTTATGTTGTGTTGAAATGTACTGCAATAAGTTGAACTGGACAGGCCCAAAATATAGAATCAGTGATAAAAACATGCATAGCGTAAGAGAAAGTGGTAAACTGCATATTCATGAGGCAAAACCGAAAAGTTTGTCGTGTTAACCGACTGCTAATTCGTATTTATCCCCAGAGATCATAATAATTAAGTTGTTGAAATTTTACTTGCAAAATAAAAGATGAAAAACTACGGCGAGGTGCAAAAAATGTAGTGTACGGAAAGGAGATTGGATTCGCGTCTACGTAACATATTTTTGGAAAGCCAGAGAAGCAACTGGAAAAGGCAATGTCTAAATCCATTCCAAGTTGCCGAAAATAAAATAAAATGCATTTGTTTGATGTCGTTTTTAAGCCTGCTGGCTGATGCACTCTGTTCCAAGAAAATAACTTGGACACTCTGTTTTCTCACCCCATTGAATGATCGAAACAAAATGAAAACAGCAGAATAAATGATAAATATCTGATGTTTTCATAACATCCACGAAAAATATGATGATGGAAATATGTTATTATAGAAAATTATTCACATTCTTCGTATGTTGTTGTCAAATTTAAAATTACACAAAAATGATATTCTAGAGAGTCGGACGATTACACCAATTCTACGAAAAATGTGGATAATTTTCTATAATAACAGCCTTCTTCAATAAACTATAAACTCGAATATATTTAGATTATTGGATTTTAATAAAAGAGTCAATAACCGTCTATATGGAAACAACTTACTACCTCCATTCTATTGAAAGATGCAAGAGAAAGAAAATTGAAGTGGAATTTTGGATAGTAATATGAATGATGGAGATTGAATTTAAGAGAAAATTGGGTGAAATAAGTGGAGGAAAATGAAAGGACATATCAGACAAGAAAAGTATACAATTTGAACTGGGACACCATAAAAAGTTGTGCAATTTTAATTGGGACGGATAGAGTATCAAAATACTCTCTACTTTTTTATTTGTGACACGCTTGAAACAACAATATTTGATGGTAAATTTGACCATCAATAACTTTTGTTACTTATATTAAATATATTATGATGAATACTATGTGTCAATATAAAAATCGGAGGGAGCACAATTTAAATATAACAAGAATGTGTAATATGCTTATTGCAATTGACAATAATTAACTCATTTATTCATATATTTACGTATACTTAACCTGTGTTTGGTGGAACTGTATTTTTTAAAAAAATTTGGTACTTTTGGATTATGTTGTGACAAAAACAAAATAGTGCTATCAACTTATCCTCTTAGACCACTTTTGGGCTAAAAATGTTAAAAATTTCCCCGACTTATGAAATATGTAGGTTTTTAACAGTTTACTAAACACTAAAATCTATTTTATTTTGAAACACAATGAATAAAAGAATCTCCCAAACACACCCGTAGTCATCTAGTTCTTTTAACACCCTAACAAGTAGTTGTAGCGTGGCGTAGAGTCGAAGACCATCACAAGTCTCAAGTCCAAAACCGAAACTAGTCGTTTGTTTACTTATTAATTTAGAACAACAATACGTAGACCTAACAATAGTAGTCAATAGATTAACATGCCTTCTATGCGCAGTTCGTATTTTGCTTATTTACAGTCCGTATTTTTTTTAAATAATCATATATACAATGATTCTGATATATATAACTGAATTGCAAGTGTATGCAATAGAAGTAGTATATATAATGCATATGTCTGATATACATAATTATTGATCATATCATATATATCGAAGGCGTATTTTTATTTTGGACTGGAAAATAAGCAAAATACGGATTGCGTATAACATATGCGGTAGATTAAAATTGCAGTCTCCGATCCGTTAGCGTTAGTATGGGAGCACCAGTCACACCACGGCGTCTCGTCATGCTTTTTTGAAATTCGAAATTGCTGTTTTCTGCTCACCATAAATGCAGGTCAATGCATCAGAAAGAGTAAATAATGTTATCTATAAATATCCAAATTTATTAATATTTCAACATGAGAATATATCAGGATACTAATATGTAGAACATGGTTTTCTTTTTTTGTTTTGATGAGGCTAAAAAACCATAATTGAAATATTCACAATTTTTCTAATTCATAATTGAGATATTCATAATTTTTCTATTGCAGTTATGCATATATATTTGTGAAATAATGAAGCATAGTTTATCTTTTCGGTCTCTATAATTATTAATCTTCATTAATTAGATGTGTTTTTCAAATGAAGGAATTTTCATTTTTATTTCAAAAGTAAACTTGTATATATGAATTCGATGGAGATTTTTTTTTATATAAAAAAATATGAGATAATTATTTACGACTTCTCAACCCTACATAAAAGCAATGGAAATTATATGGTTGGGTTTGAGTAAACCCAATCATACACAAGAAATCTTTAGGGATTTCTGTGACAAAATGTTGTCCGAAGTATCTAAAAATGAGAAATTGCAAAGTGAAATATCAGAGAAGTGTCTAAAAATATTACAATAATTTAGTCATTTCTGTATCGATACCGGTAACAACATAGCTAAAAACAGACTTCCCCCTTCTACTGCGTATAGTCATCACCAAGTATAGCATTTTAGAACTCGTAAGAATTCACTATCCGACTTTTTCACAGTCTGAACAAAAATCCGGTTCTATTATAATAAATACTGTATATCTGAATCTCAACCGACAACCCATTGAAGTCGCCCTCTTGACCACCGGAAGATAACAAATTGTGACAATACAAGAAGAATTGGAGGACTGATTTATTAATTATGTATGTACTTTGTATATTGCACTTATGTGCCTAGGATTTAGCTAGTTTCAGTATTTAGTTTTACGCCCTTGTATGTAACTATATATAAGCATGCTCATATCTTATTCTAATGAAGCAATCAGATACAGGTTACATGTTATCAGAATAGACAACAAAATAGTATATAAATCCATGATGATAGTTAGAATGCCATGACTAGAGAATTTAATTACATGTATAGGATGCGTCTTTCTTTTTCAAATACATGCATTACTAAAAAAACAAATTATTCTCTTCAAAGTCCACGATTGAGGCAGGTACTTTATTTATGGAAAAAGAAACTTCATAGTTATCATTCATACGTAACTTAGACAATTATTTTTTGAATTCTAAAACATTATTATGATTTATTAATTAAAATTGAAATTATATTGCCACGGGAAAAAGAAAAATACCACTCTCCTCTTTGAAAGAGACAAACGGATAGGAGCCCTCGAATATTTTTTCCAATGAAATTTATTCTCATTGCCTCTACTATAATGACTCGAAATAACTCGAAATAATTAAAATTACCAAAATGTGTCACTGGTGACAAATTACATTAATACAACTCCTCTTTAATTAATTTAATATTTATTTTTAAAAAATTTATAATAATTCAAATGAACCAATAAAATCTTACTAGGCCCTTTTTTGAACTTATAGTTATAGAAAGATTTTGCTTATAAAAATTCAATTAAAATATCTTGTCAATAATTTTATTTTATTTAGTGAAAAGTCAAGTAGATAGGATAATTATTCATATCTCATCAATCCTAAATAAAAACAAGTAAAACGATGAAGTAAAGTAAATAAAATATTAACTTGAATATAAGATAGTTTTTCTCGTATTTTAGGATATGTTTTCTACTAATTACTTTTTATTAGAATATAACAAATTAAACTGGAATAGATTAAGTAAAAATAAATTAATTACAAGTATAACAATAAAAATAATTTAAACTAAATTTTTTTATTATATTTTATCAAAAGTGGGCTGAACTATATTAAACTTGAAAATATCAAGTTAAATTTTATAGAGAAAAAACCTCTAGTTAGATAACAAAAACGAACTCTCTATTTTAAGATGTTAAAAAGTCTAACAAAAACAGTATACGTTGAACTTTATCAATAGCTAAATTTTGCAATAATTCACAAAGAAACAAAGTTATGAAAAAATCAAATAAATTCATTAATATATGTAAATTGGAACAATATGTGCAGTACATTGGATCTTGCAACTGTGAAATTATTCCCTAAATAACCCCCTAAATCACCTCAGACTAATCCCTTTGCCAGGTGCAGCTAATATTTATCATTTCCGATTGCTTTTTCTGGATATTATAATGACTTTTTTGTCCTCCTTATCCCTCGTAATTTTTTTAAACTTTAACATTCAAGTAACGGTGAGGGGTAACGGCGACAAAGGTGGAATCTCAAAAATACCCTTGACTTCCCCAAAGTCCCAAACTGAACTCCAACTCGACGGCGTCAACGGCCCATCCGCCGGCGCCGGAGCTGTATTCCGGTTGTCTACCGGAGACGCCTCTCGCTCCCTCTTCACCTCCTTTTTAACGATCTCTCTATTCTCCGTCGTCGATCTGGACCTTTTCCGGCTAGAAACAACGGTCAGCTCACTTTCCGGCAGGGTATTATTGGAAACCTCGTCGGGAAAGTTCAATATCGCCTTGCTTCCTCTTAGTCTGAACGCCGCCCTGTCGTAGGCCTTCGCCGCCTCAATCGCGGTGTCAAAGGTCCCGAGCCAGACCCGGGAGCCTTTCCGGTTCGGGTCACGGATCTCCGCCGCGAACTTCCCCCACGGCCGCTGCCTCACTCCCCTGTAGTGCTTCTTCTCCACCGATTCCTGAAACACCTGCGCCGGAATCGGAGCCTCGAGCACATTCTGAGCAGCCGGAATCGCGATGTTGTTCAGGGCGGGCTTCCTGTCGCTGAGACTGCTGCTGCGGGGCATCGGCATCGGTTTGGAGCACTCGAAGTCGTTTGAAAATGTGAAGGAGAAGCTGTTCGCAGATTGGGTACTGTAAGTGACCGAGTTCTGGGAGGAATCTAAGCTCGAGGTTCTGGACAGCTGCTGAGTGATCTCCGACAGGCTGCCGTAGTTCTCCTCGAAGGCGAAATCGTCCAGGAGATGCTGCTTGATGAGCTCCAGGGCTGAACTTTCAGTACCGATTTGGGAGGCCATTGAAGATGACGAAGAAGAAGATGAAGATGAAGAAGAAGAAGATTGTGGAGTTTGAAGAAGGGATGAGGATTGGATTTTGAGTGGAAAAGTGGGAGTGAGGTTGGGGTGGATATAAAGGGTGCTGGGAATTTGAAATTGTGAGAAGCAACAGTTATAAAGGATGGTTCCACCGATGGTTCTTGCTACTGGGGACGACGCTTCCTCCTCCCCTCATATCACATCGCCTATTTTATTTATTTATTTATCAAAATTAAATATTATTTTTGAAAATTTAGTAAAATAATTATTTACATGACCATATATAATCTATTTTTGTTCGAATTAACAAAGTAAATTCAATAATTTTCTAATACATGAAAATGAAAAATATAGAATTTTTTTCTAAGGACAATTTTTTTTTTGTAATTTTTTTTGATTATATAGTCCCATGTTAGAATACAAAATAGCTCTTAAAATTATTGAACAAAAATGTAGAGTACTTCTCCAAACTAATTTTAGATGGTGATTCTTAGAAATTTCCAGCGCTGGAGTCATTTTTATATGGAGTATTCGCGAGCCCGTATTGAAAATTTCTAAATCAGACTATCTAAGTATAGAAATGTTGAATGGATATAGTGACGATTTGAGTGAAGTATTAGCACGTGTACTTCTGAATTCTGAAGTCTGTGAATCCGTAAGTACTATTCACCATTCGTGTTGGTTGTGATTGTATCGCCTTGCAGAAATGGTGACTAGGACTCACCATTGTTGTGAGATGTTGTGAGATTATGTTGTGTTGGTGGTGATTGTATCGCCTTGCACACCTTGCGAGTTCCTAACTGGTGAGACCATTTCATGTATCATCGTATTTTGCTTTCTGTAATATGTTTATAGATCACTTGTATACTCTGGATCAGGGATCAAATGGTCCAAACTCCACAATGCTCTTCCATATTCCATGGAACTACCATCTTATTGTGAATATCACAATTCCATGCAAATAGATAAATTTCACCGTGTAACGAAACAAATCACTGAAATTAAATATGTCTAGCCGGAAAACATATGCTTTCAGTTCCGCATGTAAGAGATCATCTGTAGACTCAGAGCCGTTCCTGGGGGAGTGTCATTCGTGCGGTCGCACCGGGCCCCAAATTTTATATACTTTATATAATTGAGATATAATTGGAAAAATCTTTTAGAGATTTAAAAAGAGAGGCATGGAATTGAGAGAAAAAGAGAGGCATGCAAAATTTGAACTAGTAATAAATTGAGAGGCACAAAAATTTTATATTACGTATATATTTCGTTATGACTGAGGTATAATTGCAAATGATTTACAAAAATTTTAGAAAAAATGAGAAAGAAATTGAAATTAAAAAGATTAAAGATCATTAATTTATTTTTAGACTGGGCCCCGAAAATTACGGAACCGGGCTATTTCCATGTAATAATGATACCACCAGCATTACATCTAAACTTAGAAGAAGAATCATCGCAGTTCAATTTAAAACTAATTTAAGTAAAACTAATCATGTTACTAATTTGATAATTTTTGCTTTATGGGATTTAGAAACATGAAAAATAGCCCTTATCCTTAAGAGGTAAGTAATACTCTCCGTTCGGCTAAGATTGTCGTAGTTGATCGTTTTGATATTTTGTTTGACTGTTGATAATTTTAATTACATGCATTAGATGATGGTAAAAATTTTATATTTGGAATATACATGTTATGGAGAATCTAAAACTATATCACATGATTATATTTGTATTAATATAATACTCTAAATTGATGGTCAAATATGCTACAGTGAATAGTGCGATAAGACAAAAATAACCGAACGGAGGGAGTATGGACTAAAAGTTATACTGCAATATTTGTGCATTATAAAGTTTTAATAAAAGAATTACCGGTACAATTTTAAAGAAAATAATGTATATTTTACATATTTCGGAATATCTTCTTCTTTACCTAATAATTTTAGTGTGGTTCTAAATGCAGGTCCACTTTATTTATGCAGGTCCAAATTAAATTTGAAATGACGATAATATCCCTCTTAAATATGTATTATAATTCATAAAAAAATAATTTATAATTTGGACACGCGTTAAATCATTACATAGACGGGTTTATGCATTCAAGTTTAGGATTTTAGAAATATATTTGTAAAAACTAATAAATAAATGAAGGATAATTGTGATATTTTTTCACTTCTATTGGAACTGCATATACCATGTGTCACTCACATTTTGATCCATAAACTAACCGACATGTAACTACCTTCCAGAAGACTGTGTTCCATTTTATTTAGCCTGGCAATGCCTGTAACTGAGAAAATAGATAAGGTCCAAAAAACGAGGTTATCCGGTAATGGCAGATGAACGTGGAAGCTGTTCACTCAAGTAAGTAAAGGGGAAAAAAGTTAATCATAAAATCGAAATGATAAAATGTTGTCTATCTCGAAAAAGTTAAATAAAATTATTAAAGATGAAAAGATGTTCAACCTTTTTATTAGTACCATTTTTCGCCTTACAAAAGTACAGTTCTTTTCGATTAATCCTTCACAAGCTAATATTCCGAACTTAGGAAATTGAGGCCACATTATTTATTGAAATGAAAATACCTATTCCACGAGTTTAGAAAATGTAGGAAATTAATATTCAAACCAGTGCCAAGAATGCAAATTTCTAAAATAATCCTTATCGGAGAGTTAATTAAAAAGAGAATAACGCTATTTCTAACACGAACACTGTATAAATATTGATCTAGCACGAATGCAAATGTATCTAACACGAACACTGTATAAATATTGATCTAGTCTAATTTATCAGTGTTCAAGGTGATAGAATTTTTAGGTTTTGGAGATTTTTTCGAAAACAAAAGAGAATTTAATGAAAAGTCGAGCTCATTCTAGTTTTTTCTATTTTTATTTTCATTGTTGTGCGGAATATGAGAAAATAGTAAACTACACGTAAAAGAAAAACAAGAACACAGAAATTTACGTGGTTCACCAATGATTGGCTACATCTACGGGAAAGAGACGGATTGTATTATATAGGTAACCATATTATAATGTTCATATTGTCTAATACCCAGAAAACAGTATATCTAGGTTGCGGCAAGTGAAATGGTCTTATAGAGGCTCTTTCACTAAACCCTAGGTAGTGGGCCCGAAACACACTTTCGGCCCAAGTCACCAACACCTCAGAAAAGAGGTAATCCATACCGTTGGGCCGGGGGCGACTCCGCCCCGGACCCCAAGGCTAGGGTGCGCTCCACCACTGGACCCCCGATTCGCTGACCGGATAGTGAGACCCCGTGTCAACTTGCAGTAGCGGTTATTACGGTATTCAACACATATATCAACATTCATTTTACTTTTCAGTCATGAACAATGTTGTCATTTCACATTTTAACGATGTTCACCAGTGTCCAAAATTTTTGACTAAATCATCTAGGGTTACAAACACACTTCTATGAGAACTTCTTATAAGAACCCTCAAAATAGACCTGTAATTAATCGAAAATTCATAGAAACACAACCATTTTCCTAATATAAGTAAGAGAAGGAAACAAAATTGGTGATGTCTGGTATGATATCTTTATGATTATCCAAACAGTAGACAAAAAGATAACATAATAAACCTCAACATAATAAGAGATGATAAGGTCTAAGTTCATAGTTTAGTTGGAGCATCCGCTTCGAGATGGTTCCGGGTTGGTTTCAGACCCACATCCGTGCAACGACTAATTTCCTTAGTCAACATTTCCAAGTCAACTAGTCAATCACTTTGGAATTCTGGAAGAGCCTATCCCGGTGGAAGATATTATGACCAAATGGAATCCAATCATTTCTGCCTTTGATAATTTTACATTTAATTTACTTATCATCATATAAAACATCATCAAAATAATAATATCATCTTTTAAATATTATTATATTTCTCAGTGAATTCAATAACTGAAAATGTTTTCGTAAAATTACATTATATTTTAAACTATAAAAAATATTAAAATATATATAACAACACAATAATTTTATAAGTCATTTCTAATTTTTGTTATAAATTCTAATTCCATAATCCACCCGTTCTGGTCAAAAATTTTTATTTGACCTTACATCAGTATTTAGAAAATAGTTATATATGACTTTAATTTTTAGAGAATAAAAGAAGAATATTACTTATAATTATAAATATTCTTATCAAGTATGCTAATTTTATCAGCGTTATTTTTAGAAATTTAAAATTGAATTTGTGATTCCATTGAAATCGTATTTTGACTATTAGTGGAAGGTGGAAAATGTTCGTGTATGCCTTGTTTGTTAGACACGTTTGTTTGGCATTATCATCTTAATCACCTTTTGTTTTTTAATCTTCGATTATCATTTCCACAGAATTTCGTTTTTGTGAAAAAACTCAAATAATCAACAAATATTTATACTTGTTGTCATTTTCAATTAGAGAACACAAATAATTAGATTAAAAAATGATCTTATGATAATGTATGTGTTATTGTGTATTAAAAATAGGTGTAATTGCTAAATTAATTTCACACTATAAAATATTAGATCACTGATTTACTACAAAGTTGTGTTAAATAAGTATTTATCAATATATAATAGTTTAAGACAAAATACATACAATTGGTGAGATTGATTTAATCACAACATATTTATTTTAAAATAGATAAACATTAAAATGTGATGATTTTAGTGGAAGAGTAATTACTTAAATTACAAGGCATGCTTAAATTATCCATTTCATACTGATATGAAAAATTATATATAATTTTTAAGTGAAGGTTATCATTTTGGTGAGAGTTTTAAGAATTTGAATTTGAATTTGAGATTTGAGATTTGAAATTTTGTAAGTTTAGATTTTCAAAAGATTTGGTGTGTTTAAAATTTTATAAATCTGAAATGAAATTCTTATTTGATTGGAGAGAATTTTGTAAGTTTAGAACAAAATCATATTTAAATTTTACGTTTCGCAAAAACTAGATTTTGTGAGGTAAAATTTGAAATTCCCGAAATAAAATCAATCAAAGAAAAACTTACAAAACTTGACTCGGAAAGTTCAAATTTTGATCCTTATAATCTAGGCCTCATTCAGTTATGATAAAATTAAACAGTATTAAAATCATTGAACTAAATTGAAGAGTGATGAAAGGTGCTAAAATATAAGAGAATAAATTACAAGTGAAAAGTGTTGAATTTAACCGAAAAAATTCTATAAAAACTGATAAAAAATAAATTGAAATGGATACAACATCACACATTTGGTAAAATAATTCTCCACTTGGGATTAAAATAACTTTATAACTCAATCAACAACGCTGTTTACTACTATGTCGTTGGCTCCGGAATCAATTTTCATTGACTTTATACATTCATTTTACTTAATATATTTTATATATCTGTCACAATAATCTAAGATTGATAGGATAAAAGTATAATAATACACTAGCTAATAGTTTATCGGGAAGAATCATTCTCGCACCGTTAACATTATAATCTATGATGACCTGTTAGCCTGATTAATTTTAATAATATTAAAATGGTTTTCCTTTTTATAAAATACTCAATGCTACTTAACCAAACAGGTCTTCTATACGCAGTACGTATTTTGCTTATTTGCGGTCCGTATTTTTTTAAAATAATTATATATAAAATAATTCTAATATATAACTGATTTGCAAGTGTATGCAATAGAAGTAGTATATTCGATGCATATGTCTGATATACATAATTATTGACCATATCATATATATCGAATACGTATTTTTATTTTGGACTGTAAAATAAGCAAAATATGGATTGCATTTAGCATATGCCCCTGACCAAATCATTACGCATGTAATAGCTAGCTAGAAGTCGTATGGATTTAATTTCTTGAGAACAATATAAAGAAATATATTAATAATGTTGGTATAAAAATATGATTATATTGAAGCAGGAAGAAATTTTGTATACTGAAGTAAGGTACAACTGTATTGGAGTATAGCACTGGTTCTACTCTACGTACGTGTATAAAATATTCGGTTAATGTAAATTGTTTATCCTGGTTCATTTTTGTCTAATGGAATCAAGTTTATTTAGACCTATCTCATAAAAGTCTAATGTTAATTTCATGAATTTATTTTTAATCGTTTACCTTAAATATTGTCAACTCAATATAATATGGCAAACCAATATATATTGTTTTTGGGTAGGATAGTAAAGATAAATCTTACAAAAATGTCTCACCTAAGTCACTTTGTTGGGACTTTGTTGCAACACATTATTACTTAGAGCAATGGACATTCATAAATTTGACTGTACATATGAGCCTCAATGAGTTGAAAGTATGTGCAGTTGTTATTGAAATATGTTTAGAGTATGATACTTTGTATGATTTCAATCTTTGCAGGGTCTTGAATATCGAATATGATTGGGAAGATGCCACAGACAATTGAGAGAATTATTTGACACAATTTAGTACTAAGAAAGAAAGATAGACTTCTCACATATATACAGATCACGTAATCAGGTTACGCATTATCTTAAAGAATTGACAAACTGAAACTACCTCTGACTCCTAACCGATCAACAACAACAAATTCACTTATCAGGAGATCTACAAATCAATTAATGAAGACAACCTTCTACTGAACTATAATTATAAATCTGTTATTGTGTTAAATTATGATTATAATCTATAAATATAATTTAACATACCATTATTAAGCATGCATATACGTTGATTTTTTTTGAACACCTAATCTATTACATAAGACCTAGTCTAGCTATCAGAGACATACATTATATTTTGAATGGCAAGGGGCTCCTGTTTGATACATTATCCAATGTATTTTGCCACATTACACTTTGTACGTCAATTGATGTAGCGCCTGTCATTTAATCACGCTCTTGCAAATTAAGGAAATGTACATTTGTAGATTAGGAGAAATTTAGAAACTAATAGGGAAGAAAGTTTTTATCTATATAGCTTTTCTAGTCGAGCAAAACCTCTCACCAACTAGACTAGCCCAATAAGTTAGTATTTGATTTGTTGCGCAGAATATGAGAAAACAACAAACCAAACGTAAAAGAAAAAACAAGAACACACGGATTTACGTGGTTCACCAATAATTGGTTACTTCCACGGGAAGAAAACATATTGTATTAGATAGGTACCCTAATTACAAGATGTTCCTATCGGCTAATACTCAGAAAACAGAATGAATTAGGTTACAGCAAGTGAAAGAGTCTTATTGAGTCTTTTTCAATAAACCCTAGATATTGGGTCCGAAAACACACTTTCGCACCAAATCACCAATACATCAATAAAGATGTAACACATACTGTTGGGCCGCGGAGACCCCCTAATTTACTGACCGTACAGCGAAACCCGTGCTAACTCGTAGTAGCGCCTAATACATAATTCAAGACATATACCAACATGATTAGCTGATTAAAATTCTAGGAAATTAGGCATTCAAGACATATATCGATTAGCTGATAAAAATGCTGGGGATTCTATATCTAGGACTGATATTTTAGAAGTGAACGAATTAACGTGAAAGGTAATATTCGGATCTTGCTGGCAGGACGGGGCACGTGATTTGACCATAGAATTTTTAACCTTGACTTTTACGCCTCTTATTTTATGATTGCACTAATTTCCAAATTTTCCATGATATTATTCAAATCCATGGTTACGTACTAGCCTAACCGACTTAGATATATTTATGCTCTTATAAAAGAACCGACTTAATTTTATAATTGGCATGCAACCGTTAAAACAAAGACCTTTTTATGAATGTTCAAATTCATAGTATGAAGTATGAACTGAAAAATGTTTAGTTTATTATAATTATAGACTCTACTTATATAATAATATTATTATAAACCGTCGACAAGTGTATATTTTGTGCCATAATATGAAAGAGACGTAATTGGATGCATTCATTTCATTTGAATTGAAATTTACTGAACTAAATTAAGAGTAGTCGAATTTTTACTTTTTAGACTAAAAGTGTAATTGAAAAGTTTTAACTCCAACTGGTTTAAAATAAAATTTCAATACAATCACTATAACAATACGACCAGAGACGGATGTACCTTAAGGGTGGATCAGGCGTTTGCCTGGTCCCTTGTCGGACGAATAACCTGAATTACTATTCACGATGTTAATGCGGATGAGTTTCAAGTCTGGCGCGCCTTCTCACGTTTTGTGTTAAACTTTTTTTTCTTCAAAATTACTCTATTCAACATGGACTAAAATAAATTCCTAAATCCGCTACAGCCAACGCTTAATAAACACAAAGTTTACACTATTTCTTAGATGAACTTTCAATCTAATCGTCATGACCACCAACTCATTCATCAAGTATTCATCCGAAATCCAGCTATTTTTGAGTGCAAATGGTGTTGAATTTCGTTAAGATCAATTAATATGTCACCCATAAGCTACCCCTCCGCATGCACCATTAGTTTAACCATATAATTGGGAAATTTTCATCTCATAGATTAAATGTACATTTTAGTTGATATTTTAAGGGTTTGTTTGACTATGCAGTGCACATCTTCATAGCCCTTCGGTCAATTGATGTCGACACAGTAAGTTTGAAAGTTAATATTCCTCGTCTTAGTCGAAAATGAACACTTACCTTTCTTGACCTTTCAATTAAAGGTGCATATTTTCCGCTTACGGTATACTAATTCATTTTCCTCCGCTCATTCCACCCAATTTCTTCTTAAATTTAATCTCCATCATACACTTCATCTCTAAAATTTCAACTTTCATTTTCTAGAGAGCAGTTTTTACTAGAATCGAGATAGTAATACTTTTTCCGACCATACTTCTTGTTTTCATTAAATTAACTTATAAATGCGATTGACAACAATAATTTTAGTAAAAATTGAAATTAAAGTTCATGTCTATAATCCTATGCATGTTACTTCAATTTTAACTTGAGACTAGAGATTTCATAAGTTTACTTTAAAATTTTAACTCTCGATCTGTACAATTGAGCTACTAGATGCTAAGATTAACAGTTACTAATTATTATTAATAACTACTTTCAGACATAAATTTTAATTTGAGTCAGGTACTGCTGTTATTAACTATTCTTGTTTGCGAGTTACTAAATGTTATTGAGATAAAATTAAATGGAACAAGAGTTCTTGTAGTGATGGGCGAGTAGGCAATGGTCACTTTCATGTTTAGACATGTTGCATATGATCCGATGATCAAGTTGAAGTACGGCATGCAAGTTGGAACCTCGAGCTGCCTTTTTGGATGCACTGAACTGGAAATTTGATCTTTATCTTCCCCTGCAGCCTACAATTATGTGTACAAACTACTGTCACCAACACTTATCGGCTCCCCACAGTCGGCAGGATTCTGTTGTTCGGTGTCCAATGCCGACAATCACACATTATCCCGATTTGTTCATTTTAGCGGAACTAAACTGTAATATTAAATAAAGTAAAGTTAATAAATTGTTAAATTGAATAAATATGTGTTAAAATTACTAAGAATAAATTGAAATGGACAAGAAAATTGTAATGGTCTTCTTTCTTCATTCACCTTTTATAGTTCATTTTCTTTACATCGAAGGATTATAAATGCCTTAACATTTACTGTGCACTGGGATCTACGGAGTTGACGAAGGTGGCGGCGGCACTCCACAAATTTTAAAAAGTACCTATTAATTTACTGTAAATTACGGTGGTACGGTGATGATATGAGGCAGCGACAACCTCTATTATTTTAGCATAGACCTGTTCAGCAACATGTTAAATATTTTTCTGTTGCGCCACTGATTTACAATATAGTATTGAAGATGACAAAAAATCAATAATGATTCCTTTGTCACCTGTCTCCTCTTTTTTAAGTCACCTCTCTCTAGTCCTTATCCATTGGACACAACAAATCAAAATGCCTACGTTATTGTTTTATTATAAAATATTAATAAAATATCCAATCGGAACAAAAATAAATGGCCTATAATGTCGACTAGAAGGCCCTTTAATTCTTTCAAAATGGCCCATCCTTTCATATTCATCGATCGGCAGTTTATTTGTTGAGTGCCGCGCATTCCCATCTACTTTTTCACAAGATTTCATAATTTTTCATGGTTTCAGATAATGTATGAAACTATTTGGCAAAATTTAAGATTCAAGATACTCAATTAATTAGAAATTGCTAATTTATAGAAGGTGTTGATAGTTGATACTTTGATGGAGTGAATGGACATGAGAAGTGTGATTTTTCAGTTTCACTGTGATTAAAACTAATATTGATCAGAGATGTTATCTAACTGATCACGTAGAAACTAATACTTCTTCTGTTTCGGGATAATCTAAAGAAAAATGATAGTCTAAATTTGGATTGCAAAATAAATGGAAAAAATGAATTGAGAAGAAGATGAGTGCAAGAGATTAAACGAACTTTAATATTAAGGAAACGGAAATTGAGAGGTGAGTGTGACAACTAAATATAGAAGAAAAAAAGTTTGATGATTGAGTTGGGAAGGGGAAAATATATCTATAAATTAATTGAGAAATAATAATCGCATGTGATAATATCTTCGCGCGACGTTTTTTTACGCGTAAAATAAGAAAATCACTGATAAGTTTAACTTTCATACTCCCTCTATTTACTGAAAGGTACAGGAGAGAACATTGAACTTGAATTTTGGATTGTAACATAAATAGTAAAGATTGAAAACGAGTGGAGAAAAATAAAAATAATATATAAAATAAAAATATGCAACTTGATTGGGACACCTCGAAATAAAAAGTTATTCACTTTCAACTGGAACAGAGGGGTATCTATCAGAGATGGATCTAGGAAATTGTATTAGTGTAGGCGGTTGTGTAGACCAAATGTGGCGCTACAGTAATAGTTAGGCGGAAATTACTATTCACAGGGTTGTCCGGTGAATTTGAGGACAGTCTGGCGCATGGGTCAACTTTTGAATGGATCCGCCTCTCGAATCTATCATCTTGATACATGTGAATGTATACTAAAAATTTGTTGCAAGTAACAATATACTAAGAGTGGCAGGCCATAAAATTGACTAAAATTGGGTAATCTTTCTTGAATTCACTAGTTCTATTTTTCCAGTGAGAAGAGAAGTGAGGACTGAAGAGTATACTATTAATGGAAATTTATTTAAAGACTCAAATATTGCGGTGGTGCACGAGGGCTTCCTTTGAATATTGAAACACAATTTTGTCTATTATTTGTATTATATGGACTCTCTGTAGTAATAATATTCCCATACTATGAGGAATAAATTTGGTCAATTCTTACGACCAAGTTATAGAATATATTTTGTCAATTTTCCAAAGGTTGACTGTTGAATTCAAATTCATATCTGCTCTCTACTAGTACTATTTAATTTAGTCACTCTTTAATTTAATTCAATTCTATGGAGTATAATAATAATAATCAAATCAATAATCATTGTTTCTCCCACCTGATAATTTGGCACGTGTTTAATACCTGGTCTTTGGAGTTTTCTACCTTTTGAGATTTGGGGCAAGACTTTTTTACATGTATGATATAATTTCACGGCTTGGTAATCATGTATACCTTGACAACGGAAAGTGGAAGAGAAATTTTGCCTAATGGCGTACTTATCAAATGTACACACTTTTCTTATTTACAGTATCAACTAAAACTGTATATTAGTCGCTGTTGTTTTTTAAATTTAACCTTCCTAATTTATTTACTATGTTTAATTTAACCTTCACTTTATCTCCTTTTCTCTTTCACCAAGACAAATGGAGTATTGAAGAAACGCCTTCTAGTCATAACTTGTTATAAGAAATGTGGTATATTAGTGCATAATGGTTACATCAAAATCTGCTTACTAGACGACAGTTAAAAAATCTCACCTAAACAACATATTCCGATATCAAATTTAATAGTAACGCTGAAATGTTCCAACGTGAAACCAAAACTTGCATTGAATAAGGGTAAATTATCTTGAAAGTCCGAGTTTCCTAAATATTATGGAACTACCATCATGTATTTAAACTCAAATTATATATTTTTGTTTTATAACATCGATTATTTCAAAGTAAATATATTGTAAAACACGTTTTAATGTAAAAAAACAAGAAATTTTATATAAAATTTTAATTTTTTAAAAAATTAAATTTACAGTTCAAATTGAAAATTACACTACATAAGTTTTAAAACGTATAAATAATTATAAGGAAAGTCAGGAAAGTTGGGAGATTCGGAGAATTTCTATTAAATAAGATGCTTTTCTAACGCACTGCACGCAGATTAAAAAATATTGTAAAAAAGTGAATTCTTAAAAATTAGCGTCATGAGATTGAAGTCCTATTGCGAGTGGTAAAGATAGAATTCCGCACTTAAACTAAGAATCCGAGGCGATTTCTCAAGATTCATATAAAGTCGTGATTTGAATTCGGAACTTGAAATCGGTTATACCGATTGTTAACTTTTGAGCTGTGGCTAACTTTGTAAAACAGTTTTTTTGTACTTGAAAGGGGATAAATAATATTACAAAAGAGATAATTAGATGCAAGTGTTTTAGTTAAATCAAGGAGAATATAAAAAGGGTGTCATTTGACAAAATTAAAAAGTGTCTAAAGAAAAGCCAAATTTGGTTTGAAAGGTATAGGTTCTCTGCACCCGATCTTTTGATGGGTAATCAGTTAGCTAAATAGAACTTAATTAAAAGCGCATCTGTGCATGCAAAGACTTTGTCGATCTAAAAAGCCAAAAATCAACACAGATAATTGTTGCCCAAGAAAAACACGAATTATCAAACGTGCATTTTGGCGGGTGCTCTGAATCTGAAAGTTATTGGTTGGTTTCTTATTCAATTATGTGGAAGTACTGTTTAAGTGTTAATTATTCAAGACTATTGACTTCTAATTTCAAGCTTATACTTTTTCATCCCGACCAAGTTTATTGTAGTGTAAATTTAGTGATGAAATCAGACGAAAAGTGTTTGGAATTTTTGAACAAAAATTCTATATCATATGATTATCCATTACTACAGAAATTTATTTTGATAGGTAGTTGGTGCAACCGCATGCAATCTCTGATTCTTTCAGATTCTGAAAGTGAAATTAGGCGGAATTAGGGGTTGTACGGGACGATGTCGGCAACTCCCAAAAATTTATATTTAAACTATATCACTGTTGTTTGGGATGAATGTGTGGTGTAATTTTAAATTCCGATAACTCCCGATTATATTTAGCAATCCTAAAGTTTTTTGTTCGATTCGAATTCCTCCAATAACAATAATAGTTTGGCATAATTATACTGAACTGCATTATATATAAATGATTCTCGACACATACTGTGGATTTCAAATCTGGGATTTTTCCATTTTTTCTAGGGTTTAAACAGCCCAGAGTAAAAGTAGCAGCAGAACTAGACCGTGCCGTCGACTCTCTAATCCCCGAAAGATTTTCATACATATACCATGTCTATATATGAGTAGTATAATCAAACAGTACTCTCTCCGTCCCAACCAAAGTGTCCGCTTGGACGGATGCTCAATTTTTAAGAAAAATGATGTGGAAGTAGGACACATGATCAAAAGAATGGTAAAATACTATTTTAATTCCCATAAGTATGTGATTCAAGAAATGTATAGAGATTCATTAAGATTAAAATGAATAATATACTCTATTTTTCTCTGCCAAATGAAGAGATATTGAAAGTAAAATTCTTTAGTTGGGACATTGCAAAATAGAAAGTAAGACAGTTTGGTTGGAACGGAGGGATAATTAGTTATAAACAGTACGGATGAGGTTTTATACGAATTTACTTGAATACTACACATTATTGAGATTCGATATCATTTGGAAGTTAGAGTATTTTATATGTCATCTACACAGTCATCTTAATTACTCAATTAGCCAATTACTCAACAACTCATAGGTTATACCTAGTGCACAATTGCCCTTAATTAGATTAATAGCAGAGAAATCAATGAGAGATCATACCCTTTATATGTTACGGCGAGACGTTCTTAACATTAATCATTGGTTAATAATATTAACGTCAATGTTAAAGACCAAAAAATATAGTGTTCTCGAAGAGAAGCGAGAGCTTCCCATCAGTTATAAAGATATTCTTTTTTACTTTTATAATAAAATAAAATAAAAACAATCATGAAACTATAGAATCCAAGTAATCGGTGCTACCTTGCCTCTAACAAGACCTTCAAAGATCCGTAAAGATATACGGCGAGACATTGTTCAGTTGAGATGAAATGATACTTAATATTGTCACACGTTGAAGAATACATATAATATGTTGAAAGTGTTGATATATATCGAAAAAAGTTAAAATTTGATGAACTAAACTCATGTAAATCTGTACTCATTTAAAATAGACTGGAATATTGAATTTTATAATATTCACTCATTTTATCTATTGTATAAAATCTCCATCCAAAAGTATTTAAGTCAAAAGTAGATGAATTCTTTATGTTTTGGGATTAAATTTGTAATTACACTCATTTATAAATACAAAATAAGTCATACATTATAAAAATTCCGTCTTATTTAATTGTTTATGATAAGAATAATGATTACCTTTTAAGTGTAAATAACTAAATAATTATTTCTTATTTGTTAAATCTTTGATTAATGGTGCATATTAACCCCCGGATCAAGAAGGATGATTCTCGCAAACTTCAAGTTATTGCGATCTTGAAAAACAAAATCATCTGTTACATCTGACATTTCGACATTCAATAAAACGATTCTCACCTACTTCATGGCTAATAAAGTGCTAGTAGCATCCACAAAAACACTAGCAAAGTGGTATTTTACAGACAAATAAATGGTATCCAATGGAAAGTTTATTGATGGAATCAAAAATTCGCGTATCCATGAATATTTTTTTATGTGCATTTTTACTCGTGCGTTTTGATCAAGTACTCGTATATTCTTGATTGAAATTGACTACTTGATCCAAACTATTGAAACGTTCAGAAATATTCATTCGAATACCAGAAATATCTAACTAGATTACTTTTGAACGTTTTAGGATTATGAATTAAGAAGTCAAATTTCAGTAAATGATGCACAAACACTTTCTCAAAATTTAGGAACACATGAGCACATAACTAATTAGACCATGTACAGTTCAACTTATTTCAGCACAACACAACACTTGTCAGCACAACACTTATTCAACTCAACACATTAAAGCTCTAAATAGAAACTATTTTTATATTTTGTAAAAATAATATTAATTAAGTAAACATTTTAGTTCTTAACTAATAAACATTGTGTTTTTTTCTTCAACTCAAATGAACACTATTCAACACTATTAAACACAAGATCAGCATAACACTATACTGATTAGCACAGCTCGACACTCATCAGCACAGTATAACACAATACCAAATAAGTTGAACTGGATAAGCACTTCTTCAGGTGGAAACCATTATTTTAACATTTGCATTAAAAAACATCTAAAACCATATCTTTAATCACACCTATAAAGACAAATTATTGCGTGCACAGCTGACAGATTGTATAATTTACACATTGACACTCATTATTATAGTCTGTGCTCTGTTCATATAGTTAACAATAATAACCATTGTCCTAAATGGCCTTGGCCCCTGCCTCCTACAAATTGCGTCAGCTATGACGATTGATAATCATGATTAAGGTCTATTTTGACATTTTAAGGTCGACAAGATTACAAATTTGTCATTGAAATTTGAAATCCAACCTCTTCAATTATCGGAATGGCTGCCATCGCACGATTCTTCTATTTTAAAACCGAAAGATATTATTTAGAAATGTATATATACTACTATCACTGTCCTTTTATGGGAGTAACTATATTTATATTTGTGCACTGAATACAAGTAGTATTTGAATAGGGCTATGGGAATAAGGTTAGAGTAGGGATAGTATTGGAACTATATATTTAAAATAATGCGAAAAAAATAAATAATAATGAATATAAGTACATAGTAGCATGCAAGATCGAATCAAACTTGTATTAAAAACTCTCATAAAAAGTACTTTGTATAAAAATTATGCAAAATCGAACGATCAATAAGAATTTAAGTAATGGTGTCATTATAGACGATGTCCTTGAAATGATTTTGAACTAAACAGATTGGTCATCGTTTTTTAAGATAAAATCATCCATGATTACTCTAATATGTTGCAAAATCTCATATCAATGCACAGTTCGAATGTAATCTATCAGACAAAAAAAAATTAAAACTGAATTAGACATGGAAATAAACAAATCTTGAGAAAATATATGATAATTTTGGGAAGCGTATGATATTTAGTATTCTAGTACGCTAACCCTATATATGGAATTAATTTCGATTTTAACCAAACACTTTCTAAAAATTTGTTAGAAAGATTAATTTTCTATAAGTCAAAATAAATCATGTTGTGAGGAAGATTGACAAGGACATAAATAAACGTAAGAGTAGAAAAGCAAAAACGCCAAATTTATGTAGTTCGCCAATGTTCTGAGTACATTCATAGAAAAGGACATTAGAAAAAGACATTGATTAGACGGGTATCCAGAGATTACATATGTTCCTGCGATCTAATGCCCAAAAACATAATGATTAGGGTTACAACAGTAGAAAGACGCGTTATAGAGACTTTTCAATAAATCATAATTAATGGACCTAAAAACATAATTTTTACCAAAATCACCAAACCCAATAAAGGGGTAACCGGTACCGCCGGATTGGGATAACCCAATAAAAGAGACCTCATGTTAACTAGTAATAGAGATTATTACGGCATCCAAGACATACCAACAACTTAGATGAATAAGAGCAATATGTGTTAATCACTCGAACCCTAAAGAAGTGCTCAAGTTAATAAAGTGATATTTGCCCTCTCCGTATTTCAAATTTCCAATGTTACAAAGAAAAATTCATTATTTAACTAAGTTTAAATGACCAATTTTGAACACCGATATCTCATTCACCTTTGGTGTGATTTTACTGTTTTAATTTAATCGTGGACGTGAAGTCAATATTACTACTCACTCAACCCAATTCGTTTTGAATCTCATTCAAATATGAGTCCAAAAGTTGATGATAAATTCATTTTTCATTTTTTCTCATTTTCTAACACGTATATCCCACATTGCTCCTGCGTTCATATTTTTGAGCCTCGCAACCAGCTTGGAGGCATACAAAGTCACCTAGCGGCATCGCATTCGAGCCTTGTGCTCGCATGCGAAGCTACAGGGTTACATACCCATTTTGCTACGACATACTTGACGATTTAGGTCTAATAATTAAAAATGATATTTAATTAGACATAAAATCATGTTATTTGTTGAGTTTGTTTGTAATCTTTTTTGGGTTTGAGCTTAGTTATGCGATCAACTAGACATGGTACAGTTGATTTATTATTGTGGTAAGTTGAAATTTAGGAAGATGACCTAAACATAACCGTTTCAAAATTAAGAGACTATCTAAAAACCTATCTTTGTCAGAACTCACGTTCAGGTAAGTTATTATGTTAATAGGTCACATTCGGCTTGAGTGTTTAGTACAAAATTCGATTCATTTGACGTTTAATTATACTTGGATAGGGTTTGCGACTCCACTATTGTACAAGGATGTGCTTAAATGTGCTTTGTGTTACTTTACAATTTATACCGTAATTTGTTTGATGCATTTATTTTCTTGTACGAAATTATGCCTAAGTAATTGCACGATCAATCCTTGTTTTTCACCTTATTTATCCCGGGTGCTTATTAACCATGATTCATTTACGCTTACGAGTAGCAAACGATTCACAATCTCTTCCAAAAAAGGTCTCACTGTGACTGTTTATTTTCAACAGCAGTCCTCCGTAATTAGTACGGAGTAATTACCAATGAAAATGAAACAAAAGTCACGAACACGTCAGCAAATGGCGTCATCGACCCGACCTACCTAGAAGGGGCGCCCAACTTGTCAACAAAATCCATTAAATTAATGCCCCTCTTTATCATGCACGTGCTACTTGCTACTTGCCCACTTGCACCCAATATGAAATTTCAAAGAACCTCACTAAAATCTGCTTTTACAAAAGGGTAAAACGGTATATATTATTTTATTAAAATTTCATGTTAAAATATTAAAAGCAAACGTTCTGTATTCTAAATTGAAATCATAAAAAATTTAACCACCCAAAATACGATAAAATTAAGTAAAATATGAACTGCATTCTATTAAATAGTGTCCCGTTATAGTTTATTTTCACATTTCAATTCTACTCATCAGTTTATATATTATTACATACTTTCTCCATCTGAATGAAATGATCTTACTTTTTATTTTGAGACGTCCCAAATTCTGACCAAAAGTCTTACTTTCAACATCTCTCATTTGACAAAAAAAAGAGTAAATTGTTCGTTTTATGCTTAATAAATCTCTAAAAATTAATTGACAACCTACTTACTAGGTGAAAAATTGTGTTTTTGTTATTGTTTTGCCTATGTATCCAATAGCCACGTGATTTTTCTTAAAAATTTAGCTCATCTATACAGACACTTTGATTGGAACGAAAGGAGCACCGTATAAGTACTTTCGTCAAATTCTTTAAATAGTTTCATTTTAATTTAGCGTAGTTCAATTTTAGCGGTATCAGATTTTAAATGGAGTATAAAACATCATTATCAAATTCATTAAAATAAATTAAACAATCCAATCACAAAAAGACGAACGAAATCTACATAAGCAGATACACAATCCTGCCCAAATGCATGAATCTCAACCATTCCCACATTTTCCACCTTTTTTTCTCTTTCTTCCACTCTCTATATATACCCTCTCTCTCCATTTTCATCTGAAAAAACTTTGAGAAATCAAAATCCTTTCTCTCCATCTCAAAAGAACAAAAAAAACAATTAAATCCCATTCTTCAAATTCTTTCTGCTAAAAAAAATGTATCATTCAGTCGGCAATGATTGTGCCAATGTTCCGGTGGACTTTCGCCGGAGCTCCAGCTTCAGCAGCCTCGTCCCCTGCCTGACGGAAACCTGGGGCGACCTGCCTCTGAAGGTCGACGATTCCGAGGACATGGTCATCTACTGGCTCCTGCGTGACGCCGTTAATGTCGGATGGTCGCCGTTTGGTATGTCATCCGATGACGTCAGCGTGAAGGCCGAGCCGAGGGATGAGATTGTGTTCCAAGCCGAGCCGATCACTCATTACATGGCTCCGGCTCCGGCTCCGGCGCCGGCTAAGGTTGTCCAGCCGAAGGGAAGGCATTTCCGGGGAGTGAGGCAGCGGCCGTGGGGCAAATTCGCGGCGGAGATACGTGACCCGGCTAAGAACGGCGCGAGGGTGTGGCTCGGGACATACGAGACGGCTGAGGAAGCGGCTCTTGCTTACGACAGAGCGGCTTACAGGATGAGAGGCTCAAAGGCGCTGCTGAATTTCCCCCACCGCGCCGGCTTGGACGAGCCGGAGCCGGTGAGGGTGACGGCTAAGAGAAGGTCCCCTGAGCCGGCTATTTCCGGCGTGTCTTGTGTGTCGTCGGCTTCGGAGAGCGGCTCGCCCAAGCGGAGGAGAAAAGGCGCGAATGTAGCCGAGCCGGAAGTGCAAAGCCAAGTAAATTGTCAAACGGCGCAATTACCAGTTGGCGAGCAGCTATTGGTGAGCTGAAAGTAGTGCTTGTTGTTTGGTTGGGGTGTGAATTGTAAATACAGAGATATTTTTGGCCATTTTCGTTGAGTTTTTTTAGAGTTTGTGGAATTGTAGTGGCCTTTCAATTTGTGAAGGACCATGTATCTGTGCTAATAGTACAAGATTTTTGATTTTCTCGAAGAATCTGAAAACATGCCGTACTAAATATAGAAATTTTAAACCCAGAATTTTATGAACAAAATCAGATGAAGATATGTGTGGCTCTTGCCTACCGCAAATGGCAACTCTTGCTATGGGCCTGGGCTTGGTGCATTTTGGGTTTTTGACACATTATTATAAACTAAACTGGACTTTAGAGCAAAATGTGATTCAACTGCCCAAAACGCTACTTGGTAGAGAGGTAAATCGGGGCCATTCAACGTCATAACTCAAATTCAAAACTAAGCAGCAATTGCACCAATGTCCCAAACAATATCTACTGAGATACATTCGTGGGAGGTACTTATAGGTGCTTAAACTGAAATTAAGTGTAAACAAGTGTGTAAACTATGTGGAAAATGATATATAGATAAATTTGATAAAGACGGATTTTGATTTTTGGATTCTTTACGAAAGTAAATACACATGGTTGTTGTTAGATATTTTTCCTTTTAATGTTAATATTGGAGTTTTTCGCTTTAAGGTTCAAAATTCGAATCTTGGCAGCGTCAATGTGGAGATTTCTTACTTGTAAACTCTCTTGAGCGCACTGAGATAAATGACGCTCAATGGATCTTGGTTCTGAAATATCCTGACTTACCTCTATAGCAACACATATGATGTCGAATTGGTGAATTGCTGTGAACGAGCGAATCGCCTTTTACTCTAACGAGTATGTAGTATGTTTGCCGAACTCGTACATATAAATAAAACTAACATGCTTTCACTTTTACAAAATTTTAGTCGAATTATAGTCATATAAAGTTACGGTTATAAAAGATATTATGACATCAAATGTAGCATAAACAACATGAAATTTATCATATTATGATACTTCTTTGTCGATGAAATTCACGTTTAACGATGTTAACATTAGAAAAGGGGCGTAAACAGTTTCTGAACAAACAAAATGTGAAATGTGATTATGTCGGTTTAATTGTCATTGTCTTTCTCGTGTCAAATTTGTTTTCAAGTCGTTTTAATCTTTCAAAAAAAACATGTCGGTAATGCCCATTTTCCGAGCCACATGCTCTGTTTTCTCAAAAATCACCAAATCGACATGATTATTATTTGCTAATACTCCATCAAATGAGACAATGAATTAGTAACACGTGTAAAATGAGACAAAACTGGTAATTAGTAATAGTCAAATTTCGTACTAATACATTACATATATTACATTATTACTTTGGATATTTTCTCCTAGGTTAGGTTGGATTTTTTTTGGCGTTGTTACATACAATATTTTATTATTATGGTTCAAAATACGGTGTAAAAATATAAAAATAATTTTAATTTATTTGAGTTTTGAAAAACTAGTCAACTTACAGTAGTTAACTTACAGGAGATGATAATGTCATTTAATTGATATTTTGAATTACGCTAACTAAAATACTGTACAACATATAACACTTTACTTGCACCATTTTCCTCAGCAGAACAAGCTTCATATGAGACGACATTGACAAGTTTAAGAATCCCGAACAAGTTTTTCGTAAAGTGAGATTTGTGTTCTAATTTCTCGTACTACGAATCTACTGACTACGATACATAAAATGGAGAAAAGTTTGACAAGCATGATGGAAACCAGAAACAGTAAATTGTGGTAACCAATATACGTAAATATTGGTTTGAGCACAAATTAAATGACATTGTAAACACCTTGTATTGCTGAAATATATGCTCTCAACATCAATAAAACTTATAAATTCGATATTAAAAGCATATATGTTATGGACAATGGAAAAAATCTTTAACATTATCGTTGAATCATAAGTTTATGATACGAGCGTTATATTTATTTTGCATATCTTTAAGATTTGCTTACGTGATTATTTGATTAGTCTTTTATTATGATATTCCTTTTGTTAAAAATTTAAATAATATAAAATTATGTTTATACTTAGTTTACATGTTGGTGTCATTAGTCTTTTGTTTCCTATTGTTATGTGTTTGTGTCATTATATCTTTGAAGTACTTAAAAATTTTAAAGTCTAGGTATTGTAAATGAAGCCACTAAATCAGAAAGATTGACAAACTTTTAAAAACACAAATTTTTAAGAGTTCTAATAAACATATGATAACTTAAAAATGATCATATCTAAAAAGTTACGTTACCCAGTTTAGTTACTAGTTAGACCGATTGAATAAAACAACTCATACGATCTCTTACATGATATGACAATATCTATGTCAGTATCGTGAGACGAATTGGGAAGGGACTACAAAGTCATCTTGTGCTCTATACTGTGATCAATATGCACCGTAAATGTTTCTTTTTGCAACTACTATCATGCATTCGTAAGTGTTACATGTACCATTTCCCGTATTATATGTAAGGATTGTGTAATATTGTACTGTTCTTTTCTAGTGATCTTCCGTTTGAGTAATTTAACTTTTAATTGAATAAACACTAAAAATATAAGCTCCTATCCTATGAAAAAAACTCATATCTCAAAACTAAGGGGTAGAATGGGCATGAGATATTCTTCATTGTGAATGCTCTTGGTCGTAGGGTGCTTATTTAATTGCCTGGTCCAATTATACACTCGTGTGACATTGATTATCCCACGGCTACGAGTATATGTTCAAGACCGCCGTTTAGTTAGTACCGGCGGTGACTTGGTATCATCGGATATTTTTATTATCATGCACGTGTATCTTTACGTGCGACTGAGTCTGAATCAAATTAATTATTATTGGTCTTACCGAGTTCTTTGTGCTGGTCAGCATAAATAAATGGACATTATGCTATACGTGCAAAATAAAAATACGTCTTCGATATATATAATATGGTTAATAATTATGTATATCAGACATATGCATCATATATATTACTTTTATTGCATACACTTGCAAATCAGTTATATATTAAAATCATTGTATATATGATTATTTAACAAAAATATGGACCGCAAATAAGCAAAATACGGACTGCGTATAGAAGGCTTGTAAATAAGCTAGCCTTTACTAAAAATATTCTTGACTATCAATATGTTTAATACTGTTTAGTTATGCATGTTTAAAAATTAATATTATGAAAATACACGTGTTAATAAATTCAATAATATTTAATATTATCATATTTGATTAATAATGAGCATCTCAATTTGAACCTTAAAAATGTTCAATTTTAACTAAATAAATATGAACATGTGCAGTTTGAGCGGAAGCAAGTATAAGAAAGTTTGAATAAGAGAGCTTGCAGAAGTTGGTTTCATATTACTAGTAGTTCTCCCTAATAATATTATAAACTTTTTTTTTAAAGAATTATATTTACTCATCCTTATTTGAAGAGTTTAGTCTCAAACTCTCAATGTTAATGAAGTCAATGTAATCACCAATACGTTTAGAAAATGAAAGCATAAGCTAGGACTGATGCATTATCAGGTTAGGTATAGAAGGGGCCAACTTTTAAGAAAATGAGGAAACAAATTATTTTAAATAAGTGATGATTATTCACACAATATAATTAATAATTTTTATGAAGGGAGTATAATTATTGTTACAATTTGATAGATTACATCTGAGGTCCATAATACTTGATGTAGTTGTTTATGTAATATTCATTTTGGTTGTGTATAGTGTTTTTACTTTTTAATAATCATAATTTATTGAAATATCTTTAGACAATTTTATGATTCTGATTACTTATTCTGCGTTTGTTGGAAGTTAGAAAAATTGAGGGGTGAAATATAATTATTTCGTCAACTTTTGGGCTGAAATTTGAGTGTGACCCATAATGATTTGGGTCGATTGAGGAGTATATTTATATTCTCCTCCACGAGTACTATAAAATTGATTATTTAAACACTCAAATCGGACCAACGATGAATGAGATATCGATGCTCAAAGTTGGTTGGTTGAATTTGGAAAAATTGATGAATCTAAATTTATCTATTTTAAAGTTTGGAAAGTTCGAAAGGCATCCAATTAAGTTTGAACTTTCTACAGAACTTTCTAAAGAGTCCACTTTCAAAAAGTGCTTTATGATCATGAAGGTCTCATATTTATACTCATGAATACATAACAGTCCAATAATCAAATTCTCATATTTATGAGAATGAATTCAGGCAATTCAATTCAGCCTATAGAGCACCACTATATAAACTACCATATAGAGCCATTTAGATGAATCCAATATGAGTCTGTCTTATGCCTAAAACACTATTCACATTCTCTCTCATGTTCATCAGTCTGGCTCTGTCTTTTCATGCTCTTGAGTCTCCTGTCTTCAGGTCAGTTCTGCGTGATAGATTGTCTTCGGGTTGTGCGCCGGTACGAGGTTTTGCTGCAGGTTAGCATAATCTTGATGGTTTTACCCTAGGAACGAGGACCAATCCGGTTGGCCTAAATCGTTTCAAGGGCAGCGTCCGTCGTGACTCCATCTTTGTTGAATCTTTGCTATTTATTTCATTTTGGAGCATGCTACTTGTATTAATTTATTCTAATATTTTGATACAAGTATAATTTGATTTTGCATGTTGCTACTTTGATTTATTGTTAATTATTTTTTGCACTAATTAGAAAATATAGTTCCTACAGCATTTAAATTAGATCGAAAAATAACTTTCGTATATCACATTGCTTTTGATTTAGACTGAAAAGAGAATTCCGACAACATAATGTAAACATACTACAAATTATGAATTGAATATACACAATAATCCTCCTATTTCCGAATGATTTTAGAAAGAAGAACTTTTTTAATGTACATTTGCAATGGTAATTAGATCAATATTTCAGTGGGTTTGGTACTTTGGTAAGATAACATCTTCTTGACTTTGTATTGGTGCTCCAATTTCCATTAGCTTAGCTTATGTGATAGTTGAGTACTTGTTCAAAATGCAATCTACGCTAAGATTCGAAGACGTGATATTTGTTAAATACAAGATTGAGTTGATCCATATATTTGTCAACTGCCTTATCATGCGTCCATTGTTAAAACTAAACAAGTTTAATATGGACAAGTAGACTTGTGATCTTGAACGAGTAGCCACTAGTATGAAAAGAATTACATTGTGCAAATAACTTTTTATAACCATAATAATAACTAATCATCCTATTTAAAAGGATGATTCATGAATGATTGATCCATGAATGAGATTAAATTTGGCCCTTTTAGCTTGTCTCCGCTAGTTACTCCCCTCTGTTCCAGACTATATCACTATATTGTATAAAAGATAATTTTTTTAAAAAATAAGGACCGTAGAATAAGTAGATGAGTTTGAGTTTGAGAAAGAAATTGGAGAAATGGGTGAATGAAAATAAGCGGAATTTACAAAATAAGGAAAGTGTGCAATTTAAGATGAGACTATCATATAAGGAAAGTGTGCAGTCTAATCTGATTGTGCAACTTCAGTTGTGCCATTTCCCTAAGGAATTTTACAAGGTCTTTTTTGTACTACAAAAAGCTAAACGTGTTGATAATGGACAATTTGATCCAAAATTAAATCTAATGGTGAAGTGGATGTAGTTGGGCTGTGTTGTTTGGGCTGGAAATTCCAGTATCTGGACCGATTTTCTGATTACAGTTCCACAAAATTGTCGCTATCTAGGTCCTGAAGTAGCAAATTTAGAAAGGTTATTTTGTAATAGCTATAATCTTCAGGGGCAATTTGGTAAATTGCCAGTTAGCTAGCAGCTAAGAACAGAATTCAGTTGTAACTGAATTCCATAACTGAATTAGTCAGTCCAATCTTGGATTAGGATTAAATAGGCTGATTGTAGTTCTGTTGGAATATACTCTGGTTGGGAATCATTGAAATTGCATTTCTTTCTGTTAATTGTTTTTCTTCTGACTCTAACTGGCTGGAACCGAATTCCGGCCAGATCTCACCAGAATTATTCCCGACGGCCTCGGTATTGCAACAAAAGTGGTATCAGAGCAACTATCTTCGCACTTGTGATGCCCAGCCATGCCAGGGCAGAGAAGATGAATCGGAATCTGGTTGAATTGGAGACTCGTTTCGGCGATCGGGTCGCGACAATCGATCAACACACTCGAGAGCTGCAGGACAAAATGGAGCTAAGATTTCAGGAGCTAAGGGAAGCTCAATCTCAGAATCAGCAGCAGTTACGTACAGCCGGAGATCAGACTGCAGAAGAGCTAAAGCGCGAAATGAAGGCGATGTCTGAAGCACATGCAGTGGTTCAGAAGGATCAGATCCAGTTCCAAGAGCAAATGCGTGGTCAATTACAGGGGATGATGCTTGCAATAAGAGCAGATAAGACTGTAGTCAGTGCTGGAAATGCTTCACCTCTGGTGCAATGTATTCACCCTCCTGAATTGCCTTATGAGCTTGTTAATCCTTCATTGTGTGGAACTCCATCGGTTGTGTATAATTCTGCTAATGTCCATGTTGAACTAGACCTGTGCATTCTGAACCACCTAGGCATTATAAGAATCCCCAAACTGATGTGCATTTTGGTCAATTTGACCCTAGAAATGTAGCAGGACCTAGTCATGTGGTTAATTTTGGGGGAAAGGTTGAACCTAACTGTATTAGGATGGGAATGGAAAATAGGCCAGTATTGTTGGATGATGATGTTGATTGGAGAGATAGGTTTGGGAGAAGTGCTGAAAATCAAAGGGCTAAAGTTGATTTGGTTAGTTTCAATGGTACTGATCCTAAAGAATGGTTAAGGAGATGCCATACTTTCTTTAGTTACTATCAGGTGCCAGACTATCAGAAAATAGCACCTGTGGAATTATATATGGTTGATAAGGCAAGAATTAGGTATCAAGTTGCTGTGTCTGGTAAGGGGATTAAGAGTTGGAAGGAATTTTGTTTTTTGCTTAAACAAAGATTCACTCCACTCAATCTGAGAGATGAAGTACAGGAGTTTAATAAATTGTATCAAAAGACTAGTGTGAAAGTATACATTGAGGAATTTGATGAACTTAGAGTATTGCTATCTGAGAAGAATTTGAATATGTCCGAGCAGTACTATATAT
Source organism: Sherardia arvensis (assembly GCA_948330725.1). Taxonomy (NCBI): domain Eukaryota; kingdom Viridiplantae; phylum Streptophyta; class Magnoliopsida; order Gentianales; family Rubiaceae; genus Sherardia; species Sherardia arvensis. The sequence goes on from OX415236.1 coordinate 47,201,764, forward strand.
CAAGCTTTATTAGTGGTTTGAAGGAGGACCTTAAGCCAGGAATTATGCAACTTAAGCCAATTAGTTTGCAGCAGACAATGGAGTTGGCTATGTGGGAGGAAAGAAAAGGTGAAGTTTCCAGCAAGAGGAGGGCATCACAATCTTCATTTCACCAAATTCCAAACACTAAGTCTGGAGATAAGAGTTTATGGAAAGGTGGACAGATGGATAAGACAGGAGGTGAGAAGTTTAAAAAAATATCTCCAGAACTGCAACAATATAAAAGGGAACATAGTTATGTTACAAATGTGGAGAGGCTTATGCACCAGGACATAGCTGTAAAATGAAGGAAATTTATTTCATTGGGGAAGGAGCTCCATTAGGACCAGGGGAAATAATGGTAATGGAGGATGATGAAGGACTGTTGGATATGCTGGAGGAGGATATTACTGAGCAACAGATTGAGCTGAAATCAGTTGGAGTGGAGGTCAATCAAGTGGGAAGACCTCATACAATGACTTTCTATGGGAAATTGTATGATCATACTATTAGTATCTTACTGGATACTGGTGCTTCTCACAGCTTCATTGATCCTAGAGTTATAAAGAAAGTGGGATTGGGTACTATGGAAACAAGACGTTTTTCAGTTAGAGTAGCTAATGGAGATTTGGTGAAGGGATCTACAGTCTGTCCTAGAGTGGTGTGGAACCTTATGAAGCATAGGTTTGTCACAGATATGAGATTTATGAATTTAAGAGGGCATGATATAATACTAGGAGTGGACTGGTTATCATCTTTTGACTCTGTGGTGTTTGATTGAACTAGGCAGAGGGTTGCAATTTTGAGTCATGGCGGACTGGATACTGGGAGGGAGTACCAGTGGATGTTTCCACAAAATTAAAGAGTTTGAGGAGATTAGTAAGAAGAGGAGGGTTCATTTGGAGGAACTGGAAAGTGTACAAGACTTGTTAGCTGGAGTCAATGCTTTGGAGAAATATCAGATGGAGAAAGGCATGAAATTATCTGGTTCAGAAGTCATTGCTGCTATACAGAAGCCATAGATGGTTCCAATTTTAAAGAATACTTTGAGTGTAGGTGAGAAGACTCAGTTGGTTCCTGAATTGAAGAAGACAGTAAAAAGAAAGTTGTTCTCAGAAGACATTGCAGAAATGGAGACTTCTTCGGAACTCAAACGGGTTTTGCTAATCTAGTTGTGCAATTTCAGTTGTGCCATTTCCCTAAGGAATTTTACAAGGTCTTTTTTGTACTACAAAAATCTAAACGTGTTGATAATGGACAATTTGATCCAAAATTTAAATCTAATGGTGAAGTGGATGTAGTTGGGCCGTGTTGTTTGGGCTAGAAATTCCAGTATCTGGACCGATTTCCTGATTATAGTTCCACAAAATTCCAAGGCCAAAATTTCACGTATTGCCCAGAATCATGATAGTCGAAGGACTCTTGATGCAATTCCAAGTAATTACAAAATTTAAACTATAAATAAATTATATTATAACACTCAATTATTGAAATGACCTATTGTGACCATTGACAAGCAAACAAATTTCTATTTTAACCCTCCAATGATATTCACTGTGACTTTTGACAGTAATTTTAATAAAATACCTAGTATATTTTCAATAATTTATCTATATTCATCAGGGTTTATACTCTTTACTCCTACCGACATATAAATTGGCAAAAAAATGGAAAGATGACGTTGAAACCGTAGGAAGGAGTATTTGTATTATGGTTAGATAGAATGATTCGGTATACTTTACATACTACTCTGCTGTCCAACCTTGTGAAGACTTGGTATCTTCCAGTGGTCAAGAGGCCACCGGGTTCTATGGGTAGTCGGTTGAGGTTCAGGTAGAGAGTATTTGTTATTATAGAACTGAGTTTTCTGTTTAGATTGTGAGAAGGTGGGATGGTGAATTCTTATGAGTTCTAGAATGCTATAGTTGGTGATGTCTATATGCACCAGTAGGAGGGAAGTCATGTTTTAGCTATGCTGTTACCGGCATCGATACAGAGATGATTTAGTTATTGTAATATTTTAGGCACATCTCAGATGTCTCACTCTGCTTCCGATATTAGATCGGAATATAGCCTCCGGGCAATAAATTGACACAGTAATCCCTAAAGGTTTCATGTGTATCATTGAGTTTTAAACCCAATCATGTAATTCTATTACTTTTATAGGATTGAGAAGTCGTGAATAATCCTCCTATCCACTTGGACGGTTTTAACTCAAAAAAAAAAAAAAAATTGTAGGAAGGAGTAGTTTAAAAAATCAAGAAGCAAATAACATGTCGAAAATAATATAGTGTTTTGAAACTATTAATCATTTTAATTAATAATACTGCTGATATTCATCATTAAATAGATTACAATAAGACTTCTATGGTTAATTAGTAATCAAGAGTTACAATAGCAAAATTTAAAAAATATCAAGGTTAAAATAGAATTTTATCAAAGAATCATGGTTAGGAGAGAGTTGTGTTCAAAATTTAAACACGTTGATAATAAACAATTTGATTCAAAATTTTAAATAAAATAATGGTGAAGTGGAATGTAGTTAGGCGTTGTTGTTTGGGCTCTAGCTAAATATAGTCTCTTGTTACATTCTGCCATTTCCCCATAAACAGTAGAAATCTCCAGAATCTGTACCAATTTCTAAACCACATTAACCCACAAATAACAACAGTAAAAGTAAAATAAATTTAACCAAAAGGTGATGAAATTTCAAGCATGAGGTAAATACTAGAATGGTCGGACAACTTCGTAATTGCCGAAAGATAACAAATGTGCCTAAAACCCGGAAAATAGCTCCGTCCACGTGTCCTGCTACTGTGCATCTTCCCCTGCATGCAGCCCTTGCATGCTACCCCTCTCAACACGTATCCACCCCCTCCCCCCTATAAATTCACCCCTCCTTATTCATCTTTCATCACTCACAAAAACAATTACATAATATTCTCTGCAATTCCGAGCTCCATTTCAATGGCGGATACCCGACTCCAGTCTCACCAGGCGGCCGGCAAGCAGCACCTCCAGCCGTGGCAGCAGCATGACCAGGACCAGCACGGCGGCAGCGAGCAGCAGCAGAAGCTGTACGCGGTGGTCAAGGCGGTGACGGCGGCCACCCTGGGCGGCTCCCTCCTGGTTCTCTCCAGCCTCACGCTGGTGGGGACCGTGGTGGGTCTGACTCTTGCTACGCCACTGATGGTGATCTTCAGCCCGGTGCTGGTGCCGGCGGCGATTACCGTGTTTCTCATCCTCACCGGATTCCTTGCCTCCGGCGGGTTCGGGGTGGCTTCCATTGGCGTGCTGGCGTGGATCTACCGCTATGTTACCGGCAAGAATCCGGCCGGGGCTGACCATATCGACGCTGCGCAGAAGAAGATCACCGGCACGGCTAAGGACTTGAAGGACAAGGCGGAGCAGTACGGGCATGAGGCTACCGGAGGAGGCCGCACCGGAACCACCGCTGGGACTCATCACTAGATGCGCCGTCATGAGTGTGTGTGATTTGATATGATCTGAGTGTGTGTTTTGTTTCCGGTGTGTGTTGTTGTTTATCGATCGGTGCTTTAAGTGTTGATGCTTGGAGATGAAATTTATGGAATTATCAGTTGAATGTGTTTGTGTTTTTTTGTATGGATTTGAATGAATAAAGATTAGACTGAATTGAGTGATTCAGTTCAGCTAATTCAGGTGGGAATAAATGTGTCTTTATGATCAGAGTTTGTGGAATCATGGTGTCATTTCTGTTGAAATGAATCCAGTATATTCAAAGCTACAACTAATTACGAAATTAATTAATTAAGACGGACAAATAGAATATAATAATAATGACTTGATAATCTCAAAAGATAAAAATAATATAACTTCACGTGTCACTCTTAGTATTCAATTGCATGCAACTCTAAATCCAAACCAAAATTTTAATATCATAAATCCGTAATAGTTGAAAGATTAAAAAAAATTATATATATCTTGTCATCCAATTTCATAGGAATAATCTTGTTTAAAATTTTAAGAAAAACAAGTTTTTATTTACATATAAGTTTGAAATTTTCATTTCCAAAATGCTTTAAAAAAATCCTAATGCATGTATAGACAATTTTGAAAAAAAGAAAGGGTTAAATTGGAAACTCACCCCAATAATAAAAAATGGTTAATAATGTAAAGCACAACACAATTTAATCTCTCCCTTTTTCAACTCTTTGTTGAAACTTTTTAAAAAAACAGCCTATTACTCTCTTAATTTATAAAAGGGTGAAACTTTTCATAAGTGATTATTATTATAAAAATCTGAAACAGTCAAAGTTTATTTGAAATTACAGCAATACCCTCTTTTTCTTTGTTCATTCACCAGACTTCAGCTTTCTATTTTCCGGCCAAGAACAACATTGATGATTCTAATAAATATAACATATTTTAGTGCCAGGATATTATTACTTATTCTACAAAGAAGAGATTATAATCTAAAAGAATTTAATAAGTCAATTTAAAATAGAACAAAAATTTGAACTGGACTTGGAGGGGTGCGCCAGGCCCGTGCAATAGTGCAACGCATGGGCGACGCGCGAAGGCCCAGGCAGCAAGCTACCTTGACGGGCCTTCCCCCTTAAAAAATTGAGTTAATATCGTGCGACCCAATGGGCCGCATATCAGATATTAAACTGATAAGAACAGATACTACACTTGATCTTAGCCAAAAGGCCGAGAAAGGTATGAACTAAAAGAAAGCTGAAGGTTGTATATTTATACCTCTTTCCTTCCTCACAGCTTAGCATAAGTTTCGATGTGGGAAACATGAACCTACCAACACAGCTGAGCTTTTCCCTTAAAATCAGGCCCTTATTTTCTTTTCCCTTTTCAACAACTTCATAGGATAATGATAATAAAAATCAGATTAATTGCAGAAACAAAAATATTGCAATTGCACAATTTCATGAGTTCTTTCTCTGCAAAAAGGATTTTCAAGAACTGGAAATTCACAAGCACTTCATGGCTTTATTTGAACTTCAAATTTATCGATTTCTCCCTTGGAATGATTTGATCACATTGACAATCGTGCTTCAAGTGAAGAACTCATTCGTCTTTCTTGTGCAATATGTTTGGTGCTGATCTGCAAACACCGAATGTCAACATTAAGCCTCTAAACTTTCAGACAAGCATGTATAAAAACCAGTACTTTTAGACAAGTAAAAAAGTAGCAGATACATTACTTTTAGAGATATGGTGCATGAAAAATGTTTTTGAGACAAGAAACAAGGACCAATACATTACACGGATCGTTAAACACCTTCAACAGTTCACATTTTACGTAGTGTAACAGCATGATTACATGAAATTAGTAATTGGTTTGCCATGACAACTCAAAATAGCAACTATATAGTAGGAAGAGAAGAACTTCATTTTGCAAAAATATTGCACAAGTTCCCATGCTGTAGAGCATTAAGAGGTAACAAACTTACAGAGCAAAAAACACTTTCTTCAGCTACAGATAAAATCCTTCGTTTCCAGCTAATATAGTATATCTATTTGCTATCAGCAAATTCTTAAAAACCAAAATAATTGAAAGAGAAGGAACTGAACTCTAAAGAAAAGTGAGGAGTAAAAGGGGGTTGAGGTGGTGTCATCAGCACAAGGATTGAGTACTTTAGCTCAGCATAGAAAGTAGAGAGCAACTTAAAGATCACAATCATACCATTAAGGCTGATAAACTTCAGGAAGCTGAAGTCCCACGCTAGCAGCAGATTTCCCTAAAACTTTCTTCATCTCTTCTGACCTATCCACGGCTATATTGTAAGAAAATAGCAAGTCCTACACAATCAAGAAGAAAAATATCACATGCATAAGGATTTCACAAGGAAAAACATAATAGGATTCAACAGGATCTACAAAGACCGAACTTCAGAAGATGTAAGAACTTTGTAAGACCAATGTAAAAGTCATGTAAAATCAAAGTTAACTTTTACCAACCGCTGAGTCTAAAACCTGATAAGAGTGCCTAAAAAGGACAAGTCCATAACAAATAAACCATCAACTAAGCGTCCCTCCTGCAGACTAAACACCATTCTGAAGCAGGAAGGAAGCTTATTGCTCAGTAATAATTCTACTAGTTAATCTATCTTGTAGGCAATAAATGACAACAAAACTCAACTCTTATCGATTATCTTTGTACGATAAAGGCCATAAAAGAAGGTAGAAACACACAACAGAAAATCTCGCCACCTAAAGATTACCTTATGATGGTGTACACTGTTTAGAAGGAGCGTATAATCACGAGCAAGGTTTAGCTTGTGCTGAATGGCAGAGGAGCCTGCAGCAGGTCGGCTGGAGCGAAATTCTTGCTTGATGAAGTCAGTGAAATGAGCCTTCTGCTCTTCTTTTCCTACATTTTTCCTCACTGCCTTAAGCAGGTTTCTGTACACTCCAGACGCTACTCGTATGCTCTCTGATGATCCCATCTCTTCTACAACAACACAAAAATCGAACCTTCCGTTAAAAATACAGTTATCATGTAAAATGCAGATCAGTTACACTAAATAAATCTGTTTCTTCACAAAAAATATCCCAAATAACCACACACAAATCTCACTATCACTGGGCTATGATTGTATTAATCTCGTTCATAAAGCTTTATACTCATTAATTTTAGTTAAAACGGGCCAAGTACGAGATATTACCAAACCAATTGCAGCTGCGGGAAAATCGCCGCAGCGGACCACCGTCGCCTGTTTGAATGTCTAACGATCTCCGCAGAAATTTGCAGGAACAGAATTAATTGAAGATTTGATTTTTGCTCGAAAATTAACCCTATCAATCAATTTAAGAGCAAAAGCTAACCACGGTTTTTGGACGGAAAACCACGATTTCTGGTCCATTCAACAGGCCAAGCAGCGCCGACTAGTTTTACGTTTAAGTTTATAAAGGTTTTAGGCATAATATATGATAATAGAGAGTAAAATCTAAAATAAATAGCATAATATATGATAAAATAGATATTTATTTTAATCTGAAATTAAATAAATTTTGTGATAAACAAAGGAATATTGAAGGGATACTTTTAAAAAATATATATCAAAAAAGGGGTTGTTAAATGAATATAAAACTGAGTCTATATATGGGACTTTCATTCAATTTTACAATTTTCTTCCCAACTGCTTCAATGTGTATGTTCATGGTGTGAATAATGATTTCAGAATGGTAGGAAAAATACACCAATCTGTTTTAAAAAGCGTAAATTCCTATCAATCACAAATCAACATATTCACACTAATTCATAATCCGTTTCACATTTTATATCACACCATCTATTAATGCAATAATCAATATCTCTAAAGGTACCACAATTGGGAGTGATAGGCACCAGATGACCCTCATGCTCAAGTTTATTAAAACACGTGATTTTTTGATGAGGCTAAGTACACAGAACGAACATTTTCTGGATGGAACGAGTAGTATTTTGCTCATGGTAGTCAAGTTCAAATAATAATTCAAACACAGCCAAGATTCACAAATAGCACATAAATTCCAGTAAGCAAATCAGAAACACACTTGTAATTTAATTGGTCATAACCCTTTCCAGTTTAACTTCAGAACACAGAACGGAAACATACTCTGAGTTTAAAGGATGTTTTAATCATCTATTATAAAGAATATCCCAACTCATATATCATGTACATATTTATATATAAATTTTTGGAGGAAAATAGTAGTTATAACACATATAAGCATGGCAATTTTCGAAATGTTCATATATTTTTAGAAAAGTGAGAATACTCACATCAGTCCGTAGGCCTTGTAAGGTCCTGCTCGCTGAAATCTGCACCAGAAGTATATCTACTGGTTACTTAACTATTCTTCTAGGGTCTGAAATTTTAAAGTAATAATACTAAATAATAATAACAAACTAGATTCCTAACAAGATGAGCTAGATTAATAATAAATCAAATTGTTTGTCAGATCAACCTTCACCGGTCTTTGCTGTTAATTTTTTTTTTTCTATAATATACTTACTGGTTAACACTGGGAATTATCAACCTATGCACCCTACATGATTATATAGTGATATCAAGGAGATTCGGCAAAAACAGCTCTCCTTAATTGCTTATATTATTTCCTTTGATCATTATCTCTACAATTCAGCTCACTCACTTCTTTACATCTGTTTTTTTTTTCTTTCTTACAATGATTATGCTACATAATGCTAATTGTGCCTACAGTCCTAGCTAAATTTCATGATGCAAAAATTAGTTGCAAAAAACTTAAAGAATTTTAAGAAGTAAAAAAACATGTCAGTTGTTTTAAATTTCTGAACCGAAAAGCGTTTACTTAAAACAATCATTTTCATGGTCCTGAAGAAGAAAAGGAATGAAATTCAGTCCATAAACTTTGTTTTCAAACTGCTCATTTGGTATGTAATCTGTTGGAATGAACAAAAATAATAAATACTTTCTCTTAGTAATTTCATCAAACACCTTCATGATCAAAAATACCACACCCCTATATTGAGTTCTCCTACACCACATATGTTACTGCATGGGTGATTACAGTTCTTATACCTCTAAAGTAACCTACATATTCATGTTTATTGATGAGAAACTACACAATCCAAGCTTATTGCTTCGGATGACCAATTCGAGGGCTGAGATGATAATATATCTACGAACTATACCTAAGAATCTCAAAAATCGAACATACCTCTTGATTCACTGTTTCGTTTCTTCCCGAGTTCCTAAAATCTTACTCTCTGTTCCAAGTTCCTGACTCTTTCGTGTCGTTTCTTCCTGAGTTTTCGTCCGACTCTTTTCTTTTACCAGATTAATTTATATAATTGAATCTTATCTTCCCACATATATTTCCCTCTTTTCCAATTATTATTTTATTTTGAGCAAGTTTCCGAAACTCCCAACTTCCCTGACTTTTCATGAAACTTTTTATACGTTTGAAATTTTTTTATACGTTTTATCTTATATAGTGTACCTTTCAATTTGAACTGTATATTTTATCACTTAATTTTTTTAAATTTTTACATAAATTTCTTGAATTTTTACATTAAAACATATTTTTCTATATGTATATATATTAATATGATCAATGTTTTAACACAAAATATATCACTTGAGTTTAAATATATAGTAATAGTTCCATAGCACTTGGAACATCTCCAATGTGATTGTCAATTTAATAAATATTGATTGACATGTCATTATGATAGACTTTCTATATGAAATCATGTCTCCAATGCAATTCTCAGCTAATATAGTCAAGAGAAATTATTCCATACAACCGCTGCACCACCTCATCCGTGCAGCCACCCAATCAGAATGTTACACGTCAATTAGTTCTTGCTGACTCATTATTTATATTCAATTAATAATTACCTTTTAAAACTGAGAAATTTTGGAAACAAATCAGGAGGTTGATATGAGCATAACGGCGGAGCACAAACAGACGATAGCTGGACTCCGTGATCCTTGCAAACATGAATCACCGTAGCAAAACCTTCAACATAAATTTCACTTTCGTCTTTATTTCGTCTTTACGATAGGTGCCTTATGATGATTATTTTCCTTGCTCCTTATGATTTCATGGCTGCTAGGAGGTCTGTGTTGCCACATAAATCGATGTTGTGTTTGTGCAAGATACATCTAATAAATTGATGATGACGTAAAGGATATGTAGTTGGCGGAGGATTAGGGGGTTAAAGGGCCTGTAATAGAATCTCTGCTTACTTGCATTCTTGAATCATTATATCTAGTTTGTTGCTTTAAGCATTGCAGTTAGAACTAGTTACAAAACAAGTACTGTATTATGTGTTATTCAAAATTATTGAAAGTTTGCTTCTGATTTTATCTTACAATGTATTTTGATCCAATAGCATAGCAGTACTATGAAATATCAAGAATTCAACATAATTAGATAATGCACTTAGCAGTGGTAATGGTTGCCAGGATGGCGATGGTTACTGGTCGTGATGAAGAAGCTGCTTTCGACTGGTTTTTCAAGGCGTTTCCTTGCCTTGCAATTCCCTTCTGGGACGTTGAGTCTCGTGAATTTCTCTGCACCTCTCTCGGCCTGATCCATCCCTTTAGACAGCATGCAGCTGTTGATGTTGATCCCGATCAGGTGGTTTTGCAGACATGAGATGATGTCAGACCTGTCTACAAACACTTGGTTAGGTATTATGATATACTAAAATCGATCCTGATGTGGAAGTTGTGTTTATTCAATGATAATAAGGTTCCCTTGGATGATGATTTTCGCCATCTGTAGATCACGAATCCAACATAAATAGAGAATGCACTTAACAGTGATATTGTTGGTGGAATTCAATACAGGTTATGAAAATTTCAGCATATCGTTTTCATTCACTAGCCAATGAGGGATTCGAACCCACATCTTTGTGCAAATGCACAATGCTCTACCATTGAGCTAATTGACTTTCCATAAACTCAATGAAAATAAAGCTACCAATATCTACTCAACATAAGCTCATCACAAAGTACTTGTATCAAACCAGAATGCTCGATAAAAATCTACATAAACCATTGTAATGAAAATGAACCCAGTAATGCACGGATTCTGTTTACAGTAGGTCCATAAGTAAGGGGGGAAAACATGAATTCAAATCCAGTCTTTGTGTAAATAAAGAAAAGAAGAGCTAAAGGAGAATGAACCTGCGAAAGGCAGTAAAGCATTATTGTTGTGTTGGAGTTTTGCCCCCATCATCTTAGTTTATAGCACATAAAGTATCAGTTCCGATCCACTATATTCGACCACGATAACTAAAAAACATTCCCTCTCACATAAAATATTTTCAGAGCAAGACAAATCAATGAGAAACTAATCATTACAATAACCACCAGAGAAAAGAGTAAGAATCAAACCTTCTTCTTTTATTTTCTGAAAGTTAAAAACTTGACTAGCATTCTTAAAAGAGTTTCATCATTGTTAGTGCCTTTGTATCAGCCCTGTAACCACATGAACATGGTTATATGTTTTTAAATAGTAATGATAACATTTTTCACATGTAACCCTTAACAACCAGATAACAAAGGCGAAAATCCAAAGATATATGTACATTGGCAGGACAGTTGATTTATCAAGTTGTAGATGCCAAATTTTTAAACTTTCACAATTCACTAGCCAGAAAATACCACCATCATATCAAAAGTGTACATATACAATAAGCAACTTAAAAGTGTAAGTTTACATATCAAATGTGCTTATGTCACCTTAAAGTTTTATAATATCATGACATTTGTCGCCTAAAAATATAAATGACATCTATAGCATTGGAGATGCTCTTAGGAAAATTGGACTTCTAGAAACTTTTCCTTTTATTTTTTTTTACAATTGACCATCACATTACTTTCTTTAACTACACATGTAGATTTTCCATGTATTATTAAAATTTAAATTACCATCTTTCTTTCTTTTTTTCCCTTTCCTAATGGGAACTAGAAGAGTTATTGCTCCGGTCAATAAATAAATGAATAAAAAGCATTAAAAAAGATGAAACTACGTAGTTTTAACTAGAGCCACCACATAACCACCGCAAGTTCATCATATTCCGGTGCCTACAATTTTCATAAATTTCATTTTAGTTTCTTTCATTCAATAAATATATATGGTTGTTTTACTTACCATACGCATCTCTTTTTTTAAGTTTTACCGTACGTAACTTACCATAAGTCCCCGGTGTATGCCGTAATATTCCTTATGTATAAATCCTTATCATTCATGTTTCAAAACTGCTTTAATTTATTTTTCGCCAAATTTTATCGAATATATTTTTGCTTTTTATTTACATATCTCATCCACCACAATATATTTTTTGCCACAATATACTATAATTATGGTATTAGTATATTATACTATTATATATAATCTCACGCTCTCATTTTACACCGCAATATAAATATACACCGGTTAGACACAGAACAGCGTAGAAGGAGCAAGATCAATGACATGCATGATTAACATATTTTAGTTCTACTGTTAAATATACTAATGTGTTCCGTATCATACCGTGCTTGGAACTTTAGTGGATCAATTATTTTTTTTATAATCCTGTTTCTGGTGTTCAATTTTCCTGTGAGAATATGTCAATTGTATTAAATATTTTTATGTTTTCAAATCAACATATATTATTATATTTTAAATTAGTTAGGTTCAAGAAAGCAAGAGTTAAATGATGTCAGTTTTGTTCACTAGACTTTGTACCTGTTTTATTGAGCATATTTCTATACCAAACTAAATCTTTATACCGCGCAACGCGCGGTCTGTTCATGCTAGTTTTTATTAATAATTATATATATAGGTATGATTTAACATAGATATATTTTTTTCGCTAGAGTATACTAACTCCAGACCAAACATACCTTTATAATTTATCTCGACATTCAAATTTTTATATAAATATCATCTTACTAATCACTCGATACATTTATTTAATAACTCAATCATAAAATTACTTGCAACCTTGTAAAATTATCCTAATGTAACTCGTACGTTCTCACAATCATGAAAAGGATATCTCGATTTTTTTTTCCAGATGGTTAAGAATATACATACACTTACACGTGACCATCATTCTCTAGTGTTACATTGGATTTGGAGACATGAGAATGTAATTGCTTATGCACTAGCACATTTTGCTAAATTTTCAGAAGAACTAGTGTTATGTTAGCATAACATCCCTTCCTCTGTAACACCTTTATTCAATTGATGAAATTATTTTTATTAAAAACTAATATCTCTAAAATTTGTATAATATATAAGTGTTACATGCAAAGTATAACCAAAGAATTTAAGTAAAAAGAAACAATGCGAACGACAATAAAATACAAATAAAATACAAATGACAACACATAAATTGTAATAGGAAATTCATGAAATTTTTGCATTACATAAAAAGCAAAAAAAGTGTAAGGGGAGATTCAGAATCAATCTAAACAATGGACAGTAATACACACAGTGACACCTAAAGAGATGAACATCCCTCCGGTCCAAAAACATACGAAATATATATTGTGATTAGATTGACTAATCAATCATCAAAATGAAGGCCAGAACCCTCAAATTTAAACCGAGCGGTTTCATCAATCTGTTGCTCCATCTCCGGCGTCAAGAAATTCTTCCAATCTCCGACCACCCCACGCCTGAAATACAGTGTGTTATGCAAACCACCAATGAACGCACCCGTCTTGTTCACTTCCAGCCCACTCAGCCTCTCAAAGCTGCACCTCCTCACAACATCCTCCGCCTCAGACTCACTCCCAAACGGCTTCCCCAGAAACTCCGCAAGCTTCCTAACCTCCACTTCCGGCTGCTTCTGTAAATCCTCGTACTTCAAGAACAGGATCTTGGTCGGATTCTCCCGGCTCCGCTTCCAGAACTCCAGAACATGGTCCAGGTACGGCCCGTACAGATGCTGGCCGCTGCAGAAGCAGTCCACCGCCTTCTGCAACGGGTACGGGTCACGGTTTGAGTTGTACAGTCTGTTGAAGAAATGCCACGTGGAAACCATGGCGTCTTTCGGGTTCCGGGATAAATAGACGATTTTGCAGTCGGATTTTTTCACTGATTCCGGGAGAAGCTGGTAGGGAGAATGCGTGTGGAAGAGCCTGGGAGAAGGCGTGGTGTAGAGATCCTGGTGCGGCCTCGTTGCGTGACCCATGGCTTCGATCGTTAGGACGTTGAAATGTGGAGTGTCCTGGATCAGGATATCGTCGGAGTCGGAGACCATGGTCGGAACGTCGGTTTTCTTCAGGGTATCGTCGGAGACGGTGGCTGGAACCGGAGGTTTTTTGAGGATGCATAGGCAGAGTGCTTTGAGCCAGGTTGTACCGGTTTTGGGCGGCGTGGCGAGGAGAATGTCGTCGTCGTGAGCTTCGAAGGTTGTCTGAAAATGCATGGCGGCCTTGGCGAGGCTCGGTTCGAGCCAGCATCCTTCGATTTGGCAGAGGTCGATGGTGTCCCAGAAACGAACCGTGGGGAGCTGGTCAATCGCCGGAGATGAACCTTCAACTGCAGCCATGGCGGTGCTAATATATTACAGCACTGACTGATGTATATGCGAACATGAATGCTAGCTAGTTGGAACTTTTCCATGTTATTTCTTCCATTTCATAATCTTATATAAAAGTCGATCGGACGTTGGAGTTTGGAATCCCCGGTCTCCAGGGCCAATTGGCTGTATTATAGGTTTAGTTTTTATGAAGTAACGTGGTCGGATCAGGCTTCCGTTGACTTCTTGGGAGTACTACAATTTTCTTGAGGAAATGATTATCACAATTCCTAGATATTGTCACCATTTAGGTGGAATTAATCTAATCATATGATTTTTTAAACAATAGTGAGATATACATCATTAGAAACAAGAGTACAATGTACTAGATTTGATTCAGTTATTCGATGATGTTTGTCTTATACTAATTTTGTATGTCGAGAAAATTTAATTCAAACTCATCTAATTATCATATCTATTTATATCAAAAGAATTATGTCGAGCAAATTGTGCAACGTAACATGGACTCATAAGTATATTGAAGGCGGTATTGAACTATTTGTTTTTAAGAAAATACCATTCAATCAATTTATATGCCCACATTATATAGTGATACCCATCAAAATGATGATTTTAAATGAATGATAATTCACCAAGCAGCCATAAAAAGTTTAAACTTATATTATTATGACAGTAAACACCTTCCATAATTTTGGTAAAAATTGGAGTAAAATAGTGTTATTAATTAATTAACCAATACATAAATAGTCGGGTAATTGAACAATTTCATACTCCCTCCGTTCACATTTTTGTGGCACTTTGACGGTAAATTTGACCATCAATAATTTTTGTTATATATATTAACTAAACTTAAAATTTTGATATTTATAAAATACATGTTTAAAACTTTCCAAAAACATATCACATGATGATACTGCTACTTATATAATACTTCTAATTGTTTGGTCAAATTTGCAACAACAAAAAAGATAAATAGTAATGTGCCACAAGAAAGTGAACTGAGGTAGTACTCTCCTTATGATTAAGTCCATTTCATTGGTGTTCCAAGGCAGCATTATGAACAATTTGTTGCTAGAGTCATGGCCTTGATGGGTAGATATTTCATAACCCAACAAACACACTTTTGTTTGATAGGGCATTTTGTCAGCCAGTAATATCAGGGCAGCAATTTGGACTATTTGGACTATTTTTCATCTCAACACAAGGTTCAGGATGCGAAAACATTTGCAGCTTTCTCTGCCTTGCATGCAGAGCTTATGGGATGTTAGTTAGGTCTGCAAAGTTTGGTTCCAGTACCTCATTAATGTCTACGTATCAAGACCGATTCGTTAATTTTGCAGCAAATCCTAACTGAACAAACTAGTTCAGTGCCTTGGCAGGTTCAAAATCTAGTTGAACATATCAAGAAATGGCTTAGAAGAAATATAAAAAGTTTTTGTGTACTAAAAGTGGATAGGGCAGTTGTTGCTGATAAAAATTATCGAGCAACATCGCTTAATCGTTCTTGTAATTTCCTATTCTAATTTATAATAATATATTATTTATCAAAAAAAGAGAGTTAAAGATTAATATTTATATGAGCTACCCTTAAATTTAAATATTATTTTATGTGATACTATTGAAATTATTTGAACTGAATACACCATTTTAAAAATCACAATACAGCATTACTCCAATTGGTTAGCTAACATGAAACAGAAGACTTTCCGAATCAAAACAGAAGGTGCAATACTACGATGGTAATCGGAGAAATGAACAGCCGTCCAAAAACAGGGCAAAAATTTCCGACCACGTTGATGAATCAATCATCAAAATGAAGGCCGGAACCCTCGAATTTCGCTCGAGCCGTCTCATCGATCTGTTCTGCCATCTCCGGCGTCAAGAAGTTCTTCCAATCTCCGACCACCCCACGCCTGAAGTACGAACTGTTAGGCACCCCGTACAAAATCGAACCAGTCTTGTTCACTTCCAAGCTCCTCAGCCTCTCCAAACTGCACCTCTGCAGAACCTCACCGACCTCGGACTCACTCGAAAACGGCTTCCCCAGAAACTCAGCAAGCTTCTTCACCTCCACCTCAGGCTGCTTCTTCAAATCCTCGTACTTCAGGAACAGGATCTTGGTCGGATTCTTCCTGCTTTCTGTCCAGAACTCGACAACGTGGTCGAAAAACGGGCCGTACTGATGCACGCCGCTGCAGAAGCAGTCCACCGCCTTCTGCAGCGGGTACGGGTCCTGACCCGGCCGGAAAATGGAGTTGAAGAAATGCCAGAGCGAGACCACCGTGTCCTTCGGGTTCCGGGTCAAGTACACGATCTTGCAGTTGGAGCTCCGGACTGAATCAGGGAGAACCTTGTAAGGAAGGTGAGTATGAAACAGCCTCGGAGAAGCCGAGGTGTAGAGATCCGGGTGAGGCTTGGTGGCGTAGATCATGCTCTCAACGGTCTGGATGTTGAAGTGAGGATTGTCTTGGACAAGAACATCGTCGGATTTGAGGATGGAGAGACAGAGCGCTTTGAGCCAGGTTGTGCCGGTTTTGGGCGGCGTGGCGAGGAGAACATCGTCGTCGTGAGCTTCGAAGGTGGTCTGAAAATCCATGGCGGCCTTCACCAGACCTGGTTCGAACCAGCCGCCTTCCCACTGGCAGATGTCCATGGCGTCCCAGAAACGAGCCCGGGGAAGATCCTGTGAAGATCCTTCGACTGCGGCCATGGCGGTGCTGGCTGTCTGTATTCAGGAGTAATATTTTAGTGCAAGAAATAGAACCTGATTGTTTCCAGGTGTTTCTTTTTGTAACGGTCCTGGTAAGTGGCATGGAGCTTTGGATCCCCTGGTCTTCTGGCAATTTGGCTATTAGTTTATGCAGAATACAGTAAATTACATTTAAAAAGTTCATGTTGACTATTCATCAGCTTTGTCGAGTGTTAAGTTTTCACAAAAGACAAGATCTAATTTATGGACTAAGTTCTATTGATGAATGATGACAAGATAAAGTTCGGTTTAGTTTATATCAACTCAGTTTAGTAAAAATGTAATTTAATAAAATTCAACTAAATTTAGTTATACTGATTCCATTTTTCGATACATTAATTTTCAGTTCAATTCAGTTTTAACATGACATAAACTATAGACCTTGATACTCCACGCATTTCAAGATTTTATAACAAGTCTCCAAAAGTTGTGCAAAAGATGCTGAAAAGACAAGTCTACTTACACTCAAACTAGTACAAACTGTGTGAGTAGACAAAAGATAGTGAAGCAAGACAGCTCTTTCGGATTATGACCCTAAACATCAATATACACACTCAAATGACTGTCAATATAGACGTTATTCTACACAAATTTGATACTAGCTAGCTGTTTCACATTATTGAAGATAAGAGTAGAAAAGCGATGTTTTTATCCATAGAATGATTGAAAAAAAGGGGAAAAAAGTGGTCACAATCACAACTAGTACTATGTAGCCTTTCGGCTCAATTTGAAAATCAAGAATGTGAAGGCATATAGGCATATATACTAACAAGGAACAACATTTTCTGAGAGCTTTAGCCTATATATTTGCATATTCGTATCCATTTCCAGTTTAGAATTTCGACACAAGATTCAAAGATGTATCGAAGATGAACTTACAAAATCGCGCATGCACATGATCTTCAAGTTGCATTTACCAGAAGTCTCCACAAGAGCACACGCCATCTTTGAAATGGTGATAGCGATTGACATCCCTAACAGTAATTTCCCTCCGGGTGATCTCGGAGATGAACTTTATTGCAACATGACAATCCTCACACACCCTCAGATTCTTGGTTATCAACAGCTTAGTTCCCGGTGGGGTACTGATCAGCCCAAATGCAATCGCCAGCCTTTCGCTATGGCCAAGCACCATCCTTCTCTTCTCATCATCGTCAACATCATGGAACACGGAATCAGTGTTGGGAACATAGCCAGCCATTTCCATCAACCTTCCTATCCTATCCAACTCCGTGTATATTTCTTCATGCATAGAATGCGATGTATCCCCAGAAAGAAAGGCGTGAACTTTACTCTTCACTTCAATCCAACTGCAAGCAGTACTTTTCTTCAATCCCTTCTCGGTGATGATTTTTCTTAACTTCGCAGCTCCTTCCCACCTTCCAGCTTGTGCATATATATTCGACAAAATCACATAGTTCCCTGCAACATCAGGCTCGAGTTCAGTTAGCTTCTGCAATGCTAATTCGGCCAACTCCAAATGTTTATGTATCTTGCATGAGTTGAGCAGAGAGCCCCAGACAGCTGCATCTGGAGTTACTTCAACTTCCATCTGCTTTATAAGACCATAAGCCTCGTCCAAGCGATTACAGTGGCCGAGGAGATCGATCATGCAGGTGTAATGCTGAACAGTTGGCTGAATTTCATAATCTCTAATCATCTCAAAATACCTTCTTCCTTCATTCACCATTGCACCATGGTTGCAAGCTGATAGAACCCCAACAAAGGTAATGTGATCCGGGCGTGTTTCTTCAACCATTTTGTTGAACAAATCCAGCGCTTCATGAGCATGACCATGCATTGCATAGCCAGTAATCATAGCATTCCATGAAGCAACCCTCTTCTCCACCAGCCGATCAAACAGCTCCCTAGCGATTTTGACTGAGCCTGATTTCACATACATATCAACCAGCGCAGTATGCACCTTTTCATGTGACTCAAACCCCTGTCTCCAACCATAGCCATGAAGCTCCCTTCCTTTTCTGAGCGCTGCTATATCTGCAGAAGCCGATATAGTAGTCACCATTGTTGCAGCAGTTGGCCTTACACCATGAAAACTCATTTCACCACTCAATACCAAACACTCCTCAGCGCGCCCATTCTGGGAATAAGCAGCCAGCATAGAATTCCAAAGCACAGCATCCCTATCCGATATCTCATCAAACACCAATCTAGACCTTCCAACAAAGCCACATTTTGCATACATGTCGATGAGCGCGGCACCCACAAAGACATACATTTCACACCCGGTTTTTACCACGTGCTGGTGAACAGCCATCCCAGTGCCAACATCAGAGAGAGAAGCGCATGCTTTCAGAACAAAAGGGAACGTGAAATTATCCGGCACCAGCCCGTGATCAAACATCTTGCAGTAGAGAGAAATCGCAGCCTCGTAAGGTCCAGACCATGCATATCCACGAATCAAAACATTCCATACAAAAATATTTCTCTTGGAAATTCTATCAAACAGGTTGTAGGCGTCCGATAATCGGTCACATAAACTGTACAGATTGATCAGCTTCGTGGCTAAATTTACACTGTACGCCAAGCCAATGAAATAGAGCCGGGCATGAATCTGCCTTCCGTGATTGATCGCTCGTTGATCAATCACGGACTGCAGGAGAAACCCGTAATACCGAGTCGGGGACGGCGATGTAATATTGTGATAATGAGTTTGCTGAAGCTGAATGGTTCCATATGTGCTGAAATGAGATTTGAAATGGTTAAGGTTTCGTGAAGAAGAAGGTGCAATTTTTCTTACTATCATTTAGAGGGATTTTTCAAAAAGCAGGTGCAGCTGGCTACGGCTATATCCTTATTCCCACCTGAACATAACAAAATAATACCATATTTGTGTGATTTTTATTCTGAACTGAATCTATGAAAAAAATTATTTTAGTGAACTGAATTGAAATATATATATATATATATATGTATATATATAAATTTTTTTTGTGAAGAAAGAAAAAGTTTATATTATCTCAAGCACTGAAAAACGTCCAGCAACGTTTGACAAAAGAAATTCTGGGACAGAGTTTCATTTTACGTAATCGGAATCACTATTCTTACCAATGCTAGTTACAAAATGGACATCTCTATTATCTTTTATTGGCAATTTAAGTCTCATTCTTATAAATTCTATACGTATCTCCTATGTTAAGACGCGACATAATTCTAGGCTGTGCAGCTCACCGTGAATGACCTGTATCAAGTATAGGCAATCTCCAGTTATCGAAATTTCCCGCCATCCCGGTGTTTCTGCTAATTTGAGCGCCTCTCTTAGTGCCATTGCTTCCGCGAAGAACGGGTCCAAAACACCTTCCAAACTCCTGGAAATTGCTCTTACAAATTTTTCATCTGCCCGTGTCGCGACGACTCCAATTCCAGCCTTACCTGCTCCCAGTCCCGCGTCAAATATGATTTGGTTTACTCTTTCTGGAGGTCGTAGCAAATTTTCAACTTCTATCGCTTCGGAGACCCTTTCCGACCACGAATTAGCCTCTGCAAAAGAGATCAGTGTTGTGCGGATGGACGCCGCTAGCAAATCTGCTGATATGTTATTGTCTTGGAAGAGTTTGGTATTTCTTTGAAACCATATGCCATCAACAATCATGGCCATTATTTCCTTCGACTTCTCATCATTGTCGATCATGAGGTGCCTAAACCAGACATCTCCTCGCGCTCGTTCGCTAGCACTTATTCTTTGCTGCATACAAAGGGTTATCCAAACTCGACAATCATACTCACAGTCGAAGAAAAGGTGGCGGGTGGTACCATCGTCCATGCTGCAAAGCTGGCGCTTGAGTGGGACTTGAATTGTTCTTCTCCGTAGGTTTTCAGACATAGGGAGGGAGTTCATGCATAATCGATAGATACAATGCTTTGCCCTCGCCGGAATTCGGAGCTTCCATAAGTTTGACCATAAGCCATTGGGTATGCCTGGGAACGTGACTTGCTCCTGGTGAAAGTACTGTGATCTCGTGTCCTCCTTGAGCATATGATACATGGACTTTACCTTGAACTTTCCGTTGCTGCCGTGATGCCATAACTGTACGTCATTGCCCGACTGTCCTTGCAACTGAATGACCAGAATATCCGTTGCGTCCTCTGCCCCGAAGCTCGCCATAATTCGGCCAACATCCCCATCCTCTAGTGCTCGTGTCCATCAAGTCCGAAAAACAGACAAGATCTCCTGGAATTAATTCAGGCTCACGGATTTTGAAATCCCTCGTCATCGACAACCATGGATCTTAAGTTATGCTAATACTTCTACTATTCTTCACGTGCTTCCGGCTACCTAACTGTATAGCTTTGAGTCCCTTTAAGATGCCACTCCATGCGTTTGACGGACGGTTGCCCTTCGCCGCCTCCATTATGGTGCAGTTCGAGAAGTAGCAATCCTTGTAAACCCTAACTATTAGCGAAGTAGGACTTGTAAGCTTTTTCCCCAAGCTTGCTTTGCCAACACAGCAGTGTTTCCGTTTTCAGGTCTCTGAATCCCAGTCCTCCTTTGTTTTTGGCTCTTGTAAGCAGTGTTTTTGGCTCTCTGATTTGAAAATACATAGTTAATTAGTTGAACTGAATTGGATAAAAAATAGTAAAGAACTTATATTTGCAAGTGTGATTATATAAAAATTGTGTATATACTAAAGAAATTTTACATAGTCGATTTCCGAACACAGCTCAAGTTTTTACTCTCTCCATTTTCCCACCCTTGTAAAAAACACACTTTTTTAAGAACATCGTTTAACTTTTTTTTGGAAAAACAACAAAATCCTAAATAGACAGGATTAGATCCCTACAAAACTCCTATTCCAAACAAATATATAATTAATCTTAAAAGTATAAAATCAAGCCAAGAAGATTATATGGCAATGGGAATTGTTGCAGCTGAGGACCTCCTCATTGAAATCCTGGTCCGTCTGCCGGTGAAATCTCTTGTTCGTCCAAAGAGTGGCATTCACTGATCTCTTGTCCTTGGTTTTGTGTCCTCAAGAGCAAGCGACGCTGCAAAGACGTATCTGGTTTACTTTTAACGTATCATGACTATAATCATCAAGTCGATTATATTTCCCTAGACACCTTCGGAAACATTATTCGACTTCATTCACGATCCAACATTGTAATGGTTTACTACTGTTAACTACTTCACGAGAGAAAGATCATAAGTATCACGTCTTCAATCCTACCACCGCGATTTCTATGAACAAAATCCTCGATCCTTTTTCTGTGAATTTGGCTTTTGATCCAAGAATTTCCCCTCATTACCAGCTTGTCTGTAGTTATCTGAATAGGGAGTCTTATAACCCTCGTTGTAAATATCATTACGAGTTCGGAGTTTACTCATCAGAGACTGGTGCAGTGAGGAAAATAGTTGGTGGCGTTGAAGTACACACAAACCTCGCTCTTTCAAAGGAATAGTTGAAATAGTTGGATGGTTTGTCAGGTTTCGTGTTGATCTCCAATCGGTATTCGAATCGTATCCAGAGGCTGTCACTAGATATTCAAGCTTCATTTTCGGTTTCCTAGGTTTAGTTGATGATGAAGATCCATTCCTTGTGTTGAGCCTGCCTGGCAAAGCAATACGGTTTCATCTTAAAGATTGCCGTTTTACCAAGATTTGTGATTTTTCTGCTAAGATTGGACTGCAATACAGATGGTACCATTCAATTCCGATCGCTAAGTCATTCCACCCGTTGTAAAAAAAAATATATTGCTAGTTTTGAAATTTAATATATTATATTTATTAATTGAGCTTTAATTTTATTTTTTTACATAATTGAAAACCTTTTAGCATTTAGAAGATTAGAATATGGTAATAAATTGGCATTAGAGGACAGAGCAATCCCAACAGTAACTCTAAAACAATTTCTATAATAGAGTACCAAATTCTAAAAACTTCATAATTATTTTGCCCCCATCATACAGTTGCTCTATTTTACCATTTCATTAATTTATTGCCATAAATAATAATAGGAATATTTAATTCTATTTGAGACTTCCAATAAACAATTAGGGTCTGTTTGTCTGAGCCTATTTTTTACTGATCTGAACTGAACTGAACTAAAACTGAAGTGAAATTTGTGTTTTTGAAATTATAATCAGAATGTCTAAATTTACTTGAATTTGATAAAATTGAATTTTACTGAATTGAATTAGACTGAGATGCCCTACTTATAAGATCCAGCAAACATGGCCTTAATTTTATTTGCAAGTTCATGATTTTAATATTTTTATATGTGTGAAAATGTGAATGATTAAGAAGTATAAGATAAAAAAAGGAAAGAAAAGTAGAGTGGTGATACATGCATGTCCATATTTACTAATGCAGGTCCAAAATATAATATTTTGAGTGATCTAGCACAATTCAGGGCCACATATTGTGTTTTTCACACCTGCATTTATTAAACATGCACCTGCATGTACAATTACTAGTAGAAAAGTAATAATCAATGATATCATTAAATTTTGGAGTATGAAAGAAGAGTAGCTCATATGCCTTTTAATTCTTCCAATTTTACAATATCTCTATTTTAGAGTATGAGATAGATATGAGATAGATTGTCTGTTGGAAGCAATAATATAGTAAAAAAGGGTAAATCTAGTTAAAAACTCTATTACAGGGTAACTGTTGGAAAATATAGTCCAACAAATTTTGTTAAATATAGAATTAGGCTATTTTTAGACATGTTTTATAGATTTAGACTTCCAACAGGTTTGCTATACTGTTTTGTAAAATAGAAATAGGTGTTTGCTATATACAGGTCCATTTTACTTCTGCATGTCTAATGAATGTTGGAAAATATCATAATTACCCTTCATTCATTTATTAGTTTTTACAAATATATTTCTAAAACCCTAACCTTGAGTGCTTAAACTCGTCCGTGTAATGATTGAATACGTGTCCAAATCATAAATTACTTTTTTCTGAATTATATTACATATTTAACAGGGACATTATTGTCACTTCAGATTTAATTTGGAACTGCAGAAGTAAATTGGACCTGCATATAGAGCCACCCTAGAAATATTGATGAGAGAGAGTGTGCAAATCTCTATATATAGTGAACGAGTGGAAAATTTTTGCATAACGCAATTCATGCCACATTTCATAAATTTAGGGAGCATGTTCTATTTATGGCAAAATTTCAAATTCAAATTTGATTTAAAAATAAAATTTTGAAGAAGTGGCGGATGAATAAGATTATGTCCATACAATTGCTAAACTAGAAAATTTGTTGGATTGAGTGAAAAATATTATAGAGAATATACATTTTCTATCTCTATTTTAGGAAAAAATTTAGCAAGTACGTTGGACTTGCCCTAAGATGGATACATAACTGAACAAAATTGAACTGACTTAAAATTGAAGTAAAAAAACAAAATCAATTTATTGACAACTTGAATCAAGTAAAATATAAATTTAAATTATATTTTACTGAACTGAACCGAAACAAATCAAAAGTTAGCTATTTATAAAACTCATGCCTTAATAGTTATCGAGGCAAAAGATTGGCATTAAAGAGTATCCCTTCAACATTTTAAAAAAAAACATACCTATATTGTTAGGATATAAAAAACTCAAAAAGTATTAGGCTCCGTTTGATAAATCTCAAGTCTGAACGATTAAGTGCTAAATACTTAAAAACTAAAACTAGCAAAATTCATTTGTCTTAGGGTGTGTTTGATAACCACATTCTGCACTTAACTTAATGGATTAAGTGCTGATTTA
Source organism: Sherardia arvensis (assembly GCA_948330725.1). Lineage (NCBI taxonomy): Eukaryota > Viridiplantae > Streptophyta > Magnoliopsida > Gentianales > Rubiaceae > Sherardia > Sherardia arvensis. Next base: position 47,226,280 of record OX415236.1, read on the forward strand.
CATTCTTCGTGTTTGATAATTGATTCTCGAATGTCTGAACGAAATAAGTGGCACTGAACCACACGTATAATTATAATTATTTGATTAAGTGATTCGCGTGCCACTTATTACTGAATCTGAAGATGGTACACGTTTTTTTTAAATTTTGAAATTTTATAGATTTACCTTTAAGATAATATTTGTGTGCAAATAATTTATTAATCGATTTTAAAATGATAATCAAAATTGTATACTCATTATAAAATATTATAAAATTATATTAGATATAGATATTTTATGTGTATATATATATATATATTAGTTATTGTAATTATCATACAGACCCAAATTGAAAATCAGAGTATTTTAATATTGAAGTGTATATTTATAATATTTTTAAAATTAAATAAATAGATTATTTATAAATCTTATCATATTCACATTTATAACAGTTGATTTTTTCTTGTTAATACTAAATAAGACTGGTTCGTAAACTATTTTCTAATGTTCAAATTATTAATTAGGATTTATTCTTCCAACTAACATATTTAGTGTTCAGCACTTATCAAAAATTTTACCAAATAACTTTACATATTAGTATTCATCACTTATCATATTCAGACTTCAGCTTTTGGACTTCAGACTTCCGTCTTCAGATTTGAGTTTTATCAAACAGAGTCTGAATATGAAGTCTGAATGAGAAAAGTAAACTAAATTTTCTAAAAATAGTAAACATTTCATGCATTAAGGGATAAGTGAAAACCAAATCACTTATTTGGGAGGGTGCTTTTGTACTTGACAATTAAGACCCACTTTTTCATTAAGATTTCAATTTTTACCATTATCAAACACCTCAAATTTTGATTAAATATTTTTTCATTAAGTTACCCACTTAATTGGTTTATCAAACAGAGGCTTGGACCGGAGGTTTTGGTCCAAATACCATATAACTAATGCCGAGTTTTTTAATTACATTAATTAACAACTCTAGTTTTTGCTAATCCTAGATCGAGTTTTTAATTAATGTCGCCCCGGATTAGCAAGAATTCCCGTTGGGAAGTAGATAGAGCTCTGGCATTGGAGCCAAAGGTTGTTGCTGTAATTGCAATTGAGAACCTACTCACTGAAATCTTTATCCAATTGCCGATAAAATCTTTCCTTCGCTTTAAATCCGTCTCCAAAGAGTGGTTTTCTTTGATCTCAAGCCCTCGGTTTCGTGTCCTCAATAGCAATTAATTCTGCAGCGACATATCTGGGTTACTTTTGATGTATGGCTTTCTTTTGACGTATCGTGGACATATCTGGCTAACTTTTGACGTATTATGGCCAAGTGTACCAATTTAATTGGGTATGCGGAACTAGTTTATTTTAGCGTGTCTAATTAAAGTGATAAATTATCATAATTATCCTAAATTATCTTTCTTAAATTATCATAAATACTATTATCACTTCAGGTTTAATTTGATAAACTATCATAAATTTACCATAGTCCTTTGGGGAGTCCAATGATAATCTGTGCCTAATATTGTCCAACTGTTCTCGTGCATCACATATATATGTCTATGAGATGGATAGAGAGTATTTCGGTTGGTTCTTTAGATTTCATGTTATCTTCAACTGGTATTCAGATTGTTCCAGAGGCTGTTGACGTCAGATATCGATTTGGTATGATCTTAAAGACGGAAATTTACCAAGAACAGCATTGTAATAGTAAAAGGAAGTACAGGTGTGAGATTGAGAACAACAACATTGTAATAGTTAACAGAGTACAGGTGTGAGATTGTCAACAACATTGTAAATTTGTAACAGTACAAGGAAGTAATGGTGTAGTGAATCTCGCAAAAGGAAAATTATAAATACTCCGACCCGACCATACAAAAAGTAAAGATAACATCCAACACAGCATGTCAGCATCTGTGTCCTAATTGGAGATGTCAGTCATCATTCGAAATGCATCTAACTCTCATCACTCTTTAGCAGCCACAATAATCTTATTACATTTATCGATACGAAGGGGATCAAGAAGACCATGGCTCCACAGCTTGACCATAAGAAGTCTCCAACCCCTGCAACCAGCAAGACGATCACTATAAAATCAGCAAATACAACACTAAGAGAATATATATCAGACACTCGCGAAAAACGAAAAACTGCACAAGAAAATATAGATCAGAAGAGATCGACTAGTTACCAATAAAGCGCCTGGTTTTGGACAAGTTTTTTTGCATGCAACTTTGAAAAGGCCTCACAAGCCCAAGGAATATGTGCATCAGCAAGCACCCTGCAGTTTTGAAAAACAGGTTACATAATGAAAAACAATGATCTTCTGACATGACACAATGTGCAAAATTCAAGAGTAGAAGTACACTGAAGTTTAAACAGGACTTGAAACTTTGAAGTCAAAGTTACATCTCTTATTTGACCAAACTTTTATCTTTTTGAGAGATTACGCCCCACACAACACCCATGTCAGGGCTGAAGGTGAAACTAAAAAGGCAAGTTGCCAGAAAGCATGACCAAATTACATTAGCGCATGTGAAGAGTGAAGTTTACCTTTGCTTTCTAACAAAAGAGTTCCAAAGATGCATTATTTCCTTCTCATCTCTTGTAACATCTACAAAATCATCTAGCATCTGCGATGAAAAGAATAATATAAACAACCACGTGAAAATATAAAATCAGAAGCACTGAAACTTGAAAGCTTAAAACATGCAAAAATAGGCTCATCAACAGCAGTTCCATGACGATTCTGTAGTACAAATTAAACCTCAGGAGTCAGAACAGATGCAAGGATAAACTCAATATAATAAATGTGCACTGTATATACCCTTCGATCTTCAAAATCAGCAACATCATCATCTACTTCGTCCTCGCTATCCCGATCAGACAAGACTTGCTCCAACTCCATTGGCTGAATAGAGAGAAAAAGGACCATCAGGCAAGAAAATAAGTAGGAATAGCGCACCCCATTTTTTGCACATCAAGATCAAGATCAACAAAAATTATGAATTACCTGAGCTCTGTGTGAATGGAAAAATTGCCTCTTCTGCAGCTGCAAACGGCTAAAGTATAGCAAAAAGGAAACAAGCACACAAAATGAGATTGGGATCATAATTAGGGACTATTTGTTTGGGTGATACTGTGATAGATATAAACAGTTTGAGCTCATGTTATTTCCTACATGTATCATGCAAACCCAATCACTTATATAAGCCTCAGAAAAATCAAGAGAAAATGTGAACAGACTTAGCCCACCAGATAAGGGCTCAAGGAAAGAATTTTAAATCACCAGACGCTAAGTTACATTAAAACATGATGCAAATCATGCCTAGTGATACATAGCATAAAACGTACTTCTTGGGATCAGAACGTTCAACTGATAGCTTCCTGGTTTTAGCAAATTGCAGCATTGTAGGAGGAGCAATGTTGTTTCCTGGCAATGGCTGATCATTCTCTGGAACTGCATTGGAATGACCAGGTGGAGACACTCCTGTATAAAATCATCAAATGCATTAGGTGTCATACTCTGTGTAGTCATGCCTTGCAGTTGCACACGGTCCAAAACTGAAGATAACTAACGATCCACTCGTGCAAAGATCAGTGACCAACACCACTGCAACATGATTAATGACAGCAAGCTTGAAGGCAAGCTATCACACAAATTACCATTTGTAGCCATGTTCTTTAATAGAAACCCACAAGTAAATTAATATGCGCCCATAATGAGACAGATTAGATAATTATGCAAAGAACAGAAGACAGTACTTCATTCATAAATCATAATCAGAAACTGAATATACAGCTATTGTAATTTTCTAAAGCTAAACCACTTTAGATCATGGTCTTTACATTCAAAAGCCACCTTAGGCCTTCCAGAACCTCTCACATCTCTATCTAGGAGTGTTTTTGATTAGCATTCAGTCAATTCTTGATTTTGTTTGGTGATCAGTTAATGAAAAACTCTTACCAGGTAATTATGGATCCTCATTGCAACTGATATTTTTGAAGAGTGAGTAAGTAATGTTTTAAATATATTTAAAAAAATCAAAATTGCCAGAGCACCTCATTAGTTCAACATTATGAGGTAGCATTGACAAATATGTTCAGCACCATCTTAAATCCCACAATTTTGCAACTTTCCATGATGACAGACAGTATCACAGGATATGCCACTTACAAAAAAAAACTTAGCTCAACTTACCATCAGTCTTCTCCACAAGTTCATTAAACGAAGCAGGCACATTTGAAGGCGAGGCAAACGACTGTACGTGATTTGCATTCTGAGCAACGTTCTTTGGTCTTCTACGCCTCATTGGCCTTGAACTGCACATGTATTATACACATACTCTTGTCATTACTTTGGTAGAGATCACCACATCGGCATTTTACACCATACAAAGAACAAGCTTAATGAATTGCATACCAAAAGAAAAAAGTTTGCTTCTTAGGATCAACTCCAGCTGCAATTATCTGTTCAAGTCATGAAAGAAAACTCAGTTGCATTTACAATTTATTATCACTGATATCATAAACCAAAATCCGAAACTCAATTCCTAAGGACTACTTGATCTAAAAGCGAGATAAATATAGTGCATGAAAATGACGCTGAAAAATTTGCCTCGCACTTATATGATATCATGCATGTAACTGAAAAGCTTTAAGTTCCTTCTCATGACCTCAGACATATGCAGCATGCTGATAATCCATGAGAAACTATGAGACCTAGAAGTTGAATTATATCAACCATCATTAACAGCAACTCCAACCCCCCACACACCCCCCCCCCCCCCCCCCACCCCACCCCCCCCACCCCACCCCCACCCACTCAATAGCACTTTCTCACTTTGTTATGACATTGACATGCTGCACACAAATGATCATACAGTGCAAGATAATACTATAAACCAAACTCAAGAGCTTACACTGTAATTTACAATAAACAAATCAAACAAGGCAAGGTTCCAAAGCACATATGTAGAGATGACTAGGCCACGGGAAATCATATTTCCTTTGCAGCATGGTTAACATCACAGTTTTCTCAGCATGAAGAACGATATAAAAATAAAGCATCTAAGTGAAAACCACATGTTTCAAGTATAAAAACCTATACCAGCAGACATACTTGCTATATGTAAGATAAATAGTATTAAAAGGTCTTGCACTACTTTGCAGTAATTTCCGATAAATAATAATAGTAATCCCAATAGGAATACTTCCAACTAACACTGTAAAATCTTTAAAATGAAACAAAATACGAGATTTCTCTAGTTAATCAGAATTCTAACCTCAGTCCTCCATACATCAGTTTTCAGAGACACGTTTACAGCTTGGTATTCTTCGGTCACCTGCAGATTAGAGAAATGACTTACAAATGATTCTTAAACAACTACTGCAAATAATAAGAACTAAGTCAACATACCCAGAATTCAAAGTTGAAAAGATCATGAGATGTTGCCAAGTGACATCTCACGCCCTGGAGGAAAAAGTGCAATATTAATAACAAACTAATAAAAGAATTTCACCAATCACAAGCTTTATACATATTTGAACCATTACCTGGAAGCTTCCGCATCTTACCAAGCAGAAAGGACAAGCAAAGTCTTCAGTAACTGCAAATATATAAATCACAGGTAAGCAACTTGCATAACTCTTGGAGCAGCCTGCTGAACTTCAGCCGGTTGAAAGATGGTACAAACATGGATATCAAATAGTACACAATCTCTTGAATCTATTCCGTACTTAAAAAGGTAAGATTAAATATCCATAATAGTAAAAAGTAATCACTAAAAAGAGCACAATCAGCCTACATGTCTACGAGTTCATAATACTTTCTGTCCTAAACTAAATGGGAGTTCACATTGGCTTTATAAATGATATTAATAAGACTGTACGTAAACCAAGATGAGAAGGCATTACCTAAGAGCAGTATCTCAGATTTAAGACTTGAGCAGTTCATGAAATAGTGAAACATACTTAATTTAAATTATACAAAATAATAAAGGGAGAAAGTCCATTTCCAATCAGAAACTACAAACAAACGTTTTTAACTAAAAAATATTCAACTTTCATGAATATTAGAACAAAATGTCCATTTTTATACGTTTTTCTAGAATCAAAATTAAAATGCAGTTTTCAAGATATTTCAAATGACAACAGCATCATAGTAGGGAAAGGATCCACGGTGTGTACAAAAATAGTTAATAATACCTTCAGTCTTTTGCAGCGTATTGTTGTAGTACTTGTAATTGAAAATTACATTTCCAGACCTCAACCTAGATGGTACAGCAATGAGAAACAAATACTTACTTATGACTCAAATGATATTAGGTAGTAATGAAGAGAGTTAAAGAGCTGCAACAGAATAGCAACTAAAGTAAGATGCTCTAGCTAGCATGATGACAAGATGCAAAGCAAAAGGTATGAGAGAGCATTTTCGAAGAGAAAATGTCATGGCAGTCAAATAAAAAGATCTTCATGCATCCAATGAACAAAAGCAAATGTCTTCCTGTTCTATTATGTAAGCTCCACTAAAACTCAAGGAATCAGAATCTTTGCTAATTTAAATTTAAATTTAAAGACATGTCATAAACAGAATGTGAACTTCACCTCATAACATTAGGCAATGACGAGGATGGGACATTGCTGTATGTGTATCTATCATAGGATGATCTACCCTTGCCCCCAACTGCCACTGCCGAAACTGAAACTTGCAATTGCTGCCATGACAAACCAAAGCAAATTACTCAAACGAAAGCAATAATAAACCATTAAGTTTTCATGTTATTTAGGCCATATAATCGTCAGAAAGAATGGATACCTGAGCTCCCGAGGCAACAGTTTGAAAAGAAACACATTTATCTTCTTCCTATCCGGATAAAAAACAAAAGCCAAGTGAGAGAGAGATAGAGAGAGAGTACAAGAGTTCCTTGACATGAAATGATCTGGTTGGAAGTGCCCCACACCTGACCAAAAATCTTTTCTTTTTCAAGTATGAAAACATTACGACAATTAATATTAACAATACCTTCATCAAACATGGGCGCATGTGAACAGTAGAGAGCATCTCAGCCCTCTCACCTAAGCTCAGGTTTGGAGACTTACTCCAGGATACATGTAGCATCTCCATTGGTATCAGGCCCCACATGCACTGGTCTCCACCATTAGCTATCACACAACAATCATCTTTATTTTTCAAGTGAATCATGTTTGTACGAAAACAACAAAAACAATAAAAGATGCATCTAACTCAATTCAGTTCAGTTGACACGTCATTGACATAAACAATAGAACAAACTGTTTGTTCATGGGTGGAAGATATAGGGTTACAGCTTACAATGAGATGAAGATGCATCCACTGGATCCCTGGCTGGCTCCACTGCAACAAACAGATGCAACAACTAATAAGAAGCAAAGAGTTTCACAAACCGAAATCAAATATGATAAAAATAATAACTTACCGCGGCTGATAAACAATATCACAAGAGTTCCAGATTTTATCTCTGTTGATAATTTATTCATCTCAGGAAGGATGAAGTTCGCCCGAATCCCACTAATTGATTCATCCCCAGCACAAGACGTTAATGTGCAACTGCGAGCTTTTTTATAACAATTATAATTCTGCATGATATCAAATCAACGAAGTCAGAATCTTGAGTGAACTAATACATACTCTGTATAGTATGAATGCTTTTCTACCTCAGTAATTCCCTCACTAGAAGCCTGTCTTCCTACCATTATGCGCAAGGGGAATAGATTTTGTGTCTGCAATCCATAGTTGACAGTTGCTGGTAGAGAAACTGTCATTTGGATCCTGGAAGTTGAAAAGTAAAAACATATAAAACTAAAGATTAAAAAGGCTAGCATATATACTAGAACAGTGAGCCAGAAGGGTTAGTACCAACTTCAGAACCATAGAAGTTAACAACAAGGAGACACAAAAACTTGAAGTAAAATCAGAAAGCAAATAAAACTAAAGCTACATACATCAAAAGATGGAGACAGAAACCGGAGCCTTTTCACAAATCACTCACTGTTACATCATGGCAAACAAGATTTTCTATTTTTATTTTTACTCAACCTAAAAATGGCCCACCCTATTACGTGAAGAAGAATTCCTTTTCAAGAATATTATTGCAGCTCAGATGACTTGATACACAGAAGAAGAAGGAAGAAGCCAATAACTGAAATACATAGCTAGCGTTTCAGGCTTATGCTGCAATAATATGAGTTTGGCACACACACAGACACAAAATCTTAACCGAATAGGAATAATTCTAAAAAACACACTAATGGATGACCGGGTATCCTACGTGAAAAAATCTGCATGAAAACCAAATATATTTCAGGAGAGTTATCCAGCTGAAAATAATATACAAACTTATGCAGATATATTTGGTACAAACTTATACAGGCCAGAGACAAGTTAACATATACAGGCCAGAGACTGATACCTCTTCTTATTCTTTTGCTGTCTTTTGTACTGCAGACATTTTTCGAGAAACGATGGCTGCAAAAGTCCAGCAAGTAATTTGGTCAAAATAAAGCTTTTTGGTGAATGACATGTACAATTGGTAAGCTTTAAAATAATCACAAGTTAAGTTCTCCAGAACCATATATGTCAGCAAATCAACAATGTGCTTACTAGGGAAGAAACACCCCCTTTCAATATGACTGACTAGACAACTGACACAGGAAAGCAAAAAAGAATTCTGAGGGAATATTTTACATTGTCAACGGCTCGACGCTGTAGTATATTATATAGCTCTACAGGTTTGCAGTAGGAGGACAGGCTTTCTTCTGCTGCTATTTCTTCTTCAGCAGACAAATGCGCCCGAGAATCTTGACGGCACATCTGCTCTATCCCCCTAGAATAACTGCAGTTGCAAAGAAAAATCCTGTTCCACGAATTAGAATACAGCATTGATGCCAATCAGTACTCAGTAATTCTAACATTAATGTTCAAAACATATAGGAATCAAACATAAAAGGGGGTTTCACAAAAGAAACAACATAACAATTCAGCAACCACTCCCTATGAGATCCAGGAGATTCGTACCTCAAAAGCCACTTATAAAGTTAATCGCCGATTTAAGAACAACTTCACCAAATGGACAGATAACCAGTACCCGAATGGATTAATCAATGCAATTCTAACTAGGTCTTTCCAAAACATATAGCTATCAAACATAAAAAGGGGTTTTACAAAAGGAGCGGCGTGACGATTCAGCCAATTCCGATGAGATCAACGCTGAACAGAGATTCGTACCTTTAAATGCCTCTTAGGTTAATCGACAAGAACTTCACCAAATTGATACCCAATTCCCCAATACCGCAATGTATTACTCAATGCATTGATGTCAATTCTAACTTGGTCATTCTTATATTAATGTCCAAATCGGTCAATCTAATCGGTTTTTGACCAGAAAATTAGTGTCTTAAAATAAGATTTTTTTTAACCACGCCAAATGTTCGGTAGCTTTCTATAAATGGTACCATACTAGGACATACCTTAAATATAATAATAATGGATTAATACCCACACACCCAATGTTTGGTGATTTCAAAGTAATATAATAAGGACGTCATATTAAAGCATAAAGAATCAATAAACAAAGCTTACGTGGTTTGACGAGCCACTAGAGGTATGCCAGGCATTCTTGTTACAAAATATCGGGATAGACAAGCATAGCTCCTCAAACCTCAATAATGTAAGTCAGTTGGCTTTAAACCATCTGTAAATGGACAGAGAGTCAAGACACACTGACACATGGTCAAATAAAAGGAATCAAAGTAAAGGCAACAATCAATAGGCCAGCAAACAGTATTTTCAATTTGAACATTGTACATTCTAAGGTAAACATTTCATAAAAATTTGAAAATGTAGTATATTATTATATACAAAAAAAGGAGTATAATTCTTGAGTTGAAGAAGAATACATAGTTCACATCCAATGTATAATGTTAAGTTAAAAGGTGAGAAGATTTTCCATTAAATTAAGTAAATTTGGACTCCCAGCAGACAGACTCTAGTATACATACAGAATTAGCTAAAAAAGTTTGAATTATCGATTTTAACAAAAACAATGTATAAGATATTTATTGGGCAGTCACTATGCTATGTTAATAATTAAACTTTATTGATCAATAACTGTATTAACAATTTAAAATTTAAATTTTTGGATACTTGAAGGTTGATATATTATAACTTATCTTACAGATTCAGGCAATCATTGGAACATACAAGTAGTATCAACCTTAGTATCTGAAGAAATGGGAGGAGAGCAAACCAAAGTTAAGTTTTGGGGCTGGCAAAATCTGGCACGGAACACGTGCACAAAGGAACGTAATAACCGAAACTCTATTCCCATATAGATTCATATATGAGCATTTTTAGGAAAATGAATTCGGACACTAGGTCACACCACTTAGTTTAACCGTGCATATATTAAAGCAGGCCAAAGGCGTCCATGGTGTGTAAATGTCATCCACTGGACATCACAGATTAACTGTCCCGGCACGCCGTCCACCCGATACTCACAAATTAACACCGCAGTATACAAAAATCCAGCTCAGTTTAAAATTTAGCACCAAAACGCGAAAATACATGAACTCGGTAGTGATCGGTGTTTAACAATTTAAAAGGAAAAAACAACAACAACGAAATCCAAACGCAATGAACGATTCATCGAAACAATACTGCAACATGAAAGAATCAGCATCACATAATACAGTCGAGAGCATCAATTACCATGCGAAGAAAGCCCTAATTCCTCACGGTGATTGCTCCCTAGATCGAAACGGAAACAGCAAAGGCAGAGGAGATGTTGCGGAGCCGGAGCCGAGAGGGAGTTGTGATTGAGCAGAGCGGGCGCCGGCGTTTTGGGGCAGCGAAGATTGCTCCGATTGATTATGCCGGTCAAGTGTCAAACCGCCGAACACCTCCGATGATGCCACTAATGGATTAATCCTATTCTTTAACCGACCTTTATATATAGTAAAGTTTTATTAAATGTCAAGAGTCGAAGACCAGTTATAATAGTGACTTACAACAAGATGAAAAATATTATAGGTACATGTGATTAGGAAGTAGTAACTTATATCTCACTCTTATAATATTAGACGTTCTATCGTCAAATGAGTTTAGATGCGACATAAGTTTAGATAAATGAGTTTTCATTATTAAAACTGGACATGTCGATAATTTTGATGTAAAATAAGAGAAGTATCTAATTGTAAAAGTACATGTGATTAGATATCAGTAAATTCTACCTCACTCTTGACGTTTTATCATAAGATGAGTTTATATGTAACATAAGTTTAGATAGATGAGTTTGGATGCAACATAATGAAAATAGTATTCGCATGTTTACAAATTAGTATAGTCGACTTATAATAATGACAATGGGTTCATGAGAATAATATGTTTAGTAACTTGCACCTAAACGTAACTTTCTAACTTCAATATGATTCATAGCACATCACTTATCAATAATAACAAGTACATCATACTATTTATTGGTCTTGTTAACTGTTATAGTTTCAATTAGTATTTTGAAAATAACCATCCTATATAGTTTTTAAAAAATGAAGAAATATGTTATTAATACAAGTTGGTTATACAAATTTGCTTGTTTGATAATTATGATTTGTATTGTCGATACGTTCCCAAAAAAATATATGAACTCGTCATTTGATAAAACACATATTTTATGAGAGTGAAGCAGAAGTTGCTACCCATAATCACACATACTTATGTAGTTAGATGTTTTTCTTCTTCTTCGAAATCACTTTTATGTTAGATCTTAACATTTATAACTCTAAAACTCATCTATCTAAACTTACGCCGCGAAAATACACGTGAAAGTAAAATGAGGGTAGGTGAATAATTAAAATGAATGATTAGATAATTTTTTTTAATGTAGTCTTTTCCTATATGGAAATAATTATTAAAGTGGAAGTGGAATAAAATAGTGGCATGTCCAAAGAAATAAGTAAGAACAACCCCAACAATTACTCTAAAACAATCTCTATAATAGAGTACCAAATTCCAAAAACTCTATAATTATTTAGTCTCCATCCAACAGTTGCTCTATTTTACCATTCCATGAATTTATTGCCATAAATAAAAATAATTATATTTACTTTTATTTGAAACTCCCAAGAGCACACAATTAGCGCATGTTTGTCTGAACTTATTTCTTACTAAATTGAACTGAATTAAAGTGAAATTTATGTATTGAAAACTAGAATCAAAATGTCTAAATTTACTTGAATTTGATTAAATTATATTTTACTGAACTAAATTGAATTGAAATGAAAATTATGTATTGAAAAATAGAATCAGAATTTCTAAATTTACTTGAATTTGATCAAATTATATTTTACTGAACTGAATTTAATTTGACTGAAGTTAATTTTATTTTCGGTATTTAATTGAATTATATTTTCCAGCAAACATGGCCTTAATTTTGTTTGCAAATTTATGTTTTCAATATTTTTATGTGTGTGAAGATGTGAATGATTAAGAAAGTATATGATTAAAAAGGAAGGAAAGAGTAGGAATCAATGATAGCATTAAATTTTGGAGTATGAAAGAAGAGTAGCCCATATGCCTTTTCATTCTTCCAATTTTACCATATCTCTATTTTAGAGTATGAGATAGAGCATCTGTTGGAAGCAAAAATATAGTCAAAAAGGGCAAATCTTGCTAAAAACTCTATTATAGAGTAACTGTTGGGCATGCTCTAAGCATTCTATATCTAAAAACCAACTGTCCAGCCACGGCGAGTTCATAACTTTGCACTGCATTCTATAACCGCTTCTCCTGACGTTGAAGTTCTTGCGCAGTGAACATGTAATCTTTGAAATCATGTCGTTCCCCGGAAGAGTCACATTTCCGGGTAATTAAGCACATTTTGGTCATTAAGAAAGATGCCCACTTTGCTAGTTGTTTGCTTGTAATGAACTTATTAGAAAATATTTCGCCCAACATATCTGGAAAATCTGGATGGTATCATGTGCATGTCGAGACTTGAGGGTATTGTTCTGGTACTCTTCTTTGAACTGGATTTCGTTTACGCCATCTGCACCATGTAGAGATGCTTGTATTTGTATAGATGCCTGGTTCGTCGCCACACTCCAGATTCCGAGAGGATCATTTTGTGGCTTCGGGCGCGCGCCTTTGATTCCATACAACCTCATTTCTAAATTTCCAAATTTGCCATATAATATTATGCAAAATGAAAGATTAACACCTGTAAATGTCCATTCTGGACCCATAATTTGCCTTAGAGACTGGAAAGCAGGGAACTTAACACCAAGTAGTGTGCTTGCTTATGTGAAGGTTGATGTGGCGTAAAACTTAATGAAACGGAGGGAGTACAGATTATTAAGGGTGTCAAAATGTTTCAATACTTTATTTCTTTACAAGAATACATTTGTTTTAATCTGATGTTTTAGAATAATACTACGAAAACAAAAGAAACATGCAGAAGCGTACACCAGGTTTTAAAGAATGCAAACAAATACAAAATTGAAATCAGAGATATGTCAAACTAATGAACAGAGAACTGGTGGGCTGGCTTCTAATGGTGATAAAACTGCCTCCGTTCATCGGCCTTGGCAGCATCTACTAAACATTATTAGGAAGAGCAGCAGCCACCTTTTTGGTTCACAGGTTGCCCCTTCAACTGCACTGATGGGGGCCTTGCAGTGTTTGCAGAAGGTTGACTAGCCATTCTGCAGAAACGCGCATTTATAAGTCTATTTATGCGAGCTAATTTAACATCCAAATGACAAAGGGCCAATCCAAATGACAGCATGCATTGATAATGCCAGAAGAAGACTTTGAGGAAGTAACAATCATTTACATAATCCTAATGCCTTTAGCAATCAGTGCTAAGCTGGCAATGTTACACAGATCAATAAAGAAAGAAAGAAGAGTTATACAAAAATACCTAGTCTTGATGTCAGCTGCCATGGCCATGAAAGCTTGCTCAACATTAGTTGCACTCTTCGCACTAGTCTCCATGAAAGGAATGCCAATCTCGTCGGCAAAAGCCTATTCACAACAACAGTAAAGAGGTAACCTCAATGAGCAGTTGGGAAAGAACATATACTCTAGCATAGCGGAAAACAGAATGATTTTCATACCTTGGCTGTATCATAGGACACTGCTCTATTATCAGTTAGATCGGACTTGTTTCCAACCAAAAGCTTGTTTACACTTTCACTAGCATAGCGATCAATTTCATTCAACCATTGTTTGACATTGTTGAAGCTGTCTTGGTCAGTGATATCATAAACTATCTGCCATGATTATCAGTGTCAAGATGGCAATAGAGGAATCAAGTGCGCAAAGTATCCAATGCTAAACAACTGAATTAAGGGAATCGAGAACTACATACAATGATACCATGCGCCCCACGGTAGTAGCTACTTGTTATAGTTCTAAAACGCTCCTGCCCAGCAGTATCCCACTGCACGTCACAGACAAATAATAGGAACAAAAGCAAATGTTATTATCTAAATCTGATGTATTTAAAGAATAATAAAAGGACAGGTATCACAAGTTTGTTACATGAATACGTGTCTATCTGGAACCCACTGACAAAAATTATATTGGGTTATAAGTTTCGATATACAGAAGACAACAAGTTTGAATAAATTTATGTTTTCCTTGTAGGTCTCTACACGCATGGTTCAAAATTTATCTCTCCAATACGGTGAGACCCCAACTTGCAGCATAAGTATTATAAAAGGGTCAATAAGATGACTCTGTCATAATGTTTACACATAAAAGGTAGCTGCTAAAGTGCAAAACAATCAACACCAGCATATAGATAACATAGACACATATGTGAAGACAAGATGAATCATAGTATCTCACAATTTGAAGTTTGATGGTCTTTCCATCTTGCTCAACAGTCCGTATTTTCTGTCAAAATTCAAAAACTATCAGTGAACGCTGTTCAACAAGCTATAAGCATTTTCCAATAGTGTATGATAGCTTACAAAATCAACACCGATTGTGCTGATATAGCTGTCCAAATATGAGTCATCCTGGTGAAAATAGAACAAACAAATCAATACTTCAACCAAAAAGTGGAGGAAAATATCAACATAAATAAGCCCCTAACATTATCTCTAACAAAAAACTAAAATCGACCAACTTAACAATTTAGAAATAACAACATGATGTTGGATAATAGGTGGTTCCTACTAGTTCATGCAGAAGTTTAACTTTAAAAAGAGCCAGTGTGATAAGCATATGGAATACCACATATGACAGCAAAATTTGCCCACTGAGAATTTGGTACTGGTAAGGTCTCCAGCTGTACCATCTTCCATTAGGAAGAAATAATGTCTTGTCATGGTGATAAACGAGAAAAATTACAATATAAGAAGCTTCAGAAATAACAAGATTAAATTTCGATCTTGTGTCTGCATACAAGTATCCAGAATAACAAAGAATTCTGCATAAGATTAGAAATGCATGATATCACACACTTACAAGATGCACCTGAAACTTTAACCATTACCAAAGCACAAATAAATCTTATTTTGACAAGTAGGCCTCGTCATCCGATCCAAATGAGATCATGAACTAAAACCATTCTTGACGTTAAAAAACAGTTGCAAATGGACATCACAATTAAAGTGTGGTATGAGCCCTATAACTATTAGTATACTTAGCGATCAAGACAACAAAATTCACGCAGCATAATAGTTTATCCCCCACACAGAAAATGGCGATTACTTAGGTGACACAACAATAACGACCACCAAACGAGCTACGATGATAATTATAAAGCTGGTAAAACGAATTAAACAGGATTATGATCAGCATCAGCAAAGAAAACAAGAACCATACCGCAAATCTCAAGAGAAGACATGACTTGCCAACGCCTGAATCTCCAATCAGCAGAAGTTTGAACAAATAGTCACTGCAATTAAAAGAAACAAATCATGACCTACAGATAGCTGCCCAATTTCCCAGGCTAACAAAACCTTCCTACATTCTTATACGGCCAAATTGCAGCAAAATTTAACAACGGAATCCAGATCATAGTTGAAAAAACGCGCATCTAACATGAAACCAAAATTATGTATGTTGATTCTGATTGTTTCTTCTTCATAATAATCAACAGGCAACTCGAGATGTGCCGTACAGAAAGAGAGAATGCTTACTATTCGGGATTCATGATTCAGAATGCAGCGCGAAAATGCGAAATGAAACGAAGATTGATGCAGGCTAATTGTAGCCGGAATTCGTGTTCCCGGCGAGCAGAATTTCACGGAGGACCTTGAGGCAATGGGCGGTGGATCTCCAAGTGAAGTAATGAATTGGGAATCACATTCAAACGATTTACAGAGGGCTGCTATATATACACACCGACAGGAGGACAGGATTTTTCCATCAATTTAATTTACATGGACCGCGCCTTTATTTTTCACTCTTTTTACCTTTCATTTTTGAAATAATTCATTCATGCTACTTGAAAATCGGCCAATATCGTTTGACAATGAAAATGCTTAGAAGCATCTCATAATACCTTAGAGCAAGTCCAACAGCTTTGTTATAATAGCAAATTTGCTCAAATATGGAGAATTTGAGCCTTTTTTGAACTCTCCATCCCATTCTCCATAATTGGAAAATTGAAAGGAGAAGGGTTGCTTCTCCAAATTTAGAGAATGAGAGAGAAGATTTGGAGAACCAAAATTTAATGCTATCTGCATTGTTTTTTTGTTATTTCACTCATTAATTGTTTTTCTTCAATAATTTTAAATGATAATATTTTAAAATAATTACAATAAAATTTACTAAATTTTAAGGTCATATTCTAAAAATACATATTCTAAAAATATGCATAAAGACGATCGTAACAAGATCTCATATGACTATTTTTACATGTACATATCTATTGATATTTAATAATCAAATATAATCTATTTTCCAATATAAATTTACTAAATTTTAAGGTCATAAATGTATTTATTTTGACGTTTTATATAAGTCATAACGTTTAAATTAAATTTTTTTACTAAACATTTTATTTCTTATGGTTGAAAATAATAACTTATAACAAAAAATTGAAAAGAGATGAGTCTAATTATTCATAATACATTACAAAAATAGTTATATTGTAACTCGGGATGTGTTATTTTTATAAAATGTAATTTTATCATTTTTAAGTTAGAGTAAGTAATTTCAGATATGAAATATTATTGTAATATGTATTTTAAGTTAATTATTTATTTGTTCATCATTATTTGGATTTATTGAATATATGATTAAAAAATAGAAAACAATAGGATAAATGTATAGTAATAAATGTCAATAAATTATAGGGAATGAAAAATAGAGAAATTGTTGGAGTTGAGGTAAAAAAATATGGGGAATATGGGATTTGCTTCCCTATTGTGGAGAATGTGAGTAGATAATCTGTTGGACTTGCTCTGAGGATTAGGGATGGGTAAAGTAAATGGATATAATGTATTAATTGTACGCACACAACACGATATAAGCATAAAAAAGTAATCAACTAATAATTTGTATTCTCGAGTAAATATTTTTTTGACCCCGCTCCTATTAAATTTACTGGGATCAATTTATCCAAAATTACTATAATATTAATAAATTTTATACTATTATGGACGATTAAGTGGGGTCAATTGCACCCAGTATTATGTATATGGCTCCGCCTCTGCTAATACTATTTATGATCTCTACCTTTAAGAGATGGGGTTCAAAAGATATCTCATGCGCACAAGAGCATGACATTCACCGACGATATTGTTGACATTTATATTGAGTTCCTTCACCAGTTA
This sequence comes from Sherardia arvensis, assembly GCA_948330725.1. Lineage (NCBI taxonomy): Eukaryota > Viridiplantae > Streptophyta > Magnoliopsida > Gentianales > Rubiaceae > Sherardia > Sherardia arvensis. Next base: position 47,244,088 of record OX415236.1, read on the forward strand.
ATAGTCGACGATCGAGACACTAAGCTTAATAAGGGTTGCTACTCCAAAACACTAATTTGGTCGTCCTTAATTCCTGCATCGAAAAAATCTTTTGGCTACCAGAAAGAGGACTAAGAAGAGAAGTCTCATGATGTCCTCTCAGACCAAAGATTCTCATTCTGAAATGTCAGGAAGTTTTCACTCACAGAAACTGCTAATAATGTGCCCTAAACTTCTTATATTAGAATAATCAGTTGTTCCACTATGTTCATAAAGTATCGCATAAAATTAAGATGAGTTTTTCCGTCTTACAATAACTCTGAAGTAGTAGATTTTTAAATCATAACTCGTCTCGACTCATCCAACTAGTCCCCATAACTTGTTATGTATCTGCGGCTCTCGGCGTATTAATGGAAAATTAGCATTCAAAGATAAAATTGAAGTGAGATTCCTCTATCTGACCGATACAACGGACAAGTGAGAGAAATTTTGATTGTCCGTGCTCTCAAATTAGCACTAGTAGGAAAAGAATCTATAATAAGTCTCCAACTAATATGGTTAAGTCTATGTAAAATTCGAAATCGCTAAAATCTATTATAGAACTGGCTATCACGTTGAGAGGTAACTTCTCGGTGATAAAAACCCGAGCCTAGAGTTTCAAGTAGTAGATGGTACATTGACTTATATGTTCCCATCACAACTCTCAAGCAACATATGATTCATCAAGAAAAGCATCAAACAAACACCCACGGGTGTAACCCAGCGGTTGGAACATTGGATTCATTGTTCCATGATCCAAAGTTTGAGTCTCGGCAGTGGCAGTGTGCGTACTGTGATGCTCAATGGAACCTGGATCTGAGATACCGTGACTTACCTCTCCACCAAGACATGTGGTGTCGGGCGGGTGAGGCGCAGAGGGCGAGCGAATCGCCTTTCGCTCCAAGAAAAGCATCAAACAAAGAGAGAGAAAGTAATATTTTAAAGGACAACTTTATTTATCAATTGGAAGATGGAGATCAAGATCATCAATATAAAGTTTAGCGAGTTGTATATATTTAATTAATCGTAAAATATTAGCTATATCAACATTATTATCATTAAAAATGATTAATATGCATCAATAGTATTTTTAAAATTCACGAATGATGACATTTAAGAGCAGTAGTGACGGAACGTAGATATCAGTAAGATCCGCCAGCACGAATCTGAATTAGTAAGAAGTCGTCAACACTGCCTTCTTGTCCAGTTATTGTTGGAATCCACCAAATAAGAGATAACACTCTTGAAAGTATATATTATTGATAATTGAAAGCTGTCAAATAATTATTACAAAATCCCTATAAATACTATGACTAATTCTTATGAGAAAACCTAATGTAAAACTAAAACGGAATAATAAAAACTATTCTAATTCTTAAAGGGAAAATGATAAAACTATTTAAGGAAGCCTTGTAAATCAATTATTTCGAGGAAAGGGATTTGGCGTTAGACGAACACTGACAATAATCGCGAATTCGTCCTACATCAGCCTATCTCTCAAATGAACTATATCTTCAATAAAGCCCTCGCAAATCTGATAATCAATGTTAACTTCTTCATAAACTTTGACTGCAACTCCATCAGCCCCAGGAGTAACAATGATATCAATGCCATCTCCAACTCCATACTGTATATTTATATGTTCATCTTTGTCTCTCAGAGGAACAATTTCTTTATTGGAGCCTTCATGGATATAAGCTTCGATCTTCATATCCTCGAATAGTTCATCCAAAGAGTTAATACCTTCAAATATTTGAGATTCTTCCACAGAGCTTACAGAATGCTGAACCTCGACTTTCACATCTTCGATTTCATCAAGCACTGGAATAGAGGTGTTCAAATCCTCATTGTTAAAAGGAAAATCACACAACTCTACCTCTAAGACAACATCTTTAGAACTGGAATTATGGTTATCCATACTAAAGACATCTCTCTCCTCCAATCTAATTTCTTCAGTGTTTGCTTGAATATTGGAAGAAATAATCTCAACCTTCCCATTCTCATACTCATCAAGTCTTTCATCACTACGGGACAAAAGTTGTCAGATTTCGTTATATTTATCTCGTCTTCTTTTTTATTCATAGCGTGAGACTCTGACTTCTTACTTGCAGAAGGAGGTTCAAAGTTCGGAATAGAAGCCATTTTAGTTTTATGCATATCCCATGTAAACAACAGTACCTTACCACCATTCCCATGCTTAACCTCATGGTTATACTGCCAAGTTTTCCCCAACAAAATATGACATACATCCATGTCAAGAACATCACATATTACAGTCTCTTTATAATAATGATTACAAAATCCCTATAAATACTATGACTAATTCTTATGAGAAAACCTAATGTAAAACTAAAACGGAATATTAAAACAACCGGACAAGAAGGCAGCGTCGGCGACTTCTTACTAATTCAGATTCGTGCTGGCGGATCTCTACTGATATCTCAGCTGACGTCAAGTGGTATTCAGAGCGTGGTTTTCTCCCGTTCTTATTATTTGATTCATGAGGGGAGATCATTGTGTTAAGAAATAAAACTTTAACAAGTGGGATGTGGAATTAGCCTCAACCCTTGAAAAAGTTAGTTTCAAGAAAAACATAACCAATGATGATTATCATAATCATAAGGAAAGAGTAATTCCTTTTTTCTATGGAGGAGAAGAGGAATTCATGGATTGGGAGATTGATGTTGATAACTTCTTTGATACGTATGATTTGCTTGAAGAAAAACAAGCAAAGATTTGCTTGAAGAAAAACAAGCAAAGAAGGTAGCATTAAAGCTGAAAGGTAAAGCTAATGTATGGTGGGAACGTCTTTCTTTCTCTAGGCAAGCATTAAACAAGGCACCGATTAGAACCTGGAAAAAGATGAAGCGTTACATGCGAGATGAATTCCTACATTATAACTATGAAGAAATCCTTTGCTACAGAAACAATGAGGCTAAAAACAGGGACAAGTTTCTTTCAAATAAAGAAGAATATGTGTCAACTGAGAAGGTGGAATTTGAATTGCGGAAAATTCTATTATCACCCAAGGAAGAAGTGCAACATGGGAATATTTTCAGAAGTTATTGTACGATCAACAAGAAAGTTTTCAACTTGATTGTGGATAATGGTAGCTCCGAAAATATCATATCCCAGAAAGTGGTTGATTATTTAAATTTGACCTCCGAACCGCATGCAAAACCCTACACCCTAGGTTGGGATAATCCGGGTAATAAGGTAAAGGTTTCACGAATACCTATCTCTATTGGGAAACATTGTAGAGAGAGTGTGATATGTGACGTTCTTGATATGGATGCATGTCATATTTTATTGGGAAAAAGTTGGCAGTATAACCATGAGAGTAAGTATAGGAATGGTGGTGAGGTAATGGTTTTTATATGGGATACACATAAGATTAAAATGGCATCTATTCCAAACTTTGAGCCTCCTTCCGCAAGTAAGAAGTTAGTTATGGAGAAAGAGGTGGAGACAGTGATTCCAGGAGAGCCACAACATATTTTGATGAATTATAATTCATTAATTGGTGATGAATTATCAAACGAACTACCTCCAGCTACTCCACATCACAATGACTTGATTAAAAAGTCTATCTTACTAAACCTTCCACAATATCCTATGAGCATGATGGAGAATGAGTTTATAGAATTACAATCAATGAAAAATTCTTCAGAGGTGGACTTTATATCATCCCAGAATTGTGAAAGTTTTGTTGAGGAATCTCAAGTATGTTCTATAGAAGTTTTGTCTGTTGCTCATACCGATAACAATGGTTTAAATTATGGTGAAAATCTTGAAAGAGGGTTTGAAATATGCGATAAAGAAATCAAAGATGTGAACTTTGATACCAAGATTCAAGAAAATAAGGTCAACGAATAAATTAATTCTTTCGATAAACATTATGAAGATATGAAGGTCGAAGTTTATATCCATGAAGGCTCCAACAAAGACATTGTTCCCTTAAGAGATAAGGACGAAGATATGCAGATAAAGTATGGAGTTGGATTTGGAGATGGTGTTATTGATGTACCTGTATTTGATAAACTTGCAGTCAAAACTCTTGACGGTGAAGCGGGGAACTGGGGTCGAGTTTTTTTAAAGTGGGGGAGAATGATGAAGGGAGATATTATGCAAGAACTAAAGATAATTCCTTCATTATGAATGTTCAGTAATTTCCATACATATGTCTCTGTAAATGTATGCATCGTACTGGAGATATTCTGAATCTTATGATAATACCTAAACTAGTATTTCACCAGAAATCCAAGATGCGTTGGAAGTATCTCGTTCGTTGGAAGGGGCACAAGAAAATAATAAAACTAGGTGTTTGCTATATGCAGGTCCTGTTTGCTTTTGCAAGTCCAAAGAAAGTGGGAAAATATCATAATTACCCTTCATTCGTTTATTAATTTTTACAAATATATTTCTAAAACCCTAACCTTGAATGCATAAACCCGTCTATGTAATGATTGAACACGTGTCCAAATTATAAATTACTTTTCGTGAATTATAGTAAAAAATTAAGAGGGACATTATTGTCATTTCTGATTTAATTTGGACCTGCAGAAGTAAAGTGGACCTGCATTTAGAACCACCCTAAAACTATTTAAGGAAGTCTTGTAAATCGATTCCTTCGAGGAAAGAGATTTGGCGTTAGACGAACACTGACAATAATCGCGAATTCGTCCTACATCAGTCACTTCCACTTCAAAAGAACTCGTTCCGAGTTCACTCCCTTCACCATTAGTCCTTAACCTCTCCTGCATATCTCCCAGATTAAGACTCACATGGTGCAATCCATAATCAACCAATTTGATATTGTCAGCACGAGGATGCTCCTTCCAACGAACGAGATACTTCCAGCGCATCATGGATTTCTGGTGAAGTACTAGCTTAGGTATTATCCAAAGATTCGTAATATCCCCAGTATGATGCATACGTTTACAGACACATATGTATGGAAGTTGCTGAATATTCATGATGAAGGAATTATCTTTAGTTCTTGCATAATATCTCCCTTCATCATTCTCCTCCACTTTAAAAAAACTCGACCCCAGTTCCCCGCTTCACCGTCAAGAGTTTTGACTGCAAGTTTATCAAATACAGGTACATCAATAACACCATCTCCAAATCCAACTCCATACTTTATCTGCATATCTTCGTTCTTATCTCTTAAGGGAACAATGTCTTTGTTGGAGCCTTCATGGATATAAACTTCGACCTTCATATCTTCATAATGTTTATCGAAATAATTAATTTCTTCGTTGACCTTATTTTCTTGAATCTTGGTATCAAAGTTCACATCTTTGATTTCTTTATCGCATATTTCAAACCCTTTTTCAAGATCTTCACCATAATTTAAACCATTGTTATCAGTATGAGCAACAGACAAAACTTCTATAGAACGTACTTGAGATTCCTCAACAAAACTTTCACAATTTTGGGATGATATAAAGTCCACCTCTGAAGAATTTTTCATTGATTGTAATTCTATAAACTCATTCTCCATCATGCTCATAGGATATTGTGGAAGGTTTAGTAAGATAGACTTTTTAATCAAGTCATTGTGATGTGGAGTAGCTGGAGGTAGTTCGTTTGATAATTCATCACCAATTAATGAATTAGAATTCATCAAAATATGTTGTGGCTCTCCTGGAATCACTGTCTCCACCTCTTTCTCCATAACTAACTTCTTACTTGCGGAAGGAGGCTCAAAATTTGGAATAGATGCCATTTTAATCTTATGCGTATCCCATATAAAAACCATTACCTCACCACCATTCCTATACTTACTCTCATGGTTATACTGCCAACTTTTTCCCAATAAAATAAGACATGCATCCATATCAAGAACGTCACATATCACACTCTCTCTATAATGTTTCCCAATAGAGATAGGTACATTGCAAGTCCGTGAAACCTTTACCTTATTACCCTGATTATCCCAACCTAGGGTGTAGGGTTTTGCATGCGGTTCGGAGGTCAAATTCAAATAATCAACCACTTTCTGGGATATGATATTTTCGGAGCTACCATTATCCACAATCAAGTTGAAAACTTTCTTGTTGATCGTACAATAACTTCTGAAAATATTCACATGTTGCACTTCTTCCTTGGGTGATAATAGAATTTTCCGCAATTCAAATTCCACCTTCTCAGTTGACACATATTCTTCTTTATTTGAAAGAAACTTGTCCCTGTTTTTAGCCTCATTGTTTCTGTAGCAAAGGATTTCTTCATAGTTATAATGTAGGAATTCATCTCGCATGTAACGCTTCATCTTTTTCCAGGTTCTAATCGGTGCCTTGTTTAATGCTTGCCTAGAGAAAGAAAGACGTTCCCACCATACATTAGCTTTACCTTTCAGCTTTAATGTAACCTTCTTTGCTTGTTTTTCTTCAAGCAAATCATACGTATCAAAGAAGTTATCAACATCAATCTCCCAATCCATGAATTCCTCTTCTCCTCCATAGAAAAAAGGAATTACTCTTTCCTTATAATTATGATAATCATCATTGGATACGTTTTTCTTGAAACTAACTTTTTCAAGGGTTGAGGCTAATTCCACATCCCACTTGTTAAAGTTTGATTTGTTAACACGATGATCTCCCCTCATGAACCAAATAATAAGAACGGGAGAAAACCACGGTCTGAATACCACTTGACGTCAGCTGAGATATCAGTAAGATCCGCCAGCATGAATCTGAATTAGTAAGAAGTCGCCAACGCTGCCTTCTTCTCCAGTTATTGTTGGAATCCACCAAATAAGAGATAACACTCTTGAAAGTATATATTATTGATAATTGAAAGCTGTCAAATAATGATTACAAAATCCCTATAAATACTATGACTAGTTCTTATGAGAAAACCTAATGTAAAACTAAAACGGAATAATAAAAACTATTCTAATTCTTAAAGGGAAAATAATAAAACTATTTAACGAAGCCTTGTAAATCGATTCTTTCGAGGAAAGGGATTTGGCGTTAGACGAACACTGACAATAATCGTGATTTCGTCCTACATCAAGTAGTGACTATTTTTTTATCTTAAGGGTTACAATAAGACTTTTCTAGAACTCGTGGTTATAATAACACTTACCCAAAAATCCGGAGTTACGAGAGAATTTTTCTTAAATCTTTTAAACGACATAGAAAAGTAAAGTTAAAATTTTCATTTTTATCTCCACATACGTAATTTTTTCCATTATTGGTGTGACATTAGTTAGTTCGTTACAATAATAAATAGGTCATTTAAATGGACAAAAATTGTGATGGAAGTTTTCATATACTTTTGAATCAAAACATATGTTGTTTTATGTTTACCCTATACACTCAAACCAATTGGAACACATTATAATCTTTCAATTTTTTGGATGCCTTTATCTTATAAATTACATCTCAATCCCAATCCGCAGCAGATCAAAGTACCCTTTATGGAATAACAATTTGTACTCCTATATCATAATCAAGTTAAGCCACTAATTAGTTAATGCAACTTTGTTTCTCTAGCTGAGACGTCGGTTCCGCCCTGCTCGCCGGCCGGTTTCATATCTCCGGCCGGCTTAACTGGTAAAACCGTCGTCTGATCAGTACCACTGCTATCGACCTCTCCATCAATAGACAAACCTTCAATGTTTGCCGCTGCGCCGGAGTTGCTTTTGCCTTGCTTATTAATAACTGCCTCACAAAATTTGAAGTTATGGTTAAACACACCACAGTAACTTAATTAGATTTGGCAATTTGAATAAGCCATTTATACTGAAATTCAAATGTACATTCGTAATTCTACTTTTTAATCTTATTTTTTTTGTTGAAATGAACATAACATTTGTGTATTATAACGAAATTTATTCAAATCTCATTAAATCATACATATACTGAACTAACTTGATCCGATCTACAAGAAAACTCAAGAAAAATCAAATGCATAACTTATGAAAATATGGTCAAAACCTACAAAAAGAAATCAACAATAAACTAATGCGTTACAAAATGAGCTATCACATTATGACTATTACATTTTAGTTCGTAATACTATCGTGTATAAACTTTCAAATTAGTAAAGAATATGATTATTATGTGTGAGATATCATTACATTCCATGGAAAAAAATTTATATAAATTTTTTTAAAAAAGTTATTTATGATAAAACACGACGGAAATTTTTGATGAAAAATTAAAGATAGAAATTTTAAAAGATTGTGTTATGATTGATTCATCATGGTTTTTTATGTTAATCATTTTATCTAATTGATCTAGCTAATAATCTTAATAAAATCACAGAAACATGCATAGAAATTAACCAAACGCAATAATTATTGTCGAAAGAGATAGGATTAAGTACCTGGACTAGCACAAAACCAAAGAATTAGGGCACAAATAATAAGCACCACAGGGATAATATGAACGGCGTTTTCACCGAATTTAGCTCGATTCCTCTCCTTCTTGAATGCATCTGAATTAACCGCTTGATAGATCGGTAGTAATTCGTTCGTCTCCAACGACAGTGCTCGGAGAGATGACGGAAACTTCGACGTTGAAGCTGACGCCGAATTGTAATAACTTCTGTAAGGATCGTCGCCGATCACCCGGTTCGTGCTGGCCGATCTATACATGATTTGGTCGGATTATCAGAAAGTCGCCGGAATACTGATGGTGTGAATTCGGCTTTTGAATTAATATTGACCGGTCTCTCCCTTATTTGCTGTTCGGAGTATATATATAGATCTAAATTTGTCGCCGATTATTTTGGATGTTAGAAAAGTTTACTTAATTGATGTCTGAAGATGGTCCTATTTTTATGCTGTTTCAGATATATGTGGTAAATATATGCAGGTATGGAAAACAATTTTAGTTTCCTAATGGTAAAATGATCATGTGATCCTATAATTAGGATCCGATGCAATTTAGTTACAACATGTATTAAGTTTCCATTTTTATCTTTCCTTTAAAATTAGTTGTGAGTGGATGAAAGTAAAATTGTGAAAAACGAAAATCACATGCAAAATGGCAAATTAACCAGAGCTAGATTAATTTTTCACATACTAGATTATGGTAATTAATTATACACACTCCCTTTCCTCCAATAATATTCAAAACATTTAGGGTGTGGTTGGTTGGAGTTGATTTTGAGAGTCATGATTTTAATTTAAAATTTTGAGAGTTTAAGATTTTGTTTGTGATTTTATAAGTATGAATTTCTAAAAACCTTGTTTGATTTGTCTGACTGAATATTGTAAGTTATGAGACAAAAGCGGCACTATATTAACATTGTTCAGCTCTATTTTAGTATTGTTTCCGCACTGTTTCACTATTTATACTTATAAAAATTAAACCAACCAAACAAAAATTTCCTAATTTTAACTTTCAAAATCACGTGTCTTCAAAACTACCACAAACTATATACACCCATAATTTGTTGTTCTACATTTCAAACAATTTAAAAGTAAATATTTACATGTAGTACAATAAAAAAAACTAGCATTAATATTGAAAGAAAAAGTTAAGAACCACTTTATTTGAGTTTAGAAGATTATCAATATTATGTTAGGGGTTTTAGAAGAAAAAACTCATGAGCAAGTTTTTATTAAAAAGGGGTTTTAAGAACAGTTTAATATATATGAGGAAATTCTGATATTGGCAATATTATGTACCAATTAAATAACGACACATCATTTTTTACTAATTTATGATTGGGCCACGTGTTTAATCATTACCCAGACGGATTTAGTCATTCTGAATTAGGATTTTAGAACTTTACTAAAAATATTTTAACCAATTAATATATTACTATTATACATGTTTCATTATCTTATTGGTGTTTGATAAGGGTTATATCAGGGTCATTCAGATGAATGTTAGTTGAGTTTTAACGGTGTTATTAAGTAGTAAATTAATGTGAACTTGTCTTTTAAATTTATATAATATATAGGGATTCAAGAACTTTCTAGTTAATTTTCTTTTTACCAAATAAAAATAAATGATCGACTTAAAATAAAAATAATCTTATAAGAACTTTTAACCTTAACCATTAAATCAATAAATCTCAATGCATGAATGGTATAGATTTAAAGAAAACATCATCAAAGTCTTCAAACCTTAACCATAACTCATAAATTAAAGATGCTACTGAAACAAACTCACCAAATTAAATCTTCTTGCAGTAAAACAAAGATTAACAGCTGAAAACATATACTATAGTAGATCAGAGCCTGAGGGTATCCATGTAGTTCTTGCCCTCGGAGAGGTCATTCTTGGAAATGTACTCCAGAAACTCCTTGAAACTGCTGTCTTTGTACCCCTTAGGGCGGCGCTCACTCACAAGCTCCGGCGCCGTCTCCATCTTCTCCTCCAACTCCACGGTGTGAAGACTCGCAACCGAGATCCTCGTTGCCTCGTTGTTGACCCTAACCCTGTTGTAAAGAATAATATTGTAGAATGATGTGTATTAATAATAATAATAGGAGGTTGCTGTGTGTAGTCTAATATTTTACTCTTCCAGTCTGATATTAATAAAATATAGTATGAATTTATGAAAATATATATCCTCACTTGTTAGGTTTATTAGAAAACTTGTCAATTTTCATGAGGTGGTATTGTAATTTTAATAGTAATTTAGACTATGCTGAGTAAAATATTAGACTGCGTATAACCCTTCAGTAATAATACGTAGATACAACTTGTATAGACCGATACATATGACTAAGAGTTTGTTCACTATGGTTGCTGAACTGAACTAACTGGAAAATACTAAGTTATATTGGAAAATACTAAATTGAACTAAAATATAAATTATTGTATTGAAAATTGTAATAGAATGTCTAAATTAAGCTAAATTATATTAATTATATTTAGCGAAAACTAAACTGAACTGATTAATATTGAGATGAATGAACTGAAAAATATACACAACTAAATTGAACTAAACAGACCATAGATTTGTATCCACAGCTAGACATACAGTTCACACAATTATATTTACAAAATTTTTACAAAGCATATCCTAATAATACCTGTGAACCACGCTTTTGCAGAGGCCGTTGCTGAGCACCTCCAAGCAGTCCCCGACGTTGACCTGCAGGGCGCCCTTGATGTGTGGGACGTCCCTCCATTTAAGGTCACCTGGGTCCTGAACCTGGAGGCCCTCCCCGGTCTGCAGGACGACGGTGAGGAATGAGTAGTCGGAGTGCGGCGGAAGGCCGAGGGAGAGGTCGGGCTGAGGGCACGGCGGGTAGCAGTTGACCACCACGGCTTGCATTCCGGTTTGGATTTTGTCGGTCATGTAGTCAGGGCCGAGACCTAGGCCCTCGGTTATGGCTTCGGTTAGGAATAAGCTTAGCTCCAGCGACGCCTTTGCATACTCTCCCATTTTCTCCCTGTAAGTTGCAATCATTGACGGTTTTCAACGTAGGGCACGTGAGAAGACATCAAAGTCAAAGTCTTGTTTCATGAAATTCAGTGAATATTGAGACTATGATAAATTTCTCTAGCAACTCTTTAATTTCTAATTTGTTTAAATGCAAAGTATTCAAACTTTTGCTAAAGGATATGAAATTATATTGTTAGCTATATCATTCTTCATTTTAGTGTAAATATGTAATGACGTGTATTTCCAAGGTAAAAATGCAAGAAATATTACATAAAATGTATAATTTTTTAAAATGAAAAGATATTTATAATTCAGCTTTAATTATAATGAACTCATTAAGAATAGTAATAATGTTTCTAAATTAAGTAAAATTTGAAAAGAATTGATCTAAAATAAACAAAAATATTCAAATAAAATGAGGGAGTATTACATATGCACTTACGTACGCAAAGATGGATAAACATGCATGGGAATAGAAGTTAGGAATTCTATCATTAATTAGCATCAAGTGTATTTCCATTTTCAGCACCTAAAACTCAGTGCATGATCAATTTGTACCTACACACTCGAAACTACTAAAATTCAATTCAAAGATTTGGTCCTATAATAACAGAAGGGAGAAAGATACTTGATGCAGTGCATCTCAATCCTTATTAAACGGCTGAATTTAACTGAAAATATTCATATAAATTATATAAAATAGATCCTTAACATTGTGTTTGGTTGGAGTGAATTTTGATTTGGAATTTAGAGAGTCTGAGATTTTGTAAGTCTGAATTTGCTAAAATATTGTTTGGTTGGCTTGGAATTTTGTAAGTGTGAAACAAAACCTTGATTGGTTGGAGTGAATTTTGTAAGTTTATAACTAAAACCTTATTTAGGCTTTGTCTTTTGCAGAAACTAGACTTTGTAAGGTAAAATCAGGATTTTGTAAGGCAAAATCTGGACTTTCCAAAAAAATGAACCAAACAAAAACTTGCAAAACTAGACTTGAATAGTTAAAATTTTGTAAAATTTTGCCCAACCAAACACACCCTAATTGACTCCAGTTGTATTTACCCACACACTTCGAGCCATTAATAATGTCACTATTTTTTCAACTTTTTTCTTTTGTATTTAACTATAAATTTCTTATAATATATAATAATACTATTATGTGAAATATTTTTGGATTATTTCAACTTGTAGTTACCCTGCACCCGTTCCTTAAGTTCTTGACTATTATTTATTATCATTTGGAATAAAAGTTATCGACAATCAAACATTATATGAAAAGATAACTGATGAAACGGTGTCAAAAATAGTGAATCAGAGAGGACAATTTTTATTAAAAACAAGATTTCACCTGTATTCAGGGGGATTGTCAGGCCAAAGGATGATGTACTTATCAAGCGGATTAGCGTAGTGTTTAAGGAACACTCTCCACAGCTGAGTCCTGTCGAGTCCATCCTTAATGCTGGTGCAGTACCTGACTGGTGTGTCAGCAGCAGCTGACATGAGTTTCATCTTCTCCGAAGTCGGCAAATTGAAAAACTCCGTCGCGGTGGAAAGAGCTCCTTCCAGAACAGACTCCGGAATTCCATGGTTGACAATCTACAAATAGACATACAAAAAATAAATCATAAATCTTATTTAATTTGGAAAACGTAATAGATCAACAATTTTATAAACCATCCAAACATTTATCAAAATAAAGATGTTAAGTGCAAACCAGAAACAGATCCAAAAATAGGAAAATGCTAAAATCCTCTGAATATTTAATTAAGTGCACGTTAATTTACCTCTGCATTTTTTTAAAAGAGAAAAGTTAGTATAATATGTAAGTTGTTCTACACAGTTATTTTATTATCATAGTACAAAATACAGTTTTACTGACAAAAATAATTATGAATACACTTAGCAATATACATGAGAGGTATAGTAATTCTATGGTATGTTAGATTACAGTAAGTAAAATATTACGGTTAGTCTTTTAGGTTATTCTAAAGTTAGTAAAATACTCAACCCCTTTGGTCATAAAGAAAAAAGGTATGTATAATTGTGTACGTGAATAAATTCAGCAAATAAATTAAATTAAAACTAATGTTTACTTTTTTAGAAAAACTAATGTTTACTAATGTAACGTTCCTTTCAAAAAAAATAATAATAATGTTTACTAATGTAACGTTACCATACTTGAAAAAACCCGCCGGTTTTGCATACTCTTGAAATTTCCTCAACGATAGCAGCTCGTCGAGAACCATCGGTCATTCCGGCCATATCTATAACCGGAACTTCGCAATCATCCGGCCTTTTCATCTCCGACGTAGACCGGCTGGACTCTTCAACCACGTAACAATCAGGAACACGCTCAAAACCGCCGGTCTCCTGCGGAGTTTCCCCCGCCGGGAAGGAACCGGAGCCCTCATTCTTTGCCGCCATTGCCCTAGTTACCTGAAATAGAAAGATACTATATATGTTGTAGAGGAAATGTATTTGAGCTACCGATTGCAATATGTGTACTTATAGAAACTGAGGAACCGTCAAGTGGGCAACTTGATACAATGGAAACCCAATTAATTTCCATGAAAAAAGATTTAGCTACTTGAAAACCTGGATCTCACTGCTATCCGGTTTGCGGTACCCCTTGCTTGAATTTAGTCCGGTTTTGATGTGCAAGTGCTGCATGTTGCTGTAAATAGGCTAACTGCTGACACGTTCGGGCATGGGTTTTGAGTACTCATGGGACACAAGAAGACAGAAAAGAGCTTTAAGCAAGCATGAATCCTATCAGTAAGCTATGACGAAACAAGGCTTGACTATTGTGGTATTTTTAGTGTTTGTTTTCACCGGAAGGTTTGGTTCGTGGTTCAGCGGGATCTCGGTTTAAAAAAAAAATGTAAGAAGATGGGTGTACTAACAAGTCTAGAATGCATGGCCATCTCTCCTCGGCGTGAATAATACTTAATTAGTCTAGATACATAAATGACAAATTTTAGCTTTTTTGATGCAGTTTCATGTAGTTTCAAATCACAATTTCATCTACATTTTATTTCACAAGTCAAAATTATGCAGTTGGATGGGGATTATGTACGACTCTTCAACCTTACGTAAAAATCATCAAAAATATGTGATTGAATTTGGGTAAATACAATAATACAAATAAAAGTTGTTTGAGAATTTCCGCGGCAATTTGAATAAGGTGTAGAGTATTCCAGCATAGTTATACTATTATCCGTCCAATGCCGATCCTAAAAATATTAAGACCTGAATTTAAGCATGAAAAGTTGAGGCCCCCAACTAAAATATATTTAAAATTTTCAAATAACATCACAATATTAAAAACCTGACTCTGCTGCCTTAAATATTTAGATTTAAAAACTGAGTCGTTTTATTCAAGAAAGGAAGGTTTTTTAAATAAAAAATTAAATATGATTTTAAAACCGTCAAACCATGTAATTTTACTAACTTGAACACAATGATCATATTTTCAACATATTTCGATTAATGTTTGTGATATATAACTGATTTGCAAGGTGTATGTAATAGAAGTACTAGTAATATATATGATGCATATGTCTGATATACATGATTATTAACCATAGCATATTTATGAAAGACGTATTTTTATTTCAAACTGTAAAATAAGCAAAATACAGACTGCATGTCGCATGAACTTCATACTTTGCAACTTAATAAAGAACAAAGGATCAAAAGTAGTTTCGCATCTCAGAATCAGTTGGAAAACTATCTATTTTAGAGTGGCTGTATTTTGTAAGACTTGAACTCATCATGGATCGCTTATTTCTCTTCGTCAACCTCTGTAGAAACGGAAGAAGAGTATATAAATTTGTGTATATTCATGTGTGTATAAACGGGAGATATACAAATATATATATATTCCTACGGAGATAATTAGGCTAACCTAATTTATATATGGAATTTACCTAATATATCACAAACATACAAGGAATGGGTTATATTGCTAATAACCAAATAAACCTAATGTTAATATTCCAAAATATCTCCTTAACACTCCTCCTCAAGATGGAGCATGAGGATCCCGAATGCCCATCTTGCCAATCAATTCTCGAAATGTACGACGTCCAAGTGCCTTAGTGAAAAGATCAGCGGGTTGTTCTGAAGTACGTATATGATGAGTAACTATCTCGCCAGACTGGACTAAGTCACGAACAAAATGACAATCAATCTCAATATGTTTGGTGCGTTCATGAAAAACTGGATTTGCTGCGATATGAAGAGCTGCTTGATTATCACAAAACAGTGTCATCGGTTGAGAATGAAGCACACCCAAAGAGCGGAGAAGAGCCTTAAGCCAAATCATCTCACAGCAAGCATAAGCCATAGCACGGTATTCTGCTTCAGCTGAAGAACGAGACACAGTGGGCTGTTTCTTTGTTTTCCATGAAACAGGAGATTCACCAAGAGTCACAAAGTAACCAGTCAAAGACCGTCTTGTAAGAGGACAAGCAGCCCAATCTGAATCGCAGAATCCTGTAAGCCGAAGAGGACTATTAGCCGATAGAAATAAGCCTTGACCGGGATGACCTTTCAGATAGTGCAAAACACGCAAAGCAGCCTGCCAATGCGCCACACGTGGTGTCTCCATAAATTGTGCCAAAGTATGAACCGAGTAACTCAACTCCGGACGAGTTATAGTCAAATAAATGAGTTTCCCAACAAGACGTCGGTACTGTGCTGAATTTTCATAAAACGGACCTTCATCACGAGCTAAATTATGTTGTTGCTCCATGGGAAAGTCAGTGGGCTTTGCTCCTAGTAAACCAGTATCAGTCAAAATATCCAAAGTATATTTCCGTTGAGACAGAAACATACCATCAGGTCGACGAGCAATTTCAATGCCTAGGAAATACTTCAACACACCAAGATCCTTCATATGAAAACAGGAACTCAAGTATTTCTTAAAAGCAGATAAAACATCTCCAGACGAACCAGCAATTACGAGATCATCAACATAAACCAGAACATGGAGAACAACACCATTACGTATGTAGGAGAACAAGGAATAGTCAGCACGACTTTGAACGAAACCATAACGTCGCAATGCCTCAGCCAACTTAGCAAACCAATTACGAGGAGCCTGACGGAGACCATAGAGCGACTTCTGAAGCTTACAAACAAGATCAGGACTAGGGAGAGCATAACCTGGCGGAGGCTTCATATAAACCTCCTCCTCAAGATCACCGTGCAGAAAAGCATTATGAACGTCCATCTGATGAAGCTCCCATCCCTTTACAACCGCTACACTTAAAAACAAACGCACAGAAGACATTTTAGCAACAGGAGCAAATGTCTCTGTAAAATCAGTTCCCTCAATCTGGCGATTTCCAAACACAACTAAACGAGCTTTGTAACGCTCAACCGAACCATCTGAGTTGTACTTAGTACGAAACACCCATTTGCAGCCAATTGCACGCTTGCCGGGAGGAAGAGACGACAAAGTCCAAGTTTTATTTCGCTCAAGAGCATCAATCTCATGAGCCATAGCCAATCGCCAGTGAATCGAACGAGAAGCCTCGGAAAACGTAGTAGGATCCGAGCCAGCTGTGACTGCAGCCAAAAAACCAGAATGCGCAACCGAAAAATTATTACAGGAAACATAATCAGCAATTGGATAGCGAATACCTGAGGGCGATGAGGAAGCGAGAGCAGCAGTTGGGGGGTTTATTGGACAAGCAGGAGCAGCAAGGACATAATCTTGAAAACGAACCGGAGCACGACGATCGCGAGTACCTGGCGGACGAGGAGGTGGGGGTGAAGCGACCAACTCCACATCAGAATCAGACGTAGAAGGCGAATCACCGTGAGGGGACGACCTGAAATCGAGGTCGGAGTCAACAGGCAAAAAACTCGCGTTGATCGGTGAGGACGGATCAGAAGAGACGGCGGACGGCGGGTCGCGTTGATCAGGAGACGGAGACCGAGCAGAAACCGGCGAAGCAGACTCAACGATCAACGGAACTGAAGCATTGAATGGGCTAGCAGACGCAGACGAAGAAGACGCACCCGTAGCCAACGTCGCCGATAAATCCGACGGCAATACAGTCGGAGCAGTGGCCGGCGACGCATTGATACCAGCCGGCGACGCGGTCGGAGTGAGCTCGGCCGGAGTAGAGGTCGGAGCTCTTTTGTTTTGAATGGGTGGCGACGCGGTCGGTGATGCTGATGTAGAGGATGAATGTCGGACATCCAGAGGCACATCAGGGTTACAAGCACCTGGGTTATGCACGCCTGGTTCAATCAAGGCCGGTTCAACCAAGGCCGGCCCATGCACGTCCACAGCTGGATCATGCGAGCCATGCAAATGCTGGGCGTCGTCAGACGCGTTCTGAGTCGGCTCAGAACTGGAGGCAGCAGGCAACGGTTCTGGTGAGGCAAACGGAAAGTAATTCTCGTAGAATACAACGTCTCGACTAGCAAAAACCATTCTTGACTCCAGATCGTAAACACGCCAAGCCTTCTTATCCATCGAGTAGCCAAGAAAGATACACTTTCGACTTCTTGAATCGAACTTATCGCGAGGTTTCGGAAGGCGGGTAGCGAAGCATAAGCATCCAAAAACTCTCAAATTTCCGTAGTCAGGAGCACGACCATATAAAAGCTGGTATGGCGTGCGATCTTGCAGCAATGGAGAAGGCGTGCGGTTGATGAGATAAGCAGCAGCAAGTACGCAATCACCCCAAAAGTCGATGGGAAGGTGCGCTTGAAACATGAGAGCACGAGCAACATTAAGAATGTGACGATGCTTGCGCTCCACACGACCATTTTGTTGAGGCGTGTAAACAGTGGAGGTTTCAAACCTAACTCCTTTCTCTGCGAAGAACTGACGAAGCGGGAGAAACTCTGTACCATTGTCTGCTCGAACACACTTGATCTTGCGGTTAAACTGAGTAGAGACGAACGCAAAGAACTCCTTCAGCTTGGAACCAACCTCAGACTTACTAACTAGTAAATATACCCAAACAGCTCTAGAGAAATCATCAACAATAGTTAAAAATGAAAATGCTCCACTAATAGACGGGTTTTTATAAGGACCCCAAACATCACAATGTATAAGATCAAAAGCATGACTAGCTGACTTGGAATTTAAAGAAAAACTACTTCTAGACTGTTTTGCTCGATGACAAATGGAGCAAGGAACAGTTTTATTACTACGACTCAAAGCTAAAGCTGGAATGGATGACAACACCGTTGCAGAAGGATGCCCAAAACGTTGATGCCATAAATCAAAGGAGGAAACAGCAGCAGCAGACACACACAGAGATCGCGAAGACGCCAGATGAGCTCCTAGTCTGCGTAACCAATAAACCCCTCCTTGCTGACTACCCACTCCAATCACCGTCCTCGTGCTGATGTCCTGGAATACACATATATTTTCGGTGAGCAAAACAAAGCATTTTAAAGCAGCAGTCAACTTGGCAAAAGACAACAAGTTACAACGTAATTCCGGAATAAATAAAACCCGAGGAAGCATAATATCGCCAAAATATAAAGTTCCATGCAGGAAAGCAGTAGACACAGAACCATCAGGGAGAATAACATCAACATTAGTAGGCAGAATATGTTGCAAAATGTCTTTGTTACCGGTCATGTGATAGGAAGCACCCGTGTCAAGAACCCAAGGCAAAACAATCTTACCAGAATTGTTGAAATTCATCTTGGACAACATATTCTGAACGGCGCTCCACTGTTCATTCGACAAAGCTGGACCAAGAGCTTGCCGATCCAAGTCGGTGATGACGGGGGCAGCAGTGGGTGCATCCGGTGCAGAAACAGCGCCGGCAAACGGTACTCCAGGCGAGACACGAGCACGAGGGTTACGACGGAACCAGGTCGGGTAACCAACCAGAAGAAAACAACTACTTTCATCGTGACCCTTCTTGTTGCAGTGAGTGCATGTTAATGAACGTCGATCAGTGGCAGCCGAAGCATTGAGTTGAGGGGCTGGACGGGAGGCGGAAGACTGTGACGGGCGACGGGCGACAAACGCCATGTTGTCAGTGGAGGAAGAACGACTGTTGGCGATCATGGCATTACGCTCCTCTGTGATTGCAAGTGCATAAACACGGCTAAGTGGGGGCAAGGGCTCCTGTGCCCAAATGTTGGATCGCAGAGTGTGGAAAGAACTGTCAAGGCCGATGAGAAAATGTTGAACAATCTCGATCTCTCGTTGCGAAGCAGCATGATGAACGGCCGGACAAACACATGGATTAGGTGGCATGTAGGAATACAACTCATCCCATAACTTCTTGCAGCGTCCATAAAACTCAGCAATGGATTGACCATTCTGGCGGCAGTTATAGATGTCTGCTTTAAGTTGACACATCCGCGGTCCATTCCCAACCAAAAAACGTTGTTGTAGATCATCCCAAAGTTCCTTGGCTGTAGACGAAATCTTAATGACTGAGCGGACAGATGGATCAAGTGTTTGAACGATCCATCCTATAAGCATGGAGTTGACACTACGCCAATCATTGGCAAACGGCGAGCCTGGCAAAGGTTGCTGAATAGTTCCATCCACGAAACCATCCTTTCTCTTAGCAATCAAAGCATTCATGAAATTTTCACGCCAATCATGATAATTATCACCCTTCAAGATCACTGGAGAAACCGTAAGTCCAGTATGATCGGATGGATGAACATAATAAGGGTTGTTTGGCCTAAGCTGAGGATTAGTATCATCAGCAGGTTGTTGGTAAAGCCGAGTGGCAGCAGCAGTAGCGGCTTGGACGGCTGCATTGAAAATAACAGGATCAAAAGCATGCATGCCCGGAGCAGAAACAGCGGCAAGGGCATTAGCATTAGCTGCAGGATGAACGGGCGGGACGACTGGTGTAGCACCGGTAACGGTATTTATCTCAGCATCGTTGGGACCGATATCATCAATCTGAACATCGTTATGAAGGTTTTGACTATCCATAAGGTCGGAAAAACGTCAACAATGGAATCAAGTTGTAGATGCAACGTCCTCTTGTATCGCTGCGGCAGTGAAGTGACCTAGCGGCGGCGGTAGAAGAAGGTAAAAAAAATTTAGGGTTTTAGGATCGAAAGCTGTGATACCATGTAGAAACGGAAGAAGAGTATATAAATTTGTGTATATTCATGTGTGTATAAACGGGAGATATACAAATATATATATATTCCTACGGAGATAATTAGGCTAACCTAATTTATATATGGAATTTACCTAATATATCACAAACATACAAGGAATGGGTTATATTGCTAATAACCAAATAAACCTAATGTTAATATTCCAAAATATCTCCTTAACAACCTCAAAAGTCTTTCTTGCTTGCTTCAACTCTTGATTCATCGCCAACAACTCTGTACACCGATTGAGTTTCGGAGGATCCTTACGAATCAAAGATAAAAAGTCGTCAATCAGAAGCTTCCCTCGTTTTGATGCTTTACCTTGGGCTTTTTGGACCATATCTGTGACATAATCCACAACAATGTCCTCCACAAGGCCCGTAGTTTCTGGAAGTGGATTTGTGTCGTGAATCGAAATTAACAGAACAAAAATAAAATAAAAGAACCAAATGTATTTCAATTATTAGAAAGAGAAGAGAGAATAAGGGTGTGTTTGGTTCGCAAGATTTTTGAGAGTTTGGATTTTGTTTTGGGTTTTTGAGAGTTTGGGTTTTTGTTTGGGATTTTGAAAGTCTGGTTTTGCAAAATCCTTGTTTGGTTGGGTTGACTTTGTGAGTATAGAACAAAATTTTTGATTGGTTTTTAGGATTTTGCAAGTCTGGATTTTGGAAAACTTGGTGAACCAAACAAGATTTTACAAAACTGGATTTGGATAGTCCAAGTTTTGCAAAAACTTGTCCAACCAAACACACCCTAAGGGCGAGTCCAAGCTTCTCTATGTTCTTCTTTATAATAGGTAATGAAATCAAACAATCCCTAAACTATATTCAATCATCTAACAGTTTCCATATTTTAGGGAACTTCATTTTAATAAATTAATAGTTTATATTAACTTTCCTTTTTTTCCCCTTCTCTTTGAAAATCAATCTCCTCCGCGGTTCTACCCCATCCATTCTTTCTTGATCTTCATGATAATTGCTCCGGCAAGATATTCCCAGGAGATTAACCACTCCCGTTTCTTGATCTTCTTTCTCCCCTGTCTCCAGACTCGTCGCCGCCGGGGAACTTAACTCCGATGGTTATTCCAGGCCGCCTGTGGAATCAATTGTAGAAGAGCATTGGCGTCTCTGCAATGTACATGCAGTTGTTGCACAAGACAAGGTGGTTATCTTCGACCAGACGGATTTTCTTGGGGTTGATCTCCAGGTTCTGATTCTGCGGGTCTCCATCGGTGTTGGTGATGAACTGATGATCGGAGCAGATCGTTGCGCTGGGGCGAATTAAGTGGTGGTGTTTGTTGAGTCACGACGGCGATGGACGGTGTAAAGGTGGAATCAAGCAGGTGTCTTGGTGGGATGCTAAATGATGGCAGCGAAGGCGTTGGAAAATATTAATATTTTTATCAACTCTCCTTCCCTATAATTCTCCTTCTCTCTTTACAAGTTTGGGGATTCTCCCTCTCTCTCTACAACTTGTAGTACTTATAGGGAAACTCTTAGATTTGCAAAATCCCTAAATTCCATCAAAATCCTTATTATAGAGGAGTTGTTGGACTTGCCTTAATAGTGGTTCTCAAAGAGCATTACAATCATGATCCACAATTTGGATAATCCTAACATACTAACAGAAAGGAAGTTTATAGCCTCCAGAATTCGAGCTGCCGCCGGTGAGGTCCTAACTGCCATTGACCAGGGCAGTTGACTGGTCTTAGCTTACTAACTGCTCTTAGCTCCCTTTTTGCATCCAAGCCCCTCCTTTTCTTTATTTTTTCAATCCTGCCCCAAATCATGATACTCCATCCCCCTTAATTCAAAGCTTGACCTCAAGCTTTAAAGTTGGGAAACTGATGCAACAAGAATTCTATATCTTCCCAGGAAGCATCTTCAGCTCCCTTCCACCAAATGAGCCACCGCAACACAGCCTTTCCATCTTTATTAAGCAACCTTCTTTGCAACACCTTGTCAAGTTCAGCTTATTTTACCTTAATTGCGTGGAAGTTAGCTGAACCACGTTGTAGTTAGTTGAATCCAGCTGCAATTAGTTAAAACACGCTGTAATTAGCCGAACCTAGTTGCAGTTAGTTGAAGTCGGCTGAATTTAGTTTGACTTGACTGTTAACTGCAAAAAATAAGCTGAGATTAACAGGATCATTGCATTGTTCAACTTGTATGTTACAAAACTTAGCATATCCGGCAATAATCAGTAGATTAGTCCAATTTGATAGAGGTTAGCTCGGTTTAGTAAAGTGTAGTAAAAATATAATTTATCAAAATTAAGGTAAATGTAATTATAGTGAATTTATATTTCAATATATTATTTTCTCTTTTTCGATTGAAAATCTCTCTGCCTACTTATTTATTTTCTAAACTGCTTGTAGAGTTCACAAAACATAGAAAACAATGTTTGCAGATAAACCAGCTATCCCCTTCACAACGAACTATCTAAAAGAAGATTAAAAATAAACTGCAAATTGAACCAAATAGTGAGAATCTGTTCGAGCATATTGAACCATCTCTGCAGGCAAGGGCCGTTCTGTCCAATCTCCTTGCGTCAGGGACTTGTTCTTTGAAACCCCACAGTGTGTTTCAAGCAAACTTTTTGGTTGATATATTCAGTTTCGTTGTATGATTATAAACAAAACTCTGGTTGAAAGATTTTAATTGACTGACTAGAAACAATAATCCGTATTTTACTTATTTGCATTCCGTATTTTTATTATATAATCGTATATATATATATATGTATTGTTTATAACATATGCATATATCTGATATATATAATTATTAACCATAGCATATATATGGAAGATGTATTTTTATTTTATACTGCAAAATAAGCAAAATACGGATTGTATTTAGCATGAATTTCAGACTTTGCAACTTAATAAAAAACGAAGGATCAAAAGTAGTTTCGCATCTCAGAATCAGTTGGAAAGCTATCTACTTAATAGTGGCTGTATTTTCTAAGACTTGAACTCATTATGGATCGCTTATTACTCTTCGTCAACCTCAAAAGTCTTTCTGGCTTGCTTCAACTCTTGATTCATCGCCAACAACTCTGTACACCGATTAAGTTTCGGAGGATCCTTACGAATCAAAGACAAAAAGTCGTCAGTCAGAAGCTTCCCTCGTTTTGATGCTTTATCTTGGGCTTTTTGGACCATATCTGTGACATAATCCACAACAATGTCCTCCACGAGGCCCATAGTTTCTGGAAGTGGATTTGGATCATCCCCAAAGCCGTACATCATGTGCTGCAAGTCTGTCTGAAACATTCCTCGCTTCCGCTTAACTGAAGTTTCAGATCCTACTTTCGCTGTCGACGAGGTTGTCATCCTCTAATTTGTACAAATGAAAAGAAGAAGAAAATAAAAACAAGGATGATCTTGTGTTGCAATGCGTCTTTATTTATAGGAGCAAAATAAAAAACAAAGAAACACAAGAATCCTAATCCACCATTTTTCCTAAAACCCACAAAAAACAAGATTTTTGTATTATAATTTAAAACATGTTTCAATACCACAAAAAAAATATTAACAATTTTAAAAAAAGAATAACCGATAAAAAGTGTCAAACTCCCTCTCCTCTCATCTCGTCATTTTTGTAATTTTCATGTAAAGTACTAAAGACGTGGATTGTAGAAAATGATTAATGAATATTATATATACACATCTTAATGCAGAATTAAAATAAAAAATTTCATTACTACATCCATTTAAACACAATTAAATCTTACTTTATGATGATGTTTTTTTGAAACTACTCATAAATTGCTTCATCAACGAGTAATCGGAATTACTAATCAAATATGGTCCCTCAATATTGTCTATACCATGTTAACAAATTATTCTAAAATTCACAATCTTATTATTTGGGAGTGGATTTACCACTAAACCACACCTGCTGCAAAATGTAAAAAATCCGACAAAAATTGGAAGAAAATAAAAAAACCGGGAAAAAGAAAATCTAGATGTAG
Source organism: Sherardia arvensis (assembly GCA_948330725.1). Classification (NCBI taxonomy): domain Eukaryota; kingdom Viridiplantae; phylum Streptophyta; class Magnoliopsida; order Gentianales; family Rubiaceae; genus Sherardia; species Sherardia arvensis. Next base: position 47,268,559 of record OX415236.1, read on the forward strand.
CCAGATAGTGCCTTCCTGCATAATCCCCACGCCAGCTAAAGCAAAAATTATCCATATTCTTTCCATTTTTTATCACGCCTATATTTACACGTCACCAAAATGATGCTCCTCAAACCCCCAACCGCCACCGCCAACACAATCTCCACCGTCGTCTCCTCCCTCCACCCCGCCGCTGCCGCCTTCCTTCGCCGGCCCGCCGTCAATTTTCCCCGGAGCAAGCCCACCTTTGGGTCCAGGTCCATCTACTCCTCCCCGAGAATGAACTGGCTCAGCAAGCTAGGCTTCGGTACGCGCGCGCCCACCGAGTCCTCCATGGACTCCTCGATTGCGCAGGGTCCGGATGACGACATACCCGCCCCGGGTCAGCAGTTCGCTCAATTCGGGGCGGGCTGCTTCTGGGGCGTGGAATTGGCCTTCCAGAGAGTTCCCGGAGTTACGAAGACGGAGGTGGGGTACACGCAGGGGTTGATGCATAATCCGACGTACGAGGATATCTGCACCGGGACGACTAAGCACTCCGAGGTTGTTAGAGTTCAGTATGATCCCAACGAGTGTACTTTTGATTCTCTGCTCGATGCTTTCTGGGCTCAACATGATCCCACCACTCCCAATCGCTCGGTATGAAATTTCAGAAATTCGGATTATCTTCTGCATGTGCTGTTTTGAGTGTAGCGTGTAGTTTGTTCATCTTGTTTGTGGATAAGTTTTTTCTGGTTTGAATGGCAACCTATAATTTGATGGTCTAAAACGTATTTGCACTCAAAGATGAGGAAATGATCGGTATCTTCGTTTGATCTGCTTGAACTAATGTGTTTTTAGCTGCCTTTATTTTTGATGCATTAGTATAAGTAGCTATCCATGCATCATATCATTTGTACATCCTACAAACTGTTCGGTTAATCTGCATAAAGTAAAATGCTGTATTGTTTTTTGGTTGCCCTTGCATTAGTAGTTTTAGATATCAATCCATCATATCATTTGTACATCCTAAATATTGTTTCTCGACATCAAAAAATGAACTAAGGTTTAGGAAAAAGTGAATGGGACAAAAACACTCAGTTTTCGCAAAGTTGTGCATTATCCTCTCTAGACCTTACTTCTGAGTTGGATATGTGGGTATGTTTGGTGGATTCATTCTTGATGAATAAGTGAGGATGTGGCTTCAGTGTCTCTTTTGACTTCAAAACTAGGAGAATGAGACTTGGTGATGTCATAATGAGAGTTTAAGAACGAAACCGCTGTTTTGATTCACGATTCAATGTAACTTCAAGTAACAAATTCATTTTGGTTAGTTTGTGTTAGAGGTAAAGCTTCATGAATAGCATGTTTTGTCCAAGACTGGCTTTGTGCTATCTGAAATTATAAGTGCGTGAATGATCAGAAAATGACTGTTTATGCAGTTCTGGCTGATGAATTCAGTATTATGTCTGTCTGGTGCAAAATTGATTCCAGCAACTCAAATTTAAGAACTTAAACCTTTGAGATACATCCTTGTGACTGCTTGTGTGTATGTTAATTTGGCATACTCCCTTGTGACTGCATGTGTTTATGTTAAATTGGTATCGTAATGCTTTTCGGGTGGGCCATCTGTTGGTGACCAAAACCCGCTTTGTGTTTACTTTGTCTAGTTGTCTGCTTAATAGATGCGAGTCTACAAAGATTTCGCGTCCTTTGGGAGGACTGGTTTCAGAGTATGAGCTTTGAGTATTATTTTTACTCAATTTCTCACTTTTATTTCCACTGGTACTCTATTGTATTCGTATTATTATGAGTTTTTGAGTATAATTTGAACTACATTCATCCTTTTTTGGAAGAAGAAATAGCGTTGCCACAATCTTTCTTCCTATGCTCATGCAAAGCATGTTATTATATACTGTATGGGTAGCACACAAACAATTGATCCGTTTGAACATAAGTACATCTGACAATTAAGCATTCTCTGTGGTGCAGGGGAATGATGTTGGAACTCAATACAGATCTGGAATCTACGTCTACTCTCCTGAGCAAGAGCAAGCTGCCCTTGAATCAAAGGAACGCCAGCAGAAAGTCCTGAACAGGACCATTGTCACTGAAATCTTGCCTGCCAAGAAGTTCTACAGGGCGGAGGAGTATCACCAGCAGTACCTCGCGAAAGGCGGCCGCTTTGGTTTCAGGCAGTCTACTGCTAAAGGATGCAACGACCCTATCAGATGCTACGGTTAAAAGAATGTCCTTCCTATCCCCGATCATGGCTGTCTAATATAGGTTTCTCTCGCTTATTTGGATGTGTTTATTTTGCCCTGTTATTGCAATCTTGTGAAAAAAATTACTGTTATGTATAGCATTGTGCTGCTGCCACTTGTGCTTTCGAAAAAGGTAATAAGATGTTGATTGAATACAATGAAATTAAATGGATGAATATGTACATCACTGTGTTTCTCTTAGTTCTTGACCAAAGCTAAAACAACATGAAAGTAAAGTATGCTTAGGAAGTCATTTCTAGGTCGTTGGTCCTTTCGGGAAGACTGTCTCTTGCATAGTCCTTTTGCGCATTATCTGAGAACATGAAAGCGAGCAGGAAGAAGAGCATGGAGTTGAGCGCCAGGAACCCTCCTCCGCCAAGGAGCCCTGTTTTGGCAGTCGGGCAGGTTGTCTCGAGATTGTGGTGTTTGTTCCTGCTGAGGTGCATCTGCTCTGTGGCAGTCGGCCATATGAGCATGACCGCGGCAAAGCCAGCCATGCCAAGGGCTAGGCCGAAGAAGCATTTGAAGATTGTGCTCTCGAAGAGGGCAGCCCGGACTTTCCCCCTGGTATCCTTGAGTATGGCAAAACATCCTGCCGCGCTCGAGGCAAAGAGGAAGATGACTGAGAGTATACCTAAAAGGACAGTAGGATTCTTTGGGTATGTGCAAATGACGAAGCCTTTTGCTGTAATAGGAGTTCCAGCTAGGGGCTGTTGAGGCAAGTACAGAACACAGATGTTAATTTCGAATCTGACGAAATAAACGTTAAGGAAATTGAAAGGGATTAAAAACACATGATTCAAGTTGAAACTAACCAACAATAGTATACAAATCAAATTGTATAAATACCCCAACGTTTATTAATCAATGAATTCATAATACTTCATTTCAATAAAATAAAAAACAGTTCCAATATTTATATTGGGGTTTGCTAGATGCATGCAGGTCTAGTTTGTTTCAGCAGATTTAATGAAAGTGGAAAATTATCATAATTATCCTTCATTAGTTTTTACATAAATCCGTAATGTTTGAATACGTATCTAAATCATCGTGAATTATATACAAATTTCAGAAGGTATTATTGTCACTTCAGGTTTAATTTAGTCATGCTGAAGTAAACTGGTCATAAACATATGAGTTCAATTTAATTTAATTTAGTTTAATAAAATATAATTCGATGAATCTAGATAAATTTATACATAGAGTACATTAATTTTCACTTCAGTTAGAATAATTTAATTTCATACAAATCAGTAAAAAATAAGATTAAACAAACGGAAACTCAAGGAAAACACAATGTAGACTAACCTTCTTATTTTCCGCAAGAACTCCCAGTATGAAGGAGACTAGACCCAGAGCAGCCGTCAACACTTGCATCTTCATCGATACCATGTTACTTGCGATTCAACCAAATGGTAGAAACAATAATTAATTTAAGTCTCCATCTTTTTTGCCAAAGCTTTGTAGAAGAAAAAGAAACATCAAACAGAGGCAGAAAATATACCTTTTTGGCGTGTGGTAACTTTGTAAAGATGAAGATTTCAAACAGGGATCTTTTAAAATTGCGGACCTTGAATATAAATTAGTCGAAATATATATACTAGTTCATTTGATTAAAGAATCCTAGTTAGATTATGACTCGCTGTTCTTCTCCAAATCAAAGTCTAGTTAGATGAGTACTTAAACTTAATTAACCTTTTTATGTGTAATATTAAAAAAAAAAGTAAGCTTTTTATAAATATTTGTTTAAATTAATTAACCACTCTCCGGAGTCCGGACAATGGAATACACGGAGAGTAACATATAATTTAATCTATCATTTGAACTTATTTTCTAATATGTGCAGAACTTTCATTAGAATGATATTCGGCTAATTATTTTCAAAATTCAAATAATGGGGTGATGATGAGTAATGGTTGGATAAGTTTGGCTGAATTATAATTTTGTAAAAAAAATATATTAATGGATTAGAAAATATATGGATAATTATGGCATGGAGTAAAAATCTACCCAACCCACCTATATATGGTGTAACATGTAAAAGAACATAGTAAATTTGCAATATTTAAAACAAGTTTTTTTTTAAGACAATATTTAAAACAAGTTTATTAAACGCTTAATTAAATATCTTGTTTCTGAATCTCGTCTTCATATATATCCGTTTCTTTCTCTTGTTATTACACGATGAATAAATCAATTCAAATGACTGTCTTTGCCCTTTGGTACTAATTAACAACTTTTTTTAGCAAATAAATCCAGAAGTTGAAGAACTTATTTCTATATCAAATTCAGTTCATTCGTGTAAAAGGATATCTTGCTTTCTGATTATAAGGTCATGTCCAGATGAAATGCGTTGAACTGTGATGTGCTTATTAGTGTTGTGTTGTATTGATCAGTATGATGATGTGCTGATGAGTGGTGAGTTGTGCTGATTAGTGATTTGTTGTGCGGATCTTGTGCTGAAAGTGTTGAGCAATATTGTTCATTTGAGCTAAAAGTGCTGACATGAGTTATAAAAATAGTTGAAATGTATTACTAAATTGAGTAATTGCTAAAATAAACTCAACTAAATTGAATTATATGGTTATTTATAATTTGCTCATTTTTATAGTATTAACCTTTATCGAATGAGAATAACATTCATTCGGATGATCCTTTTATAACACTTACCAGACATCAATAAGATAATGACACATGTACAATTGTAATTTTTTAATTCGTTAGATATTTTTAGTAAATTTTCTAAGACCCTAACCTATAATGCTTAAACCCGTATGAATAATGGTTGAATACGTGGCCCAATCATAAATTTGTTAAAAATGATGCATCGCTATTTAATTGTTGTCAGATATTGCCTATATATTAGGATGATCCTGAATCCTGATATATATTAAACTGTGATCGAATTAGTTGAAATGAGTGTGAAACATAATCATGGTTTCATCTGCATTGCACGACAATGTTTAGCACAACCGTGTTTCTCAAGTGGACCAAAAAAAACACATCTAAGATCATTTTACATTCACAAACTATCCTTCAAAAATAATGAGATGCAAAATAAGTATATATTTTTCTGAAACTATTTTGTGCTATTACATGGATGACAATGATTAGTTATTTGCTATTATTTATTTTATTTAAATAATGTGCAAATCTCATATATTTTAATTTCATGAATTTGTAATATAAGTTGCACTATTATTTAAGTGCTATTTGAAGTAATAAAAAAATGTTTATTACTCAAGTAATAACAATTTACATGTACTGTGTTGATGAGTGTTATGTTGTGCTAATCAATGATGTGATGTTCTGTGCTAATCATTGTTGTACTGTGCTGAAATGTGTTGCAATAAATTGAACGAGACAGAACATAATTAGTTAAAATGAGTGTGTTGTAAACACTTATAAATGTATTTATTATCTTTGTCTCAATCCCTACTTTGAAATATTCAGTTTCTATTTTCAAATTTAATTTCGAATCTTTCGCCAAATTCTCTATCACGGGTTTCCATTAATATTTTTTGCACATAATCAAATTTTACTGATTTCTCAAAGTTTTTTTAAGAATTTCATATATTTTTTCCAAAGAAGAAGAAACGGTTTCTTTTATTTTGTCCTCTTCCCTTCTTTTCATTTTTCCGTCAACAAAATCGTACACATATTTGATGAAACATCATGTTTAATTATCTATTTAGTTTTTTTTTAGGAATAATTATCTGTTTAGTTAGTTATCGTAATACCATATTATGTTATTTTATCCAAATTTAGAGTGAAGTTAATTATAGTCAGTAAAACAGAAAATACAAAATTTATATAAATTAAAAAAAAAAAAAAAAACGCGACTCAAGCAACAGTGATGGTGATGATCAATAACCAGCTCATCATGCACACATCAACACCCGCGTGAAAATCCTTAAACAATTGCCTCACAATTCCTTTGCCGAAATATACACACCCCACACGATATTCAGACGTGCATTAAACCATCTCGTTTCTCCCTTTATATTCAGTTCCGAGAGACTTCCCGGCTCCTTCTCCGGCGCCGGCGACCGGAACACAATGTCGGAACTGGGGGATCCCGCGGTGATGAAGAAAATGATAAGTATTGTTTCTCTAAATCTGGAAAGAGTTTGTGAGAGTAATGAAACAGAGGCAAAATCTCGCCCTCGCCGGCGGGAAACTTCGGTTTTCGACGGTTTGGCGAAGGCGCCGATTTCGATTCGGAGCTATCTGGAGAGGATTTTCAAGTACGCAAACTGCAGCCCTAGCTGTTTGATCGTGGCGTATATATATCTTGATCGGTTTTCCGTCAAGCAGCCGCAGTTGCCGATCACGTCGTTGAATGTGCACCGGTTGATCATCACCAGCGTCTTGGTTTCTGCTAAGTTCATGGATGACATGTGAGTAAATTCTCTCTTGGTCTGTTAAATTTTGTACTTCGGTGATAACTATGAATCTATGATACTGGTTTTAATTTTGCACCATTTTATAATTGCAAATTTTTTTGACATTGTTGCACTAGGAATAGGTAGTATATGTGTTGTGCCATGACAGCTAGCTCGTTGATATGATTGCAATGTTTTCGAATAGTCTTGGAATGAAAATTAATGTATTGAAAATGATAATGTAATTCAGTTACGTGAAATTTTATCAAATAATATGTCATTAAAAATAGTGGCTGAACTAGGAGTATTATTGGACGTGTCCACCATTGACGGAACCAAGAATTGCACGGGACGGTGCCGGCAGCGCCCTAAAAATATAGTATAACCTATATTACCGTAGTTTGAAATAAAAAATAAAGAATAGTTTTGGATTCCTGCAACCTTAACCCTGTTTATCAACCCCAAATATATTTGTCTGATTCCGCCACTGACACTCACAATCTTTAAACTAGTTTAAGTTAGAAGTTAAAATTATGTAGCTTGGGTGGATCGACCATCTTTTAAATAGGAAAATAATCTCAGTTTAGATCAATAACCCAAACATATTGTTTAGTTCAATCACTAATTAAAACTGAACTAAAATTAATTAAAATGAAGCTAAACTGAAAGAATTTAGATAACCTAAGGAAAACACGTACACTTGATCACTTTTCATCTTAAAAAAAAACTTTAATTAGAATTTAGAAAACAAAAATTTATCATACTATTTACATATAAGCATCATTTAAAGAGTTTTAACTTTTAAGATGTATATTTAATGACCAAAAATGAATTAAAAGCTTTCATTTTCGTTGCTTTGGCAGATTTTTCAACAACGCCATGTACGCAAAACTTGGAGGGGTCAGCAGCACTATGGAAATGAACATACTAGAAGTGGACTTCTTATTTGGGGTGAAATTTCAGTTGAATGTAACGCCGTCGGTATTCTCCACTTATTGTTCTTGCCTTCAAAAACAAATGCTGCTCCAGATTCCTCCGTTACGACCGTCAATTTCTGACAAGACTCGAAGACTGACAAGACCTGAAAAGAATCAAACCACCAACAAGACCTAGCTGTCGTGTGAATGCAGATCTGTAATACACTTCAATGTAAGCTAGAGGTGATATGAACATTAATTAACACACTAGTTGTGTTTGTCATTTAATTTGGATTGAATATTAACTTCACTATATAATATTTCCAAATATATATCATCAATCAGTGACATTCAAAGTAAAACATAATATTGTTCTTATTCCGGTTCAATTCGATTTTATTGATTGCAGTGAAAGTGAAAATTTTAATCTTTCATCATTTGAAATGATACGGAGAGGGACACCTTGTTATTTTAACCACAATTCTGTATCAATTTGTTCTGTTTGGTTGTGTTTAACACAATTTTAGCTACTTTGCTTGTAAGTATAGTAGTTTTTAGTTTTTCATAAACTATCATAAAACATGTTATTATTCAAGTAGAAACTGTTTTGGCAGCTAAAAATGACTTTCAAAACAAGTGTTTAACGATCAATTTTGCTTATAACCACAATTTACCTAACACGTTTATTGATTCGTGAATTTCAACAATACAATCTACTCTATCTATTGATAAAATTAATCTGGAAAGTAATCTGATTAGTAAAAAAATTGAACAAGATTGAGCAGTGATATTATTTTATTATATAGAGCTTGATAACGTGTTACATTGGGTGATACGTGATTTATCAATATTAGCCATAATACCTCTCATGGGATACGGTTAATGCATACGTACTCATGTAGCAACCATCACAAGTATTAATACTTGTTAAACTAATTAAAAATTATTAATTTCCACTTATAATTTGTAAGACCTTGCGGTATGTATAATGGTACCCTCTCGATCAATGGGGTGCGGCCGGTGCGCCACCACCTCCACCACTGCCATGTCCAGAAGCAGCAGCCGAACCTCCGTCGCCGGAAGCATACCCAGACCCCGAACCAGAGCCCGAGCCTGAACCCGAACCACAGCCAAAACCAGAGCCCGAAGCCCGACTACCATCCGGAGCGTGTGCAGAAGCTGAGCCAAATCCCCACCCGTATCCGGGCCCGGAGCCCCATCCCCAGCGGGCGTCCCAGTTCGAACCGTGGGCTGAACCGCCACCCGTAGCGGGACCCGCAGCCTCGGGGCAAAGTGGCGTCGCCGTCGTAGAGTGGCCGCCGGAGATGAAGAAGACGAGCACCAGAAGGAGAGAGATCTGCAGTTTGTTGGAGTACTTCATGTTTCTAGAAGGGCAATCAAATATGGTGCTTCTAGGTTTAGTGTGAGTGAGTGCTGGTTTTCGAGTTTGGTGTCATGCAGCTTCGTTTTGCACCCTTTTATAGGTGCAATATGCCAGTGGATATCCATTTAATATTGAGTTTTACTTTTCCCTATCATATCACATATATCATATTATATTATATTATATTATATTATCACAATGCATTTCCATTATAGAACAACTCTTCTCTTCAGAGAGAGACAATTTGTGAAATTACAGAATAAGTTAGAAACCTAAATTGCATCTGAAACGCGGACACACGCTGACCCTAAAATTAAAAAGTGCGATGAAATACATATAAATATCCTAAAATCTAATGCCCAAAATATCTAAACTATGTGACATATAAAGTATCAATAACTTGCACCAACTTGAACAGTAAAGTTCGAATCGATCAAGTCTACCAATTTAGATATAGCTTACATATAACATGTCATGTGAGTGGATATATAAGAAATTAAAATTTTAGGAATTATTTGTTTGACCTTTGTATTCACTTTTATTGTCCAATCTTCAAATAAGAAATTTATCCTTGGTAGTATTGTGATATAAATGTAAGATTTTTTCAATGGTCCAAGATTCAAGTCTGGACAGCAACGTTGTGGAAATTTCTTACTTGCAAGTCCCTCGTAAGCACCGAAACAAACAACGCTCAAGAATTTGAGATACCGTAACTTATTTTTCCACCAAAATCATTTCACTTTATTCAATGTATTCGAAAAATACATTATCTAGAAACTAATTCTGGATCGAACAACCTAGAAAGAGAAGTCAAAACTTAATCTTGGAACTCTGTCGAGCGTGATACGAAGAGGACCAACAGAAGGAGGTGGGATGGCACTTGTCAACAGTAGACGAGGTTGCTCAGAAAAACTCCAGACAATTGTTCGTATGACTGCCACAATTTTAGTATGCACTCATTAAATATGCATTTCGTTTTCATTATGTCAAATGAAATATCACATTTTAGTATCACATCACTTATAATTACGTGCTAAAATGACTTCCATTTATAAAAAATAAAAAATTAAAAGGACAAATCAGCAGAATATTTATCCTCGAAATCATTGATGCAACCGAAAGTGTAAATTGTGTAATTATTAAAATATTAAATAAAATCCACAAATACAAGTAGGAGGACGTCGGTAAAACACGTCGGCTCTACACCAGTCGTATTGAAACGTTCGTATATTGCAAATAACTGAATTCATCAACTGACATTTATATAATCACGATAATCATCAGATTAAATTCAATAATACAAAACAAATGATTTTCCACTTTTCCCATTTTATTTTATAGTATTTTATTTAGAAAATTTTGTATGTTTTACCATACTTACATATTACAAATCTAACGCACATGTGTCAAGTGCGTTTATTATTAGATGTTGAGATTAAACTCACATTAAAAATGGTGTGACTGAAAATTCAGTATATAAGTTTCGTGAACTACTACACGTATTATTAATTGTTTTTATGAACACATCTAGGATTTGCGCTTTGTTTCCGGTTTATTTTGGAACTGTTATAACCGTCAAGATTTCTAATATTAGATGTATTTTAATTTCGATCCATAATAATTTGTGATTGTTACATGATTTAGCCTTTTATTAGCACTCTTTTGTGAGACACACTTTTACTTTCTTTTTATCATAATTGTAGAATAATTGTAAGTTAACGTTAAACTAGAATTAATAAACGCGCGTCTTCATGTTGTAGACAAAGTGGCCTGAAGTTTTTTGTTTTTTAAAAGAAGAGGTAATTAAAATGATAAATTAAACTTAATTGCAAGGAATTATAAATTCAAAGCAATGGTAGCATGTCGGTAAAACAACTTGGACTAAGCTAACCGTATGGTATAACTGGTTAGTGCGCAATCTGAGATCTTCCGCGTCCCAACTGGGATCAAGATCAAACGCGACAAGTGACGTAATCCTCTTCATCCATCCCTCTCATTTCCATTACTGTTTATCCATGAAAACGTTGGACCTACGAACAAATACACGAAGCAACTCAAACAAGAACATATTGCACTTGGATAAGACCAAGTCACAACTTATTGATCGACAGTGACACACACACTTTACGAAGAATGCTTGTTTTTTTAGATAGTCAAAAATCAGATTAGTTGAAAGGGTTTATATTATATTGGTGAATGAATTATCGAACATTGAGTACTCCTCCTCTAGTGTGTTTAATTCAGAATAATGATGTTGTTTAGGTATTGTGATGGACTCATGTGAACATTGTATGTTATTATCGGATTTTGTATCAGACTGCCTGAATTATATTATAATTTTGGTCAAATAGTGGTGGTTATAATGTTTTAAATTAAGAAAAAGGCAAGGAAATTATATTTATTGGTCTGTGGGATAAACCATCTTTCTATCAATCACATAATGGAGTCACTAAGCTCATTCCAATTTCTTTCAAATTATGTCTAGGATGTCTAGCATTGCTTGTTGGTCTTTGTGGAAACTAAAAACTGCAAAAAGTCTGATTTATAATTTAAAATGTAAATGTAATAAACTAATACATGTTAATAATTTCTCTTTTCTTTCCGTCCCTACAACCCTCTTTAGTGCCAATCCTTCCTCATTTGTAGCTCCAACTATTATAACCTCCACACTCAACTTTCTTTTCACCTCTTCATCTCTGATCAAATATTTTGGGTCTATTATTTTGGTTCAAATTCGCCATTATTTTCGTTTCCAACTCCAACAAATGCCGAGGATAAACCCGATGCAAAACGAGGAGTTTCAGACTACCGGAGGAGCACAATACATTTTCGTCGTATTGAAAGAAATGAAACACACATTTTGACTAATCCGGTAATAATGGTGGAAAAAGTTTGGTCTCCATTGGATGGATGAAGAGAGTCACGAGATGAATGAGAAAAATATATCAATATTTTAGTCTAATCGCATCCCCTAAAATTTTATGTTCTCTCAAAGAATCAATCTCTCTCTTTCTCTATGTAAGCGGTAGCTTGAATTGGAAAGTTATTGTCACATTTTACCAAGCAAAACCCTATAAACTACCACTAGTGCACATCCCCCACTTATACGACACCAAATTGAAGGCAACTTCACGTTTTTTTTTCTTCAAAATGTCTTAAATTATTCAGTTATGCATTCGTAACTTTCATTAGCTAGGGAGGAATAAATATTCACGGCATTTTCAACAATATTTACGGCGTTTCCAACTTATCACCGTAATTGAAAATTAAGTATCGAACTACTAAATGCAATCGAAGGGTGTTAAAGTAGGAAAATATATATTATTCTATCTAAAATACACTCAGGCCTTCTCAATCCTTATCTAGTAACTATAAGTGGTTGTATAGATTGCCGATCAACATTCATTGTGGTTTACGTAGTTAAGCTTAAACCTGATCAAAACTCCTGTCTAACTTTCTCTGTTGAAATTATTCATCCAAATTTCAGCTTGGTAAGTAGACATGGACTATACTTGGAAATTCCTTATTGTTGACTACACTTTTTGTTGACCTTTGCGTTGTTTAACTGTGATTGATTGTCTTGTCATTTATATAGTCTTTATTTCATGTGTTCTTGCCCTTTAAGTTTTACAGGAGGAATAGTACAATACGAAAGGTTTCAAGTGCCTCTCCAAGCAGTACGTCTTCGTCTTCATAGCCCTTAAGTTATAAGGCAACATCTAGTAAGTTTCTACATATGGTCCTGAGGATCTTCTTCCTCTACCTAACCCAACTATGGTACCTTCAGCAAGCTTCACAATCCTAAACCTGGAAGATCCGGCTGTGTATTTGAGTAGCAATCGAGGCAAAGTCTGGCTACTTCAGCCTCTGTAAAAGCCCGCATTAGAAAAGTTTTGGAAAAGAACACGAGAGTGAAATACGACAACATTTATGCCCTAATCCACTATTGGCTTGCTTGGAACCCCTCAGATAAGAGTCCAGTTCAAGAGTACTCCCCGGAAACCTATGAAAACGATGAAGATCGTATCAATGGAATTAAGGGCCTATATGCTGCTATGCCACATTCTTTGAGGCCAGCCTCACCTCCCGGCACCAAATCAAGATCATCCATTTTTTCACAGTGGGTTAAACATGTTATGCTGGGATATTGGAAGAATGTGAACTATTTCACTCAAATTAAAGATTTTCATGCACGCTTCAATCCCAAGGTCATGGTAGCTTTTAAAGGTACGTAATCAATCATAACCCGATCTTCATATTCCATCTTTTCCCGATATGTATGGACTCTAATAGGAATATCTTGAGAAGTATGTTTACAACAAGTTTTTTCCGATGGGTCTGGCCGAAAGACCGGCAAGCTTGTAAACCGGAAAAATCTGACGGCGACTAATCTCCTGGACTGATTCGTCTTGCGGATACTTGACCCAATTCCCAACTTGTTTTCGTCCCATATTAGTTCAACATTGTCCAATTTTTTGTATTAAAAGATGTCAGCTTGTTAGTATAATTGAACTTTACTCCCTCTAAACACTAAATCATCTACTCCTCCTCCATCCCCAAAATGTTAATGCGCCTATCTCCTCAACGCGACACCGCCTATCTCACCCACACTCCTACGCCTATGTCCATGTACTAGCAGTTAGTTTTTTCCCTTGGCAGTACATGATCATGATCACTAGCTTTTTAAAAAGTATATTCATTTTGATGCGGTCATTAGATAAGTACACTTTGTTCAAGATAACTTTCCAAATTTTTGTACATTGTTTTCATAAAACTTTTTCTCTATAAAGATTTAGTTGAGTGACATTTACTGTTTACGGAGCTCTCTGATCCATTTTGGATCAGATAGCTCTTTTTTTTACACAAGCAAAGCACACTTACGAGCTCTCAAACAGTTTCTCCTCGAAATTAAATTACTTACGAGTTCTCGAGCAATTTATTACCTAGACGAAACTAGTTGCGATACTACAAGTGTTTTACTTTGTTTCCTATAACCGACGTATAGAAAATTTTGATTTAGGGCACATCCAATTAAGGCACTTTGAAAATGTCTTTTATGAGCCAAATCGACAGCCTTATACCCTACAAATTTGCATTAGTCTACTCTAATAGGATTTGTGGAAAAAGGAAAAATGAATTGTGAGCAGAGTTATAATAAGATGATAATAGATGTTTATATTGGCTATTCACACATTCATAATAACACAAGATCACAATAAGTTTTGAGTTTTACATGCAACCACTTCTTTTGATCAAACACACGTACTCAATTAATACCTGATCGAAAAAGCTTTTGATCTATTAACATAGTACACACATAAACCAAGCAAGTGAAGCACGCCTTCATAAGTACATGCACAATCAAACTCAACTGTGACCGCCACCACTTTCAGCTTTTCCGCCATGTCCAGAACCAGAAGCAGCAACAGAACCACCTCCCGAACCAGAACCGTATCCCGAACCCGATCCCGAACCCGAACCCGAACCACTACCCCAACCGAAACCGAAACCGGAAGCCCGGCCACCACCATCAGGCGAGCGTGCAGAGCCTGAACCATAGCCCCATCCACGTCCAGGACCGGCGCCCCATCCCCAGCGAGCCTCCCAGTTCGAACCGTGAGCCGAGCCAGTGTTCCCGGCTGAACCACCCGGAGGTGGCGTCTCTCCCACTACTTCGCCATCAGCAAGAACCGCCATAGAGCGTACCGAGATCAAGAAAACGAACCCGAGAGCAATGATCTGGAAAGCGTTGGATTTCATTTCTTCTGCAATCGAACTCTGCATTATTTTACACACTATTTATAGCCAAGTTTGGTACAAGTTAGTGCAAACTTTCGTTTGATGCAGTTCACTGTGCACTCTTTTATAGGTACAATTTCACGTTTAATGGCATTATTGGTCTGTGGGTATTGAATGGAATAGTGACCATATCCGTGAACTTTGAGGGGGCACTTGTCAAAATCTCATCGGACTGCCACAATTATTGGTGCAATTATTTTTTTCACCGGAAGAAAATATCTTCACTTTGGAACAATGACTTCCATTTATGGCAATGGGCGGCAAAAGGTGTTCTAACTTTAAAAAAATTAACGGGCCAAACCCAAATTGTGTGGCTTAGCATAGTAAACATGATCAACATCAAATGATTATAGCATTTTATTTTATGACGTGGAATTCTTATGAATCATGTTTTTATCGAATGAGAAATTTGGTTGTAAGATTTCTAGTGCTTGTGCAGTTTCGTTAATATATTGTGATTTTGTGTTAATGGAGCTTAGTAATTTTTATCGTGTAGTTTAGCTGATATTATGTCTTTGTTTGATGGATTTACCTATATTCACATTATTATTAAAATACCAATTAAAACATAAGCAGGGTTACCCAGAGATTTGAGTTCGCTTTTTAGAATAGGGGAAAATGGCGAGATTTTATTCGAGTTCAATTGAGTTATTACCTAATTTTTTTAAAAAAAACAATCAAAAATATTGTTCACATTATTAATGCATTAGGATTTTGTATAAATTTTAGGATTATTAATATTGAAATATTGATAGTGTTTTGCTTTACTGTAAAATAGTTTGCGATATGTAATGAAGCCTTGAATTTATATTAGTTGAATATTATATTATACTTTTTAATTTATAATAACTGAATCAAATTAGACACACCGGATCGAACATATAATTGATGTACATATAGATTTCAGAAAATATAACCATTAACCTTACATGAATATGTAAGAAACAAAACCTAAGCTTCATAAGTATTATCAAGTTTTGAACTAGTAAAAAGATGCAAGACTCCTATTGTGGGAGATACATTGTAAGTAGTGAATTAAGTCAAACGGAGTATGATTTACAGTATATATTTATTGAACTGAATTGAAATTGATTTAAATTAACTGATGTAAAAATACACTTTAGAAAACGTGACCGTACACTGATATTCATAAAATAATTTTAAGTTTCAATTCATGCAAGGATCACACCTGCCCTAACGTTAAAGTAGTGAATTAAATTGTTTAAGATTTTTTATCCAACGTGGTGGATTAAAAAAGAAAACAATTACATGGGCTTGATCCATTCTGTCAAAGCCCATCAGCAGAGAAAACCTGGCCTTTTTGTGTCAATGGCAGCGGCGGAAAGCCCGCACAAACCCTAGCTAATCGATCTATAAATACCAGCCGCCTTCTCTGTTCACCCATCACCTCTCATACAAGGCGCCGTCCCCCAAATTAGCCATCTAGAAAAAGCTTTCGTTTCGTTTTTTTCTTTCTCAGATTCATAAATTTTTTGGTATAGATCGCTGTGACGACTCACAAAATTCAAGCTCAACAGACCGGATTGCGGGATTCTCCTTCAACATGGAGTCTTTTCGCGTGTCGATACACCCGCTGAACTGAGCGATCTAAATCATGATTTTCTGTTTTTTCTTCAATTTTTTTAAATTTTTATTCGTCTTTTTGGTGCTATGAGGATCCCAAAGCTCCCTCTTCTGATTTCTGAGGACACTGCTGGTAGAATCGAACCTAATTCAAATTGCCGGTTCTGAGCACTTGTTTTCCAAAATCTTTTTGTTTTTTAATGTTTTTTATAAAATTATTTGCTATGAGGTTAACCAAGCTCCCTCTTCTGATTGAAATCTGAGGTCAATGCTGGCAGAATCGAACCTAATTATTATTGCCGTCACTGAGCAAATATTTTCCCTCTTTTTGTTTTTTCCAGTTTTTTTGTTATTTGTTTGGATGAGGATGAAGCTATATCTCAAATTCCAACACTTGGGCTGAGAATTTGTTTCAAGTGATGTACTGAAGATTATGCGTCTGAATCACATCACTCTTTGTTTTTTGTTTGAATTTTGGTAAATAATTTTGATCATCAAATGACGATATACTTCAATCAATCTTAGGACACCTTTGGACGCAGCCTATGGCTGTGAGTGAAAATAACCTTTAATCTGATGATGATCTGGTTTTCAAACAATTTTATCAAAAAATTTTACTAATACATTTGTTCTTGTTAGTTTGCACTGGAATTATATATAGCTCTTGTTGAATTTCAACCAGTGAAAGCTTGTTAGAAGGTGCATAGAGTGAATGCTGAGCTTGACTCAGCGGCGGCCAGACAACCGTTGTGATGGATCCACTGATTTCTGCCAAATTGATGACAGTCGTCTACTAAATCCATCTCACATTTTGTCATAAAACATTCACAAGATAGCATTACACAGAAATAATTTAGGCAGCCAAAAATACACCAGACAATGATAAAAATTGAGGGAAAACTGCCTATTGTATTACGATCAAATGTTCCAGTTATTCTCAAGTAGATCAAGAAGTAGATCAAGGAGACTCTTTAATGGAATCACATTGAAGAAAGAATATATTAATGGAATCAAAGACATTGAAGAAAGAATATATTTATGGAATCAAAGACACAGATGGAACCTCTAAATTTTGATTGATTGCTCGTCTAAAATATTGTGGTTTAATTCGTAACTTATAATCAACACTAAAAAGCAAATTACGTATGATCAACAAAAATTATAAAAATTGTTTATCTCTGTTATATCATGTAAGAGAGAAAATATTGATCCTTGTGTGATGTATGGATTATGATTATAATGGGGAACATCTTGTAGCATTGAGTTTTTTTGTTAACTATCATTGTAATGCCGAAATGTTAGGAAATTTTATTATAATTTTGGGATGCAAAAACAGTTTGATAAATCTCAATTAAAAACAGGCTCAACTTTATTGTTGAAATTCAAGAATAGTAGTGTGACTGTTTAGATGTCATTTATGGAGATAAAACTTTGAATAGAATAAGTTAATTGCATAGATGAACTTCTGAATACCTGACTGGACTGGAATGGGGCATATTCAAGATCATTTTCCATATGAGCTAATTTCTATCCATAGTGAATGCGCACTAGCTCAATTCATTTTAGAGAAATCAGACTACCTTCCACAACCAAAAGATCTAGTTGATGCTGACCTTTTTCAACATCTGGAATTCTTTACTGTCCAATATCATAAGGAGGATAGATTTATTTGGAAGCCCTCAGTGACCGGGGAGTTCAATTTCAAATCTATCTATCAAGCTATCCTAGATTAGAGGACTCCTTCTGCTTCACTGGCTAAACTTTGGAATGTTCTCATCTATGACTAGGTCTGGAGAATGTTCAACTGTCTTCTCCCCCTTGATGAGGTATTCAAGCACTATGGATACCATATGGTTTCTAAATGCCATATGTTTAACAATGATGATTCAATTGACTATTGATTTAACTTCTGTCCTTTCTCTTCTTCAATCTGGACTGAGAGGATGGTTACCATTGAAATTAAGGACATGCCTTTTTGAACTATTTGGGACAGTCAGTTATACTGTATAACATGTTGGTACTTGGTGCTCGTGGAAAGCCAGAAATAAGCTCATCCATGAAGAAACCAAACCATGTAGACATATGACCATTACAGGAGTAGAGGAGCTCATGAATTTTTATTTGTCTGCAAACCCCCTTACTCCAGCAGTGATAGAGATCCTGACATTGCATGTGCTGGCTACATTCCCATCCTCCAAAGACCTCCTAAAACTAGCCATAGAGCCATTGTGTGGAAAAAGCATGCTTTTTGTTTCAAGCTAAATAGATGGAGCCTGGAAAGATACACATGCTGGTATAGGGATGGTACTGAGGGATGAATATGGTGATTTTGTTGCCGCCCACTCCTTCTACACTCATGCTACATGGGCACTGGAAGCTGAAATCATGGCCATCAGAACTGGTTTTGACTTTGATTTCTTCTATGGTCAACATAACTTTATTATCGGAACTGATTCACTGAATGGAATCAGTATGATCATAAACCCCATGTGATGAGGCAAATAGAAGTTTCAAGGCCCAAATTTGCCACACTTTGAGGCAAGACATTATAGCAGCATATTTCGTTGCTAAGTTGGCTTTAACTAATAAGATGAGGTTAGTCTATACATGGCATCGGCTACCTTCTCCAGCTCCCCTCAGTCAGATGACAGTTACAAAGTGTTGGAATATCACCTTCTCTATAGTTGATACACTCAGCTACATCCTCCTTCCTCAATTCAGTCCTCACCAAATTCTGCTACATGGTGCTCTAACTTGTAGTAGATCTCTTAACAGCACTTTCCATCAGTTGCTGCTGCTCTTCATTTTGAGATAAACTACTTAGTCATGCTACTAAATCCCTATTCTCTCTGCTATGGCCGCTCTATGTTTTATTTTTACAATCCATTAATAGGTTCTAGTAGTAGGAGAAGAGTAGATTTTTAGGTTTAGTTTAAAATGTACTAGGTAGAATCAATTTTTGTGGAAACATTTCTTTACTTTTTAGGGTTTCTCCCTTTTTGGTCACTGTCATAGTGTCATGTATACCTTTCAATAGTTTCAATTCAGGTTTGAGAAATCTAATATAATTCTCATCACTTATTGGTGATTTTTTAATTAAAAAATAAAATAAAAATCTAATACATCATACATGTCACTATGCAGGGGTCTAAAGTGACATATGTGATCAAACCCTTTTTCCATGACAAGTAAAATTAATTTGGATTTAAATTATTGCGATAATGAAAGTTCATTTCATTCTTTAAAAGAAAATTCATTTAATTAGAAATAAATGATAGATCCCAAAAACATCAATATAAGCCTATAACATGGACCTATATCAAATTTGGTGTACATAACCTCACTTATTATTCCATGTCACTTCTAAGTGCATTCCCACCGTTTATATAAACAAATGTCACGGGAAAATGTCAACTAAAGCCCTATAAACAACAATTGTAAGTGACATAAGTTTTTTTACCACGTAAGTGACATCAACAGTGTTTTATAAATTCATGTTACATATAAATTAAAATTTTGAATGTCGACCAAAATGTTGGCAGGCGTTTGTATAAAGGCCATGGATCCATGAGGCAGATGGTATTTTTTGTCGTTGTTTTTGTCTTTTCAACATATATTCATAAATTCAAATTAAACAACTCAATACCATTACAACATCTTATAAGAGTACTTTACAAATTTTCAATCTAAAGAAAAATTTGAAAATACACATACACTTATAACAATGAATTTAAATTACGTCAGAATTTAATATGAGTATAATTTGGCTTGCATCCAAGAAGTAAAGATGATGTTTTAACTGAAGACAACAACTATTAACTAATAACATCCATTAGCTAGCATTCATCAAATCTTATGCAAATGTTAAAAGAAGAATCGGCATAGAATACATGACAATGTTATGCACATCTGTCACAACTCACAATCAGGTTTATCAGTTTATCGGATTATCCTTTCATTCGGCACAAACCAACGCTCGCATTAACTCTACTGACAGAGCTGTTATTGAAAATAGCCGACTTAAAATATTCCATCCACTCAAAATTTCCCTCCTCTCTCACAAAATAACAAATCCCAAATAAAAAGGATATACACTACAGCCAATCACATCCGGACACGTAGCAAAGCCAGTCAATTTTCCCACCATTTCACTATTTCAGCGATCACGAATTTTATACTCACTCTCACTCAAACTGATTCTGACTTCTCCCTGTTTGATGTGAGAGCGGTTCGCCGGCGATGCTTTGTACGGGGAGGATCCTGGCGGCGTCGCACTCCCGGACGCCGTTCCTGCCACCGTCGCGCGGTTCAATTGTCGATCGCTCCAGGAGATACAGTTCATCAACTTTCAAATTAGGTTTTAGATGTCGGTGCGCGGCTTCGGACGCAGCTGAATCTTCTTCAATCGCGTCTTCGGCTGACGCGGAATCGTCGAGCACCGCGGGGTGAGTGTGTGCGTGCGTGTGTTTGACTTTTGGCGATTGTTGAATTTATCGCCATCCGTTGCGAATCGATTAGTGATTTTCGGAGTTTTCGAGTGCAGGTTTTGTATAATTGAAGGACCGGAGACGGTGCAGGATTTTGCGAAAATGGAGCTGCAGGAGATTCGAGAAAGCATTCGGAGTCGTCGCAACAAAATATTTTTACAGATGGAGGAGGTCAGTTATACCTACCGTAAGAGTTCACTTTCGTGTTTTCTATTCGATCATTGATCATTTATGTTTAATTGATTCAAATTTTCTGCTAGTAATACTCTAGCTTATGGATTAGTTTATTTGCTTTTGATGTTTGAGAACTTAGAACTAATCAGCTAGTGATATACAGCTACGTTATACTTATGATTCTTTAGGCTATACGAAGGTAGGATGCATTGTGCTAAGAGTTAGGGAATTCATGCTGATCTGTGTTAGTTGCTAGTTGATCAGCTAGTTAAATATTCATAAATTGTTGTGCTGCTCATTCTGCATGATTATCTCTGTGATACTGTGGATATGATGCGTGGTGCTAAGGTCGAACTTGAACTTTTACTTTGGGAGTATGAGATTTCTATGCCTGAACTTTCTAAGTATTATTGCGGTTCTTCCTGTTTGTTTCTCTATGCTAATCGATGGATATGATGCGTGATGCTATGATAAACTTTGAACTTTCACTAAGGGGGGTCGAGTTTTCTATGCCTTATCTGTGTTAAATTACAAGTTGATTTTCCTATTTGAAATTGGAGCATCTGAATGTTGCTGGTTCACTTAGTTTGACTTGAGTTCTGACTTTTAACGACTTACGGATTTTTAATACAATGTTTGTTTTGTTATGTTTTCCCGTGTTTATGCTTTTACCTTCAAATTGTGTAGGTTCGCCGGTTAAGAATACAGCAGAGGCTTAAACGTGCTGAGCTTGGGATTGTAAAGGAAGAGCAGGAAGCTGAACTTCCTAATTTCCCGTCTTTCATTCCATTCTTGCCTCCTTTGGTAAGCTAGATCAGTGTTTTTATTCTTCTATATTGTACCAGCTCTTTTGATTTACTAGGTTAAAATATTGGTTTTCGTTGCTTCTCATGAAGTAACTAAGTTTGTCTACATTGGGTTTACGCAGAACTCATCTAATCTACGGGTATACTATGCTACATGTTTCTCTCTTATTGCCGGAATCATGATTTTTGGTGGACTTCTTGCTCCAACTGTAAGTTTTTGCATACTGTCCCTCTAATTTGGAAACTTTGGATGATAGATTCTTATATAAATTTGGATGTCTAACATAAACCTAGCAATCTTTGTACATATCAACCTTTATGGTACCTAAGCTATTTGTCTTCCTTTGATTCTTGATTGGCTTTCCTGTTCTTTTTATTTGCTTATGAGGTTTCGGTGTGGAATATAAGGAAAGAGGTTTCCAGGCGTGTATGTAAAAGCAGAATCCCTATTCTTGAAGTAGACTCCCTATATGTTAAGACATTGAATAGTAGTATAGAGTTTTGTTCAAATCTCAACATTTCCTTACAGCTTTCCGTGCATTACATTTGACAAATTGGTCACACCAAGAGTTAATCTGTACATCTAGCTTCAGGTTTTCTGGCTGAAAATTAATTGTGTTATGGTTGATCCCTAAAGTTGGTATAGGTATTCAAGTAGAACCCATTCTCATGTGATGTCGATTTTTACCAATGTCCGCAAACTACTGGATCTTGTAATCTCACCAGATTACAATCTTATTTCCTTTTTATTCAGTTGGAGCTGAGGCTGGGAATAGGAGGAACATCATATGCTGATTTTATCACCAGTCTTCATCTGCCTATGCAGTTGAGGTACATCCAGTGGCTTATGATTTGATTACTTTCTTGACTGATGATGTACCGCAACCTATAAATATCCCAGAGTTTTTGGTTTTTAAGACACTTGTGCTAATTTATTGATTGAACAAATTCCCGCTTTAATTTTTTTTGCACTAATTTATAACTTGAATTCTGTTCTGAATTCCAGTCAGGTTGATCCCATTGTAGCTTCCTTTTCTGGAGGAGCAGTTGGAGTAATTTCAGCTTTGATGGTTGTTGAAATAAACAATGTTAAACAACAGGAGCAGAAGAGGTGCAAGTATTGCCTTGGAACAGGTGATGTCTTGTTGAGTTATTAATAATTCTGGCGGTCTGTTCTTGGTTTTTGACTCTTCCCCGTCCCTCCACCCCACGTGACATTGTTGTAAAATTTAGGGCGTTTCCCTTTATATGCTTCTTCTAATTATACTGAGTTATGTTCCCTGTGTAGTAAATTCTGCTTCTAAGGAATTCTCTCTATCGTTCTTCTATAATTTTCCGTGAATTTAACTGTTTGAGACAAGGCTGTCAGGGTTTGGTATTTAAACACTTTATGCTGCAGGATATCTTGCTTGTGCTCGCTGTTCCAGCAGTGGTTCTCTAGTCCTCATTGAACCCGTTTCAGCCCATAATATTGGGGACACACCTCTATCTCCTCCTAGTACGGAGAGATGTTCCAACTGTTCTGGATCTGGAAAGGTATAAATCATTGACTCATAAATGATCTAGCATTTTCATACCCATTTATATGTCAAAAAAGATGACTAGGCCTGAATGAATGTGAAATTTACATTTTTTGCTGATCATTTGTTCCAATGATCAGCATAAGATGTATGTTTTCGCATTTAAGTGAGTGCATTTGGGGTTTTCTTGTTCTTCAATTGATTGATATTCAACCCAAAAAATGTCTCTCAGATTTATCATGGAGTTGGATTAGAGATTTGCAGGAATTTCATGTGCTTAAGCAATCTTGTCAAATTTTGGTGGCGTGAGCTAATATTTTCTGCAATGTCCCCTAAAAGTAATAATTTCAGTACTTAACTAATCCTAATTATATGGATATACTCTTCCCACTATACAAAATTATGTTATTTAACTTCAGAAACATGGTCATGATGTGTGTTTTTAGCAGGAGGTTAAAACTTTCATTCTGCAGGGTGCCATTTTGCTCTCATTAGTAACTTCTAGATCAGATGTGTTGATGCATTTCTGCACACAGCTACTTACGGATTTCAGTTGGATTTTACTATGCAGGTCATGTGTCCCACATGTCTTTGTACAGGAATGGCAATGGCAAGCGAACATGATCCCAGAATCGATCCTTTTGATTGATGTTGGTTTTTTTGAGCAGATATACATGAAAGGTTGGTTTCTTTTCTAACAGCTTGTGAGCTTTGTGTCAAACTTTGAATTAATTGGAAATTTAAGGAGAGCTCTGTAGAAAATAAGAAAACTTCTTAATGAGGCCCTGAAACATAGATTCTTCTATTCCATGATTTTCCTATGTATGAATTACTCTAAAACAGGTAAAATAACGTTGAAGCTTGCGTCAAAATTACTTTGGAATACTCACATTTTGGTTCCATGAATTTTAAATTTTAAATTGGCATGGCATGATTTTTCAGTTTGGTCCCGGTAATGAATCATACATTATCAAATACCATAGCATACTTACAAGTTACATATATGTTATATCAACTCTCCTTCTATTTAAAATTGTTTTAAAATAATTATCACACCAAAATGTGCACCAGTACGTTGAAGTGAACATGGGGTTGTCAAATTCCATTTTTGCAAAATCTTATTTGGTAAAAAAGGAGTTTTAAAACTAAAACTTGGGTTTGAGTGTTTGGTGAAAAAAAAAGTTTAAAATTTAATTTAATATGTTCCATTAAAAAAGAGATCTATTTTCCAGTTTAAAAAAGGGCCAGTTTTTAATTTTTTTTATCATTATTACTGACTAAATAAACAATGAAATATTATTTATGGCTAAACAAAATAATGGCCTATTTCTGTTTTT